>JARGCV010000217.1:2242500-2357500 GCA_034064705.1 Bothrops alternatus
CTTGAGTTAAGACTTGGGTGGCCCGGCCATGGTCTGCGGCCACAAAAAATATTTAAAGGGGGTTTGTGGTGAAGAAAAGGTTGAGAACCACTGCAGTAGATAGATGCATGTTGCAGCTGGTCCAGAGTGGTAGTATGAACAATTTTGGGGGTCTCTCAATATGATCCTCTACTGTAATTCTGCTCTTCTTCAAGCTCTGTTGGTTCCCAGTAAGCTGCCAAATCCAATTCAAGGTACTGGTTACCATCTATAAAGACCTACATGATACAGGGCCATCTCCTTGCAAGTCCACATATTCTTCCAGGTCTATTGCCGTAAACATGGGCATTCTGTTGAACCTCACAGTTGTGACTACTCTGGGTCTGCCTCTGTCCTGTGGAACAGCTTCCCCCCGGAGCATCTCTCCAGAGCCCCAACTCTACTGTAAGGGTGTGAAGATCTGGTTCCTGAACTAGGCTTTTGAGCCAGGTAGTTTGTGAGCTCTTTTGGTGAAGTGGTTTGGTTTCAGGGCTTGCTGTTTAACCGGTACATCGTGAGCTCATACCGTTATAATGGTTTTAATCTTTGTGTGCTTGCCAGAGTCATTACTGTAAGATGGATGGCTCAAAATTGCTAAAATAAAACAACTTAGAGCTTTGGGGGAAAAAAAATAGAACCAAAAGTGGAGAAGGAAAGATCTCTTTGTCATAACCTCTATCTCAGGGGTTCTCGAGTTGAAGTCCACAAGTCTTAAAGTTGCCCAAGGTTGAGAACCCCTGCTCTATCTGCTCTCCTTCTGTTTTGTTTTGTAGATTTTTTTCTTTGAATGAGAGAATGATGGGAGCAATGCAATGTGTAAGAGTCGGATAACTCAGGGAAAGAATCCTGAAACAAGGGAAGGAGGAAATAAGATTCTTTCGTTAGTTGTTCTGAAATGAACAATAGTGGTGAGTCAGTTATTCTGCAGCTAGATTCCTAGTAAACTTCCTGCTAACTTAAGACTCAGGAGAGTCTGCCAGAGAAGGCTGTAGAAAAGGACTGTGCATTTCCCAGGATCTCGTCTCTTTGAAGCTTACGTGTTTCTTATTACCCTGCAGTTCTGACTGACAGAAATAACTGGGGGAAATGCAGGAGTAACTTCTCTGGGAGCTAAGCTTAGAGAGGTCTCAAACTGAGAACCTTGCTATTTCTTTTTTTAAAAAATTTAAAGACATTCCGATGAAGTCTCCTACTTGGTATGCATGTCTTGGTTTGCTTTTACATGCACTTTTAATTGTTTATTATGACTCAAGGTCATAAAAACAAAAAAAAATCTGAGTTTGTCTGGATTTCAGGATGGCCAGAATATTAGCAATATATCTAAAACAGGAAGACGTTTTGTCCAATCAAACCCAAAGGAAAAAGAAAGTATACAAGCTGATGGAATAGAGAACAGGAAAATTAAATATTTATAGGACATTAAGATTATAAACTCCCAGTTCTGCAGGGTATCCTAGACAGAACTATAACTCATTCAGGGGAAACTGAATGAATGAATGAATGAATGAATGAATGAATGAATGAATGAATGAATGAATGAATGAATCAATCAATCAATCAATCAATCAATCAATCAATCAATCAATCTTCATTGTTCCCTAAAAACTGGTAAGGATAGGACCTGGAAATCCTAACTAGCAAGACATTTCTTTAACTTTGAAGCCACCACAGAAAAGGCTCTATCCGTCATCTAACTGTAGGGGATAAAGAAGTTCTGTTGACTTTCAAAGGTTTCAAGCCATTTATCAATTTAAAGATAAGAATTAGCAGGTTGAATTGGGTTTCAGAATCAATGGATAAAGGAAGCCACACATTTTTGGTCAAGGTCTCTTCTCCATCATTCCAGATTGTGATTCAACGGTAAGAAAAAAGAAGCAGGCGCATTTCAGTCAATAGAAGATGCAATTATTAAGAGATGTGGTAGGTTCTCATTCACTAATTATGCTCAAGCAGAGAAGAGACAGCCATCTGTCAGAGCTCTGTAATTTGTATTTTTGTGCCAAATAGGGATTGGGATAAGATAGCCTAAATGGCCCCTTTCAGCTCTCAGAGGCTAGACAGCCATCTGTCAAGGATGCTCTTAATTTTTATTCCAGTACTGCACAGGAAGTTGAACTACAATTTGATTATAATTCCCCTGCTTCACTTTCAACCATAGATGACAGTTTTAGGTTACTGCTGCTTCACCCCCCCCCCCCGAAAAACTATTGTATTTCTCTACCTACAACTATGTAATCTCAGGGGCTGCCACGTAGAAGAGGGAGTCAAGCTATTCTCCAAAGCACCTGAAGGCAAGACAAGAAGCAACTAATCAAGGAGAGAAGCAACCTAGAACTAAGGAGAAACTTGCTGACAGTGAGAACAATTAATCAGTGGAACAACCTGCCTCCAGAAGTTGTGGGTGCTCCAACACTGGAAGTTTTAAAGAAGAGATTGGACAAACATTTGTCTGAAGTGGTATAGGGTTTCCTGCCTGAGCAAGGGGTTCGACTAGATGACCTTCAAGGTCCCTTCCAACATCACCATCATCATCATCATTATTATTTAAGAATTGTGGGAGGCTTCCTTGGTCATTCTTAAAGAGTTTCCATAATAAATTAGATCTACTGTCTAGCTATGACCAGTCTTCAGAGGCAGCCCCACAAATAACACCTTGCAATATACCAGCCCGATTCTTACTAGGATATGGATAAATGTGGAAAGATTGGAGTACCACTTATTTAGACTTCTACAAAATAGAGGTAGGTTTTATACATTGGTGCTTAAAAATTTGTGAACCTTTTGGAATGTTTGGTATTTTTCCAAAAATATGACCTAAACAGAATCAGTTCTTCACACAAGTCCTAAAAACTCGATAGAAAGAACTCAATTAAACAATCAAGTCAAAACATTACACTAGTTCAGGGGTAGGCAACCTTGGCTCTTTTATGACTCGTGGACTTCGACTCCCAGAATTCCTGAGCCAGCATGGTTCAGCTTGGAAACCTCTCCCTTTCCCCTCAGCATGGCTGGCTGAGGAATTCTGGGAGTTGAAGTCCACAAGTCATTAAAGAGCCAAGGTTGCCTACCCCTGCACTAGTTCATCGATCTATTGAGGGAAACGATCCATAGTTATATATTGTGCGCCCTCTTAATTATTGGAAATTTTCAGTTGCAACTGGTATTTGTATTTATTTTTTATTTATTTGGAAAATTTATATTGCCTTCTACTTCCACAGGGCAACTCAAGGCGGCTTACGGGAAATAAAAACACAATATAAAAGAAATACAAATAAAATAATAATAATAAAATAATAATAATAACCCCCCACACCCCTGGTGACAATGCACATTCATACCAGCTAGCTAATGGGCTCCATCCTGTTCTGGGTTCCCCAGGCCCGCTGGCAGAACCTTCAGGGTCTTCAGGGCCTTATGAAAGAGTGTCAGAGTTGGGGCCAGTCTAATTTCTGGAGGGATGATGTTCCAGTGGGAGGGAGCCACCACGGAGAAGTCCCTTCTTCTGGGCCCTGCCCAATGTATCTCTTTAGGGGACGGGATCCTCAACACTCCTTGCCTCCACTTTCTAGTGGTTGGGGTGGATGTGACTGGCAAGAGATGGTCCCTCAGATAACTCAGACCCAAGCCATGAAGGGTTTTAAAGGTGACACCTTGTATTATGAACTGCCTGCTTCAGGTCTTTAAACATGTTTAAATTAGATGAAAATGAGTATTTTGGGAGCAGTAGACATTTTTTAATGGAATGGTCAATGCAATAATAGACCAGGTCATGCATCCTAAATAATGTGGTTGAAGCAAATAAATGTATGTTAGATTTACTTGACATTGTCACTGCTGGGGAGAATTTCTCTGTTAAAAATGCATGTTTTTGTTTCAGACAATACCTGTTTTGACAACTGATGTATCATTCAGGAAGTGGCAAAGTGATATATCTAAATTTATACAGCAAGAGGGAAAACCCATAAATTGATGTTACATGAGGCAAAGAAAGGAGGATGGGGATTAGATTTAGTGGACTTCAAATTGTATTTTGCAGGTTGTTATTTGGTTTGGATGAAAGAAGGGATGTTGCTGAGAAACAAAGTATTTTTAGAGTTAGAAGTGCACAACCTGGGCTATGAATGTCAGCACAAGAAGCATGTTAAAGAAACAACGGGCAAAGACAAAAGGTTAATGTACCACGAATTATTGAAGAATCACCAAGGGAATATGAAATTAAATCAAGAAAGCAACTAAGGGCAGAAGGATATAGTTGTCAAATATTTTCCTACTTACAGATATAATAATAGTAATAATAATAATAATAATTATTTATTTATTTTATTAGATTTCTATGCCGCCCTATTCCAGGACGGAATAATAATAATAAAAAGCAACTTGGAATTAAGGAAAAACCTCCTGACAGTGATCCCAATGTTGAGCCATTTTCATTCAATCAATTGCCTTTCTATCCATCCTACTTGATGCAAAAAATTTAAAGAGGACCATAACATTCCAGAGGACTATGTGAGCTGAAAGGATGTTTCCCACCACCCAGGAGGAGAAGCATATGGTGAAATGAAAGGTAATGTGGTAATCACAATATGATATAAATGTTAAGTAATTGGAAAGGCAATCAAACAGCTGGTACGAAAATCTCCTTACCTAGCAAGGACACATTTCCTGTGACAATTCTCAGATACGATGCAAAGGAAATAAAGGCATTACATCTGGGTTAGGAAACTGCCAGCAAGGCTGGAAAGAGGGGTCAAGTGAGGACCTAGCTTGGAGTCATTGCACAGTCGCAAGCAACATAAGCTTGACCTCCCTCAAAATCCAAAAAGCCTTATCTGATTGTTCCCAGGGGAAGGCAGGAAATCTGGTGAGATTCTTGTAATAAAGGTGGCAGACAATGAAGTTACTAACTTTAGCTATTCACGAGTGCCTCAGGTTGCTTGCATCTGACTCTTCTCTTACACACACACACACACACACACACACACACACACATCCAATCAGAAACAAATCAAGCCACCTTATTTATGATTAACAAGACCTGCTATCCAGTTTTAGAAGAGCAGAGTGTCTATGAGCATACTCCAATCAATTCATACCACAATAAAATTGCTGAGGGGGTGTGCGCGTAGGTGGAAAACAGGGGTTACACTCTGCAATGGCACACAAATGATTGGGGCTTTGTATCAAGATATTCATTACAAGCGAAAGTGTTCAGCTGGGCTGTTCACATACCTGTCCAGTCTCCTATGACTTTAATGTGCACTCCAAATGTTGTCTTGGTAGCTGTTGGGCACTGCAAAATGAAGCAAGTTAAAATAATCAATAATAAAGCAATACTATAGTAACTCAGAAAAATGGAAGTTGGGCTCCACATTGGGCTGGTTACTAGTAATTACTAGTCTCGATCAAAGTTAGTAACTCACTATAATGCAATTATGAGGAGTGGGGCACTTCTACAGAGCGCTGTTTTCACTCTTTCTCCTCTCCACTATGCTCAGAAACCAAACTGAACACAACTTTTTAAAATCTGCCTTCCTTCTGCTAGTTAAGACCAAGCAAGGAACATCATCAGCTATCCAGAAATTTTCTCTTTTATTCATTACTGCAAGGCTCAACAAAGAACATGTATCATATCATACCGTTGGAAATGTTACAGATTTTGATGTAATAATCTGTATTCACACAATCCCAGAAAACAAAGTGTTAATATTCCCCCACCATACATTTAGGGGCATTTGCCTGTCTGTTTCTAATAAAAAAAAAAGTGGCTTGTCAGCTGCAAAGAATCAGGACCATTGGTGAGGTTGCAGCATAGAAGATTTATTCCAGCCTATATGCAAGTATCTGGTCAACTCAAGTTCAACATTAAATTGGCTCCAGATAAGGGTCAACGGAATTCAGGAGGGTTAGAGTTGGAGCACTTGTGGTAATGCAATGACTCTAAGCTGATGATATGTTTAACTCCGCCCCCACCCCACGCTCTGCCTGCTGTTCTCCTATGGTACATGGCTTTGAGGATGGATCATCCTGCTGGGAAGATGACACTCTATTTCTATTTTGTTGTTGACTGCAGCTGAAACTCAAATACTTTGGCCACCAAATGAGAAGAGAGGACTCCTTGGAAAAGATCCTGACACTGGGAAAGATTGAAGGCAAAAGGAGAAGGGGACGGCAGAGGGTAAGATGGTTAGGTAGTGTATACTGCAACCAATTTTGGTCATCATTCTACAAAAAAGTGTTGAGCCTTTGGAAGGAGTTCAGAGAAGAGCAAGTAAAATGATCCAAGGCCTGGAGACTAAAACATATGAAGAACAGCTGCAGGATTTGTGTTTGGCTAGTCTAAAGAAAAGAAGAAACAGGGGTGACATGGTAGCAGTATTCCAGTATTTATTTCCAGAATAAAAAGAAATATATACATTTCTGTCTCATATTACTCTCAGGGGCTCTGAAGGCTACAAAGAATTTACTGGTAGGGTCTGTGAAGCTTATGGGTCCATCTCCTACCCATCATTAGACTTGTTCTAATAGCTTCTTAACTGGAGAGCTGCTAAAGATTATACGTTGAGCAGCTTTTAAAGGCAGTTTAGAACGCTCAGTTACTAACTGGGACTGTTGAATAAGATTGTGTGACACCAATGGGGGAAAAGAGAGAATATTGTGTGCAGAAATGACAGACAGACATCAATCAAACTTGGGGATCTGTTCTCAGTGGCAGGACTGGAAGATATTGGATTAAATGGGTGATTACACTGATCTGGGCAAAGCAATTTCCAGGACCTTGGAAGAAGGGTTTCCTCTTGAGTTAAATGAGCAAGTGCTTTTAGTCCACAGAAATGGAAAATGTCAGCAGTTTATTTTGTCTCATTGCCTTTTGCCTCCAGGGACATGTCTTATTTGCAAATATACCCTCTGCTGGCTGGTTGTTTTCAAGCCCCAGATCTGTTCTGTACAAATATACACAAATGTACCAACAAATCAGAAGCAAATGCACTTTTGTAATCAGCTAGATTGAAACGGCATTCTCTGTGTTTTTTGTTCTCCTTCTCAGGAAGCAGAAAATCCCACAGGATTTCTGCTTTCTTCGGCTTCTAAAGAATCCAGTGGTTTTTCACTCTCAGAAAATTGATTCACGGGTACGGTTATTTTCCCCTGAACTGGGAACAAAGGCATATCCAGCCATGCTACATCATAGCTAAAACTAAAATATTAAAAATAACATTCAAAAGATCAGAGAGTCTTAAGTCTGACTCATGGAAAATGGATTGTGTTGACCGGATCATCCCCTTCTTAGCTAATGAATCAGACAAATCTAGCAGATGTCAGACAACACAAGTGCCCTTTTTGCTTCCTGTGTACTTGTGTTAGGGCACATGTTTGGTCCTGACTTCACTTTCCAACCATTGTTTCTTGTCCTGCCTTCTGGTGCTTTGGAGAATAGCTTGACCCCCTCTTCTTTGTGGCAGCCCCTCAAATACTGGAATACTGCTATCATATCACCCCTGTTTCCTCTTTTCTTTAGACTAGCCAAACCCAAATCCTCAGCCATTCTTCATATGTTTTAGTCTCCAGGCCTTTGATCATTTTACTTGCTCTTCTCTGAACTCTTTCCAAAGTCTCAACATCTTTTTTGTAGTATGGTGACCAAAATTGGTTGCAGCAGTGTGCAGCAGCAGCAGCAGCCAAAAAAGCTAATGCAATCCTTGATTGTATAAACAGAGGCATAGAATCAAGATCACGCGAAGTATTAGTACCGCTTTATAAAACCCTAGTAAGATCACACCTGGAATACTGCAGCCAATTTTGGTCACCATATCACAAAAAAGATGTTGAGAGCTTAGAAAAAATTCAGATAAGAGCAACTAAGATGATCAAAGGCCTGGAGACTAAAACATACGAAGAACGGCTGCAGGACTTGGCTAGTCTAAAGAAAAGAAGAAATAAGGGTGATACGATAGCAGTGTTCCAGTATTTGAGGGGCTGCTACAAAGAAGAAGGCATCAAACTATTCTCCAAAGCACCACAGGGCAAGGCAAGAAACAATGATTGGAAACTGACCAAAGAGAGAAGTAACCTGGAATTAACTTTCTAACAGTGAGGACAATTAACCAGTGGAACAGCTTGCCTTCAGAAATCGTAGGTGCTCCATCTCTGGAGGTTTTTAAGAAGAGACTAGACAGTCACTTGTCTGGAAATGGTATAGGTTCTCCTACTCGAGCAGGAGGCTGGACTAGAAGACCTCCAAGGTCCCTTCCAGCTCTATTCTATTCTGTTCTGTTCTGTCCTGTCCTATCCTATCCATGTACCATAGAACAGGGGTTCTCAACCTTGGCAACTTTAAGACTTGTGGACTTCAACTCCCAGAATTCCTCAGCCAGCTTTGAGAACCCCTGCCATAGAAGAACAGCAGGCAGAGCATAGGATGGGGTGGGGGTGGGAAGTTAAAACATATCATCAGCTTAAAGTCATTGCATTCCCATTAAGTGTTCCAAGTCTAACCGACAACTTCCATGACTTAGTTCAACCCTTTTTTGAAGCCAACCAAACTTCTCGCCAGGACCACATCTTGCAGAGTTTTCATGAAACCCTTTGAACATAGATTCTCAATCTCCAGTATCTATCTATCTATCTATCTATCTATCTATCTATCTATCTATCTATCTATCTATCTATCTATCTATCTATCTATCTATCTATCTATCTATCTATCTATCTACCTATCTACCTACCTACCTACCTACCTACCTACCTTACCTATCTTAGAGACTGTTCATTTACATCTCCAGAACAAGCAAACAAGTCAAACACTACCTAATAATACCCAACAAAAACAATTCCTTACCATTGTAAGAGTGAAGGGATGGCTTTCCAGAGAGGACACACTTGGGCAGTGCAGAATGACATACTGAAATATATCAGACAAAGAAAATGAAAAAAAGAAGGATAAAGAACAGGATAACAAACATCATGTGGGGTTGTTACTCCTAGTATTGGGCTGCTCATTCCACTGGGAAGTTCTTGCATATGCTATTACTATACTACCATCTCTGTGGAAGTTATATTTGTGCTAGGACTAGAAACTCCAGCTGGTGCAGAAGGCAAGCATAACCAGGGTGCTGAGAGGAGCACCAGCTGGCTGCATATTACACCTTGGTTGAAACAAATGCAATGACGTCCAATCACCCAGCCAGCCAAGTTCACGTTTTTGTTTATAATATACAAGGTTCTAAACAGCTTGAAGCCCTGGTGACACAGTGGTTAGAATGCAGTATTGCAGGCAAACTCTGCCTACAGCCTGCAGTTCGATCTTCATGGGGCTCCAGGTTGCTCAGGTTCCCATCCTTCCAAAATCAGTAAAATGAGGACTCAGATTGTTGGGGGCAATACGCTAACCTTGTAAACCACCTAGAGTGCTAAAAAATGCTATGTAAACTGATTTGCTATTATAGATCTGGTCAGTTCTGCTGTATGTTCTACAACACTAGAAGACTCTCTACTGAGATTCATGAAGGCACTTAGGAACTGTGTATTTCCTAAAATGGCATACCTTAACTCAGTTACCTACAATAGTAAGGAGCTATTACTGGATTATTAGCTGACTGGTTTAAATTGATTATGGTATTTTTATTCCCAGCCCTGACTGGGGACATAAGGATTTCTGCTAGGGATCTGGTTGGAGAAGACTTTAGTTTTCTCAATGTGAGCAAAATCATAGTTAGGATAAATTATTTTATTATTTATTATTATTATTTATTTAATTTCTATGCCGCCCTATTCCGGAGAACTCAGTCCAATTTTGTCTTTCTCTTCAAAAATCCAACTCACATTTTAAAATAATGAAGCCAACAGCACCATCTCTTTTCACAAGAAAAAAAACAACATATTACATATTCTCCATAACGTGGAGCTCACCTGTACCACTTCTTGAACTGGTCATGCATCTACATAATACTACTGAGGCTCCTGGTCAATCCAAGAAGTGTTGCAAAGCAGAAAACAAGCTGCTTATTTAGTACAAGCGTGTAGGACCAGATCCTGGCTATCTCATCCTTTTTCAGAAAGATGTACAACATCCAACTCTCTCTAATTTTATCCCAAAATGTTTTATCCTTGATGCAAATCTAAAACTATCCCTGTAAAGCAGGCATGTTAAACTGCCGGCCCGCGGGCTGGATGCATCATGCCAAAACTGCGTCCACCCCATTGCCGGCAATGGGGAAAAAGTCACGATACGTTGCACGATGTCATGCGACGTTGTGAGTTTGACATGCCTGCTGTAAAGAAAGCAGATGAATATAAGTTGCAAGTCCTGAATGGAGGAAGATTTGGAACATCAACTGGTTATTAGCTCACCTGTCCAGGTCTTGCCTTAAAGTCTTCCTTCACCATCTGTATTTCAAGGACATCACACGGATGGTGGATCACCGCAGTGAGTGTGACAGGTTTATAGCTGCTATAGATATAACGGTACAGTCTTTCCACACAATATAAGCATAATGGTCCGGAGATCCAGAGCCAAGTCTGAAGATCAGAAATAAAAGCAACATTTTTTTTCTGGGAAATGTCTGCCAGCAAGAATTAGTTGGCAATTTTAACTCAATATGTGCGACCCAAACCAGTATGAGAAGGGATGAATGAGTTCAGTTAACTCGCTACATGGGGCTACCTTTGAAAAACGTTCGGAGACTTCAGGTAATGCAGAATGCAGCCGCGCGAGCAGTGTTGGGCTTGCCCAGAAATGCCCACATTTCGGCATCACTCCGCGAGCTGCATTGGCTGCCAATTGGTCTCCGAACCCAATTCAAAGTGTTGGTTATGACCTATAAAGCCCTACATGGCATCGGACCAGGTTATTTACGGGACCGTCTGCTGCCTCATGAATCCCAGCGGCCGGTTAGGGCCCACAGAGTGGGCCTTCTCCAGGTCCCGTCAGCCAGACAGTGTCGCCTGGCGGGGCCTAGGGGAAGAGCCTTCTCTGTTGCGGCCCCGGCCCTCTGGAACCAACTCCCCCCGGAGATCCGTGTCGCCCCCACCCTCTCCGCCTTTCGTAAACTGCTTAAAACACACCTCTGCCGGCAGGCCTGGGGCAGCTAACACCTTGCCCCTAGCCAGTGTATGTTTGTGTGTATGTTTGTGGAATGATTGGTTTTCTCTTAACTTAGGGGTTTTTATATATGTATTTTAACTTGTGATTTCTATTTATGTTGTGAGCCGCCCTGAGTTCTCCGGAAAAGGCGGCATAGAAGTCAAATCAAATCAAATAAATAAATAAACAAATAAATAAATAAATAACTCTACCTATTTCTTTGTCTATTTTGGGGGATAGACTTTCAAGCCAGCAAGTTGTCATATTGATTTTTTTCATTTAAAAATACTACAGAAAAACTCAGCAAACAGATCCTAGGGATGGTTGAAACACAGATTATTTCTGTGGAGTCCTTAGTGCTCTCTGAGCTTGATGGTTTTCTTGCAGATGCTTCATTACCAAAGTAGGTAAAATCGTCCGTGTTAGCACCAACCAAGCTCAGAGAGCTCCAGGGACCTCACCGTTCAATTACGAGCTACAAATATTTTCTTCTGATAGATTAAAGTGTATGAAGCAACTGGGTTTCTCTACCTTTTCCATTTAAGAAAAAACTTGTATTTATACCAGCACCAAATTCTTTGAACGGAGAAGTTTACAGATGGTCCTCGACTTACGACCGCAATTGAGCCCAAAACTTGGCTCAGCGAAAGTCATTGGTTAAGTGAGTTTCGGCCCCATTTTACAGCCTTTCTTGCCACAGCTGTTAAGTGAATCCCTGCAGTTGTTAAGTTAGTAACACGGTTGTCAAGTGAACCTGGCTTTCCCGACGACTTTGCTTGTCAGAATGCGATCAACGTATGACCACAATTGAGTCCAAAGTTTCTGTTGTTAAAGGGAGACGGTTCTGAAGTGAGTTTTGCCCCGTCTTCCAAGACATGCTCATATCACTCCAGCCCTCCGTGAGCTGCACTGGCTGCCAATTGGTCTCCGAACACAATTCAAAGTGTTGGTTATGACCTATAAAGCCCTTTATGGCAATGGGCCAGGTTACTTGCGGGACCGTCTTCTGCCTCATGAATCCCAGCGACCGGTTAGGGCACATAGGGCTGACCTCCTACGGGTCCTGTCCATCAGGCAACGCCATCTGGCGGGACCTAGGGCTAGGGCCTTCTCCGTTGCTGCCCCAGCCCTGTGGAACCAACTTCCCACGGAGGTCCGTACTGCTTCCTCCTTCCTGGCTTTCCGGAAACTATTGAAGACCTATTTGTGCCAACAGGCTTGGGGGGTATGAACTATGTTCTGCCCCTGGGCCTAGGAATGTGCTTCCATCGTTGATTGTGTATTTGATTGTGTTTGCATGTTGTATGTATGGATCTCTGTTTGGATGTGGATCATTATTTTTAAATCTTTATATGTAGTTTTATTGTTGTTGTGAGCCGCCCCGAGTCTTGGGAGAGGGGCGGCATAGAAATTTGATTAAAATAAATAAATAAATAAATTTCTTGCCCAAGTTGTTAAGTGAATCACTGCAGTTGATAAGTTAATAACCCAGTTGTTAAATGAATCTAGCTTCCCCATTGACTCGGATCACAAAAGGTGATCACATGATCTTGGGACACAGCGGTAGTCCTAAACATGAGTCAGTTGCCAAGCATCTGAATTTTGATCCCACGACCGTGGGGATGCTGCAACAGTCGTAAACATGAAAAACAGTCATAAGTCACTGTTTCCAGTGCCACTGTAACTTCATGCAGTCAGTAAATGAACTCTTGTTAAGTTAAGAACTACTTCTATTTCCCAAGCAATTTATGGAATGCCCAGGTGTCTTATGCAATTATCATCCTTCCAAGAAGCATCAGAGAAGAAACACTATTTTTCAAGAGCTCTGTGCTATAATGCAAGTATAGGTAAAATACAACTTCACCCACTTTACACATTTTAGAAAGTAAATAAAATCCTATCACTTAGATCGGAGTCGCTGGCTGAGAAATTTGGGGACTTGAAGTCCATACATCTTAAAGTTGCCAAAATTGAGAAATATTAACTGAGGGAATAGCTCATGCCCATTAAGCTCAGATTTAAGTTTTATTTATTCAATTTCGGTAGTTGCCCATCTCAACCGAATTGGACTCTTGGATTGTGCTAACAACCTCTTAAGGTTATGGCAAGATTCAAAAGAGAAGCCAGCTGAATTGTTTTTAAGTGCACACCTAAAAACAAAATCAATTTATGTAACAAATCTGAAACAGCTTTATTAGTTAATGCTCAATATTCAGCAGAGAGTGTCGCCTTGTCAAATGTATGCTTCGTTGCAAATCTGGATTTGCAGTTTTCAGTACATTATACATGAGCAGCTCATGGCCTCCACTGGTTACTCCATGCTAAGACTGTCAGACAAGTGCAACAATCATTGTTTAGTCATGGTTTATTTCTTTTATGTTGTTCATACATCCTGAGTGTGTACACTTGACGAATATGTAATGCATATTTTAGTTTTAGATTTGTGTCTGGATTGCCTTCCTATCTCTTACCAGATCTCTTCAACACCACAAATTACACCTGACTAAATTTGGAACTCAGCCTACATGACAACTGTCTCTTCCCGCCCAGACATTTAGCTGCAAACATTTTAATAGCTTGTTCCCTGTCAACTTGGAATATTTATGAACGTTTGGCGCTTTTCACACCACAAGGGCCAACTGGTAGCAGAAGCATTATTGCCAGCAGCACAATACAGCACAGATGTTCACACAAACCTCAGGGAAACAGGCTTGGAATTTTGGCTCTTCTGCACAAGCAACGTTGCTTTTCAGGAGTGGCTGCAGCTCCATCAACGGTCCTGGGAAACGCTCTACGGCACTTCCTGTGAGAGATGATTTGAAGCCACTTTCAAATGGAATGTCCTTTTCAGCGGTCCCATTGGGATCGAAACACCCAGGGGGGTGCTCTTTTAGGTTAGTTTGGTATTTCAGAACTCCTCTGCAGAAATAAAAACAAAACAAAGAAAGAAAGTAAGGCAAATCTGGTCACCACAGCAAAAAACAGATGCTGAGAACCTAGGTGCACAAAGAAGAGGAACAAAATTGATTAAAAGTCTGGAGGCTAAATCATATAATGAACAGTTGAAGGAACTAGGTATGTCTAGCCCAGGGTTAGGCAACCTCGGCTCTTTTATGACTCGTGGACTTCAACTCCCAGAATTCCTGAAATCCATGAATCATAAAAGAGCCGAGGTTGCCTACCCGACTTAGGAAAAGGCAAACTCACAGCAGGTTATATGAGCCAGCCATGCTTAGGCGAGGTTTCCAAGCTGAGTCATGCTGGCTCAAGAATTCTGGGAGTTGAAGTCCACGAGTCATAAAAGAGCCAAGGTTGCCTACGCCTGTTCTAGCCTATCAAAGAGGAGGAACAGAGGGGACATGATAACTGTCTTCCGCTACTTGAGGGGCTGTCACAGAGAAGAGAGGATTGACTCATTCTCCAAAGCACCAGAGGGCAGGACAAGAAATAATGGGTGTAAGCTTGTTAGAGAGAGATCCAGCCTACAAGTGAAGAGAAATTTTCTGACAGTGAGAACAATTAATGAATGGAATCGATTGCCTTTCAGGTTGTGGGTGCTCCATCGCTGGAGGTTTTCAAAAATAGACAGGACAACCATTTGACCAGGATGATATAAGACTCCTGCCTTGAGCAGGACCTCTGAGGTCTCTTTGAACTCCATGATTCTATAGTATAAAACACAGAATCTCTACTTGAAAAACTCTGGGGTCCTTTCGAACCACATGATTCTATGTTATTGAGGAGCTGCCACAAAGACGAGAGGGTCACTTTATTCTCCAAAGCACCAGAGGGCAGGACGAGGAAAAAATGGATGGAAACTGATCAAGGAGAGAAGCAACCTGGAATTAAGGAGAAAGTTCCTAACAGTGAGGACAATCAACCAGTGGAACGACTTGCCTCCAGAAATCATGGCCGTTCCATCACTGGCGATTTTTAAGAAGAGACTGGAAGTCACTTGTCTGAGATGGGTCCTCCTGCTTGAGCAGGGGGCTGGACTAGAAGACCTCCAAGGTCCCTTCCAGCTCTATTCTATTCTTATATAAACAGAATCTCTACTTGAAAAACTCGAGCTGGACCACATCAAGGGACTGTTTTACACAGCCCAGGAGATGATTGTAGAAATACAGGTAGTCCTTGACTTATGATAATTGAGCCCAAGGTTTATGTTGTTAAGTGAGACATTTGTTAAGTGAGCTTTGCCCCACTTTATGACCTTTCTAGCCACAGTTGTTAAGTGAATCATTGAGGTTGTTAAGTTAGTAAAACGGTTGTTAAGTGAATCGAGCTTCCCCATTCACTTTGCTTGTAAGGAGGTAGCAAAACCTGTTCACATGGCCCCGGGACTCTGCAACCATCATAAATATGAACCAGTTGCCAAGCATCGAAATTTTGATCACATAACCATGGGCAGGGGTAGGCAACCTCGGCTCTTTTATGATTTGTGGACTTCAACTCCCAGAATTCCTGAGCCAGCTATGCTGAGGGGAAAGGGAGAGGTTTCCAAGCTGAGCCATGCCGGCTCAGGAATTCTGGGAGTTGAAGTCCACCAGTCATAAAAGAGCCAAGGTGGCCTATCTCTGGCCAAGGTCTAGGTCGCTTTATGACTCGTGGACTTCAACTCCCAGAATTCCTGAGCCAGCATGGCTCAGCTTGGAAACCTCTCCCTTTCCCCTCAGCATGGCTGGCTCAGGAATTCTGGGAGTTGAAGTCCACGAGTCATGAAGGGGCCAAGGTTGCCTACCCCTGACCATGGGGAAGGTTGCAACGGTCGTAAGTGTGAAAAATGGCCATAATTCCCTTTTTTCAGTGCCATTGTAACAGTCACTAAACGAGGTGATCGTTGTAGGTCGAGGACTACCTGTAATAGAAGCCTTTTGGAATTAAATGGCAATTCAAAGCAGAAACATCTTTAATTCATTCTCATATTGGGGTGTTCTTCCAGAGATGGGACGCACTGTAGGGTCGTCATAAAACACAAAACGCAGCCAGAAAATAGCTGTGATCGAATGTTGTTAAATGAATATTTGTAATGATTTTCCTCCCCACCCACACCCTCATCTACACAATTTAAATCTAATTATATTCAGGAGTTAAGTTCTGAGGTTTGCTAAGAGTCCTCCTCACAAATGCAGATGCAGATAATGATATTTTTTTATCAATTCCCCTCAGCAAAATCTAAACATCATAACCACATATGTTTTTGCTTCCATGATGATTTCTATGGGACTCCATTTTGAAAAATTATTCTCGCTCGCTTAGGAAAAAATAAAAACCAAAGACAGGAGAAGGGAAGTAAATTCATTTTCTCATCCTGTTACTTTGATCCTAAAGCTTGATTGATATCCCCTGACTGGGCAACTTGCAGACTGTTAACAAAAAAAAGCTAAAAACGAATGAAAGCAAACAAATGCAGAGGTGAAATTAGCAATCTTGTTTCTCTTTCTTGTAATTGCACTGAGTGCTGTGCTTGTTTTTAATTATCTTTATTTACAACAGTCCCCTCTTACAAATCCATAGCCCTCGCTTTAACCATGCAGAACCTCCTCTTCTTTACAAAAAACAAACAAACAGTATATAATATAGGCGGCAAATACACAACATTTTATTCATTTTTACGGTGATAGAAGACCTGGTAATTTCCACATGGAATGCTGTGCTTTAAAAAAAGAAAAGAAAAATAAGAATAAGGAAAAAAAATAAGCAAAAACACTGTACTTCACTGAAACAAAAGAGGCCAATTCTGCTTTTTTTTTTTGCAGCAATAATAATGTTTCTAGGAACCATGCTGTTCTGCTAGCTTTGGAGGTATGTTTTTATTAAAAGAAAGGAACCCACGCTTTAAAATTGCAATCTGAAATCAGAAAGGAGAGGCAAGTGCAAAAAAAAAAAAAAGCTGGTTCTGCCCTAAGATACTCGAATAGTTTAAAAATGAGGGAGAGGCTGAGCGAGGTATAAAACTCTCCATCTTTTGCCTTTCCTCCCCGCTCAAGAATCCTTCAGCTAACAAACCTACAATGCAGAGCCCCCAAAGCAGTGCTGCAGGAACATTACATCGGCCATTAAATCTTATCCTCCTCCTTTTAAAGGGGGTGGAAATCATTGCTGCAGTGAGTATCACTAAAGAGAGTTTGCCTGCTTCTGCGTTAACTCTTTGCAGCCAGCAAAATAAGTCCCTTCACTTTTTCAAAAAAAAAGAAAGAAAACCAAAACAAAAAAGAGAAAGAAAAGAAAGAAAACCCACTTTCTTCAGCCAACATTGTGCCAATGTTTTGCTTTCTTTGTTTTTAAGAGGTAGAATACAAAATATAGAATATCAAGAGTTGGAGCAGACCTTGAAGGTCTTCTAGTCCATACCCCTACTCAAATAGGAGACTATACCAGGGGTCCCCAGCCCCTGATCTGTGGACCGGTAGTAGTCCATGGCTCTGTTGGCCGTGCAAGCAATAGGCGAGAACGGGAAGCTTCATTTGTGCATGCACAGAACTAGGTTGCGTGCACAAAATCATCCCCCCCCACCACCAAGGGCTCCGCCGTGGCCTCTCTGCCAGTCCATGGACCCAGAAAGATTGGGGACCTCTGCTTTATACCATTCTGGATAAATGGATGCCCACTCTCTTAAAAATTTTCAGTGATGGAGCAACCACAACTTCTGGAGACAAGCTGTCCAATTGATTAATTATTCTCACTGTCAGGAAATTTCTCCTTAGTTCTGGATTGCTTCTCTCCTTGATTTGTTTCCATCTATTGCTTCTTGTCCTGCCTCCAAGTGTTTTGGAGAATAAGTTGATACCCTCTTTGTGTCAGCTCCTTAGATATTGGAACACTGCTATTATGTCACGGTTTTCCCAGTTGCAATGTATGGCTGTGAAAGTTGAACCATAAGAAAGGCTGAGCGCCAAAAATTGAGACCTTTGAACTATGGTGCTGGAGAAGACTCCTGCGAGTCCCCTGGACTGCAAGGTGATCAAACCGGTCAGTCCTAGAAGAGATCAACCCCGACTGCTCTTTAGAAGGCCAGATCCTGAAGTTGAAACTCAAGTACTTTGGCCACCTAATGAGAAGGAAGGACTCACTGAAGAAGAGCCTAATGCTGGGAAAGATGGAGGGCAAGAGAAGAAGGGGAGGACAGAGAATGAGGTGGCTGGATGGAGTCACTGAAGCAGTAGGCGTGAGCTTAAATGTACTCCAGAAGATGGTAGAGGACAGGAAGGCCTGGAGGAACGTCGTCCATGGGGTCGCGATGGGTCGGACACAACTTCGCAGCTAACAACAATTCCTTCTCTTCTTTAGAAGAGACATACCCAGTTCCTGGAGTGTATGTTTTAGCCTCCAGTCCCCTAATCATCTTTGTTGCTTTGCAGGTGTTAGGTTTGTTCTCACCACCATATTCCCATATCTTTTTGTTCCCAGGTTCCTTGAATAGACATACTTATGAGAACTCCCTATAGGATTCTGTTCAGAGGCATCAAGGATGCACCTGTGTTTGTAGCGTCCCAGCAAATCAACTCAATGATCCAAATCAACAACGAGCAGAGAAGGCAAACGAGGGCAGGGCCACTGAGGGTAAAGAGAGCAGAACAAAAGCAATTGTACCAAAGCAATTTCGGATGTGGATAGAGATCAAGAGTGAACTAAGTTTATGTGTCCCCTTCATAAAACTCACGTTGCTACATTCCAGTCTTCTATGTTCAAATTGTTTTCAAACAATAAGCACCAAAGAAGTCAGGAGGGTAATAAACAGAATGCAATGAAGCTGAAAGGAGAAATTTCCTACTAGTGAGAACAATTAACCAGTGGAAAGCTTGCCTTAAGGAGTTGTGGGTGCTTCATCACTGAAAATTTTTAAGAGACTGGGCATCCATTTATCCAGAATGGTATAAAGCAGAGGTCCCCAATCTTTCTGGCTCCATGGACTGGCAGAGAGGCCACGGCGGAGCCCTTGGTGGTGGTGGGGATGATTTTGTGCACGCTTGAGCAGGGGGTTGGACTAGAAGACCTCCAAGGCCCCTTCCAACTTTATTATTCTGTATTCTGTACCTGTATCAATAGAGGTTCCAGAATTTCTAAGTTGAGCTTAGGAGACACCTTTGCATGCATAACTCTCTGTCTCTTCCACAGTCTTGACAAATACTGCCACACTTCAAAGTATAAAGGGAAAAAAATCCTTCTAAAATCCAAATAGAAAGCCCCATTTTCTGTCTCTGAATGAGTCCTTGACCATCCATTTCATATTTAAATGTCACAGTCTGGTGAGGAGGCCCATCCCAAAGAAGATGGGAGGAGTGGGGGATATATATAAATGGAGCCTCCTCATTACAGGTAGTCCTTGACTTGTGACCACAATTGAACCCAAATTTTTGGTTGCTAAGCAAGACAGTTGTTAAGTGAGCTTTCTCTCATTTTACAACGTTTTTGCCACAGTTCTTAAGTGAATTACTGCAATTGTTATGTGAATTGTTAAGTGAATCTGGCTTCCCCATTGACTTTGCTTGTCAGAAGCGTGCAAAAGGGGATCACATGACCCCGGGATACTGCAACCGTCATAAATATGAGTCAATTGCCAAGCAGCCAAATTTTGATCATGTGACCCCCAAGGATGCTACAAAGACCGTAAGTATAAAAAAATGGTCCTTAGTCACTTTTTCTAGTGCCACTGTAACTCTGAATGGTCATATGAGCCAGCAGTGTGCTGCAGCTGCCAACACAGTGCTAGGCTGCATTAACAGAGGGATAGAATCAAGATCACGTGAAGTGTTAATACCACTTTACAATGCCTTGGTAAGGCCACACTTGGAATACTGCATCCAGTTTTGGTCACCACGATGTAAAAAAGATGTCGAGACTCTAGAAAGAGTACAGAGAAGAGCAACAAAGATGATTAGGGGACTAGAGGCTAAAACATATAAGGAATGGTTGCTGGAATTGGGTATGTCTAGTTTAATGAAGAGAAGGACTAGGGGGGACATGATAGCAGTGTTCCAATATCTCAGGGGCTGCCACAAAGAAGAGGGAGTCAAGCTATTCTCCAAAGCGCCTGAAGGCAGGACAAGAAGCAACAGATGGAAATTAATCAAGGAGAGAAACAACCTAGAACTAAGGAGAAACTGCCTGACAGTTAGAACAATTAACCAGTGGAACAACCTGCCTCCATTGGTGAATGCTCCAACACTGGAAGTTTTTAAGAAGAGACTGGACAACCATTTGTCTGAAATGGTATAGGGTTTCCTGCCTGGGCAGGGGGTTGGACTAGATGACCTCCAAGGTTCCTTCCAACTTTATTATTACTACTACTACTACTACAATGGGTAGTAAATTCTGCTTTTCAGCAAAAACATAAATTGTGGTCATGTGAGCGCACAACACTGCAACAGATGTAAATGTGGAAGGCTGCTGAGCATCAAAAAGGTGGTCACAACAAGAAGAGCAGATTAAAGGACTTAAGATCAAGAAAGAAACATACAAACTTCAAGCTTATGCAGACGACTTAGCATTCATATTAGAAGACCCAGAACAATCAGGGCAGAAATTATTCGAAATATTGGAAGAGTATGGGGATCTGGCAGGTTTGAAAATAAATAGAAACAAAACAACGTTTATTACAAAAAACATAACTAACATACAAAAAGGAAACCTAGAGGCAAAATTAGGAATACAAGTAGTTTCCAAATTAAAATATCTAGGGATAGTTATTTCAGCACGGTGCTCTTCAATTAAAGAAGACAATTATGGCAAATTGGTCAAGAATATAAAAGTAGATTTAGACCGCTGGAAAAATTTACATCTCTCATTACTCGGGAGAATTGCTGCAGTGAAAATGAACATCTTACTTAAAATGATATTCCTGTTTCAGAATATTCCAATTCAGTTAGACAATAAATTTTTCAAGGAGCTGAATAAATTAACCTAGAATTTGTGTGGTCTGGTAAGAAGGCAAGAATAAAATTAAAGGCATTACAGGATGCCAAAGAGAGGGGAGGTTTAGGTTTCCCAGATTGGGAGCTATATTATCAAGCAGCGGGGCTAACATGGATTAGAGACTGGATAACCTTAGAAAATAAAAGATGTTTACATTTACAGGGTTATGACCTCCAGCAGGGTTGGCATGCCCACATATGGATGGGGCAAAGCAGAAACCACCAATATTTTTTAAGATATAAGGTTCGGCAAGAATTAATAAAAAGCTGGAATATAGTTAAACGTCAATATTACACAAAGATTCCGGCTTGGCTATCGCCATTGGAGGCAGTCACATAAATAAAAGAGGACACATATTTTTCACGTGGTTACAGCGGCAAGGATACTATTTGCTCAAAAGTGGAAAGCAATGGAAGTACCAAGTGGGGAAGCACTAATAAAGAAAATTATGTATTGCGCAGAACTAGATAGGATAACTAAAAGATTAAAAAATCAGGAAGAAACAGAATTTTATCGAATATGGAATAAATTTTATAGATGGAGGGGGAAAAATGGAGGTCACAGTAAAGAGATACATTGAGATAGAGACCAGAAATGTATAGTTGTATATAGATATATTATATGTAATTAATGTACAATATGGACTGAGATGTCAGTCAAAGACGATTTACCATGGCCAATGTTTTTAATTCTTTTTTTTTCTTTGTACCCAATAAAAACTTTAAAAAGAAAAAGAAAAAAAAGGTGGTCACAAGATCACAAGGAGTGGCGGGGCCAGCCATCGGAATTCAGAACCGAGTTGTATGTATCTTTGGAGAGGGCTCCATTGTGACTTTAAACAGCCACTAAATGACCGATCATCTAACAAGGACTTGCAGATTTTGGTTAAAGATCAGAAGACTGCCTGGTTCCATAAGCTCCTTTCCAGAGGAAATGTCAGGGAAAGCAATTTAAGATAGATATTTTTATATTGCAATTATTTAAGGAGAATCCCCAGACACTGAAGTGGTAATTATATTCCACTTCAATATCTTCATGAGATAGAAGTTGGGATTAAATAATTTTCAGTTCCGCAGTGCTTCATCTTCTGTTTAAAAAGAATACTTATACTTACGTGATTCCCCTTTAAATATTAAAATTTATGACTTATACAGAGGAGATGGGGTTTCCCTCTTCATTATTCCATCCTCAAGCTATCTCGCTACACAAGAAGGATCTGAAAGCCAACTGCTTCCCTTTTGCAATCTGACTTGCCCCAAATTCTAGATCAGGGCTAGAAAGAGACATTTCCACTGTGTTTCTTCATTCTGACCCTTGTCATGCAATCTGAGGTCATGTGATTATCATTTACGACCTTTCCAGATAGCTTCTAACAAGCGAGGTCCATGGGAGAAGTGGGATTCGCTTAACACAGGAGTCCCCAACCCCCGGTCCGTGGATCAGTACCGGTCCGTGGCATGCTAACAACCGGCCCGCGCAAACAAGCAAAGCCCAATTAGCGGGATGCAGGCAGCAAACAAACCATGCACCCTCCGGTACGTGGAAAAACCTCTCTCCACGGAACCGGTCCCTGGTGCCCAAAAGGTTGGGGACCTCTGGCTTAACAAGATGTGATTCCGTTAACAAGTGTGGTGATTACTTAACAACTAAGGCAAAAAAGACCATTAAACTGGGTGCGACTCACTTAACAATCCGCCTTGCTTTGAAACAAAAATTCTGGTTCCAATTGTAGTTATAAGTCAAGGACTACCTGTAATTTCTTTTAGAAACTTCTTCTGAAGGAGAGAATTGGAGAGAAAGGATCATGGATGCAGTGGGATAGTCTTGCACTTACACCTTAGTTATAAGGTGGCTTAAGGGGGGTTAGAAATACAGACTGTAAGGACCTGCCTCCGTTTCTCTACCAAGAAAGCAGAACTCTTGAAACTGGCATCATTTCAAAAGGAACTTTTATTGGCAGATACAGAATGCAGGAAAGCTAGGCAGGATCTGAGGACCTCCTGCCCAAATCGATAGATTAAACCCGCAAAATAACAACCCCACCCCAATAATAATAATAATAATAATAATAATAATAATAATAATAATAATAATAATAATAATAATAATGGTGCATTGGAAGATCTGCAAGAAATATCATTTGCCTGTATGCAAGAACTGGTGGGATCATAAAATAGAGAAAGTCATAGAAAATGATAGAGTTAAACTGCTCTGGAACTTCAGAATTCAAACAGACAAGCACCTGCAACATAACACCCTGGACTTAACAATTGTCGATAAGAAAGACAAAAAAGTCTGGATAGTGGACGTGGCAGTGCCTGGAGACAGCAGAATAGACGAGAAAGAACTGGAGAAAATAACAAAATACAAAGACCTACAAATAGAAATAGAAAGACTGTGGCAAAGGCAAGCAAGGGTAGTACCAATAGTAATAGTCTCCTTGGGTGCAATTCCAAAACAACTGGAGCACCACTTGAACACCATTGGCATTGAAAATTTAGTCAATTGCAAAAGGCGGCCTTACTAGGAACTGCTTCCATCCTGCGACAATATCTGTAATACCATCGAACATCCACATCTGCCTATCCCAGGTCCTGGGTAAGGACTCGATAGGTAGAGAAAAATGCCAAATCCAGTCTGAACATCTGGCTGACTGTGCGATGATTAATAATAATAATAATAATAATAATAATAATAATAATAATAATAATAATAATAATAATAATAATAATAATGGTGGAAGGGACCTTGAAGGTCATCTAGTCCAACCCCCTGCTCAGGCTGGAAACTCTATACCAGTGGTTCTCAACCTTTTTCAGGTTGAGACCCCACTTGCGCCGCCCATGCGCGCCGCAATCCCGACCCGGGCCAATCCGTGCATGCGCGCGCGCGCGCGACGAAAAAAACAAACAAAAAAAACAAAAAAAAACCAAAATGGCAGACCGCGACGGGCCGATCCACACATGCGTGGCGTGCACGCGATGGCCCGAAACGCGCATGCGCGGTGCACACGCGACGAAAAAAACAAAAAAAAACAAAAAACAAAATGGCGGACCATGACGGGTCAATCCGTGCATGCGCGGCGCACGCGCGGCGGCCCGAACCGCGTATGCGTGGCGCGCGACAAAAAAAAACAAAAACAAAAAAATGGCAGACCGCGACGGCCCGAACCGCGCATGCGCAGCACGCAACGAAAACAAAAACAAAAACAAAAAAAATGGCGGACCGCGACGGGCCGATCCATGTGCGCACGGTGTGCGTGCGACGGCCCGAACCACACATGCGCGGCACGTGCACGTGACAAAAAAACAAAAAACCCCAAAATGGCGGACCGCGACGGCCCGAACCGCGCATGCGCAGCGCACGCGACGGCCCAAACCGTGCATGTGCGGCGCGCGCGCGACGAAAAAAACAAAAAAAACCCAAAAAACAAAAAAAATAAAATGGCGGACCGCGGTGTCCAGCGACCACCACAAAACGGTCGTTTGACCCCAAATGGGGTCGCGAGCCATAGGTTGAGAACCGCTGCTCTATACCATTTCAGACAAATGGTTGTCCAGTCTCTTCTTAAAAACTTCCAGCGTTATGAGTCATGGCAACTGTTCCTCTTTTCTTTTTGGTTCAAAATGTTATGCTGCTTATCCAAGAAACTTCTTTAGGCCGAGCTCAGACTGAAGAAGCTGCTTGGATAAGCAGCGAAATGTTTCAACCCCCCCCAAAGAAAACAAGTACAGTTGTCATGACTCAACTTCCAGACAACTCTACCTGGATGACTGAGAATCTTCATTGACAGGTTGAAGGACTGCTATTTTCCAGAGAAATTATTTAGCCAGTTTCTCTAGCAAAAAAACATTAGGAGAGCATTAATTAATTAATGCTAGAACATTAATTTCTAGCTCTGTTCTTGAGTGTGAAGGTACTTTGTTGGAAGTCCATTGAATCAGTTTGCGTGAACACTTGAAAAAATGCCTTGGCTTTTGAACAAGTGTGTGTCATGGTTCCAACAGATGAAACTCTTTAAAAGAACTTCGAGGCATTGTTTACCTTAAAGAATCTTTTATTCGAGAAACAAAGTATCGGCACTACATAGTTAAAGCCAAAAACTGAATTCCCCTCCCCTGGGCACAAAGTAACAAAGCACAATTCCCTCCTCCAATTAACAGTCATAAATCACATTCCCCAATTAGCTTGAAGCGAGGGCTTTCTCCCCAGCTCTCCAGCCTGCCAAATCTTTATCAGCTCTGGGCTCAATAACCTTGATTCCCAGGGCTGAGCTATTGTTGTTATGATTAACTGGACTCTCATCCACATCCCCCCCTCCCAGCATCATTTAATTCTAAAAGCGAAAGAAAAAAGATGGCTACAGTTCCATCTGTGGTCAAAGCAAGAACATCCAACATTAGCAGCGTTGATAGTGTGAGCAGATCATCTCTCTGCTATTAATGAAAAAAGGCAAACTTTTTTTCAGGCAGCCACTTGGGCCTGAAAAGACACTGCTGCTTCTATTGAAGATATTGCTTCATTTCAGTGTGTCAACTCCTTTAAAGCCACTGCATCACCTTCAGTGACCAAAGTTTAAAAACAACATGGCTGATTTAATGATCATCAGAGGGGTTCTGTGCTTGGATAAAGGCCGAATGAATAAAATATTTTGATGTATATATAGTCCTAATAGTTATAGTTTTGGTAACTCTTCCCCCATCAATACAAGAAATCTAAAGACGATGCAGAGAGTTGGTTTCGTGTAGTGGCTAGGGCACCAAGCTAGAAACCAGGAGACCATGAGTTCTAGTCCTGCCTTAGAAACTAGGTGAGTGATTTTGGGTCAGTCATTTCCTTTCAGCTCAGGGAAGAAAGCAAGGGTAAACCACTTCCAAAAGTGTTTCCAAAAAACCTTTAGAGACTTTTTCTTTCAGTCATCAGGAATTAACACTGATTCAAGAAGGGAGGGAGGGTTTACAACTCTTCAGTTTTTGGATTTGTCTGATAGCATTCCCCTGAATGGAAGCCAGAGATAAAGAATCTGTCTTTAATGAAACTCCTCAGATGAAAAAAAAAAAAGAAGAAGAAGGGAGGGAGGGAAGAAGGAAGGAAGGAAGAGAGAAAGGAAGGAAGGAAGGAAGGAAGGAAGGAAGGAAGGAAGAAGAAGAAAGGAAGGAAGGAAGGAAGGAAGGAAGGAAGGAAGGAAGGAAGGAAGGAAGGAAGGAAGAAAGAAAGAAAGAGGGAGAAGGGAGGGTGGGAGGAAGGAAGGGAGAGAGAGAAAGAAAGAAGGGAGGGAGAGATGATGGGGAGAAAAAGAGAGAGAGAAGGGAGGGAGAGAGGGAGGAATAGAAGGAAGGAAGGAAGGAAGGAAGGAAGGAAGGAAGGAAGGAAGGAAGGAAGGAAGGAAGGAAGGAAGGAAGGAAGGAAGGAAGGAAGGAAGGAAGGTGGAGCAAGAGAGTGAATCCCTCCTGCAGCGTTTATAGCATTTTCAGAACCTGAAAAGGACTACATTTGGAAAAGAGAGGTGTTTGTTCAAGACGCTTTCTCCTGAGAGAGAAACATTACACTAGATCTTTTTATCAATGTCTTGAATCTTTGCCAATGTACACAATCCATTATTGCAACATTAGAAATTCACAAAGCGCTTGATAGCAGGGGTGCTCCATTATTCACTTCCAGCCCTTCGGCTGTCTCAAGAGAAAGAGACCCTTAAAAAAGGAGCAGGCATCTATTTTTCATTCAGAGTTGAAATAGCTTCCCCCATTACACGGTCCCATTCAGAAACCCAAAAGTGGAGCAGAGATTTCGGGTTAGGCAAAAGGAAGATTTTGAGAAGTGGAAAATAAACTTTATTATTATTATTATTATTATTATTATTGAAGATTACTTATTTGGAATAAGCTATGTAGGGAGGCAGGCATGGCCTGGGGAGCAAGGAAGGAGTAAGCAAACCCGCTAAATTAGGGGAGGGAAGTTTCAGAAAAGATGACAAGTTGTTCTCGCTTAGTGGCCATTCAAAGTTACCACGGCCCTACTTTGGAAGTACTTACGACCCGGACTATAAATTATGATAGTTATCCCCCCCCCACATTGTCCTCACAAAATTATCCTCACAAAATCCGGCACTTGGCAACATGGCCACAATGTCCCATGGTCACATGACCATGTTTTAATGGTAATTTTGCCAAAAACCGGCCTTCCGGTTTGCAGCCAAACCGTGCTCATGGCAAAGCATTGGATAGGGTACACGACCTTTGCTTAATGACCGTGGTGTTTGCTTAAAGACCACGGATTCGCTTCACAACCATCCCAAAGTGAACTTGGGGGGGTTGATCACCTGATGGTCTTATGACCATCACAACTTACAACTGTGACAGGACAAGGAAGTTAAAACCAGCTAGGTTAGCTAACCTCCAATTCCCTAAATGTCTATGGAGATTCTCAGTCATCCAGAACATGGTTGTCCCGAAGGAGGCAGTTGGACTTTCTGGTTTTTCTTTGAAGATGTTTTACTTCTCAGCCAAGAAGCTTCTTCAGCTCTGGTGTGGGAGCATAAACGGATTTCCAGAAAACATTGCAGACTACAGGAACCATGTTTGAGAGGCAGACAGACTCATCCACAACAGCCTGCGCCTCAACAGGGAAGGGACACAGGACAGAAAACATCCTGTAGCCACGAAGGCTCCACACCCATTTGCACTACTCAGGTGACCCTGAGGATACAGGTAAACCTCTAAGTCAGTGTTTCTCAACCTTGACAATTTTAAGGCAGGTGGACTTCAACTCCCAGAATTCCACAGCCAGCATTGCTGGCTGTGGAATTCTGGGAGTTGAAGTCCACCTGCCTTAAAATTGTCAAGGTTGAGAAACACTGCAGTCTAAGTGGTCTCAATGACTCTCTAAAAGAATGCAAATGACCCGCTGTCTGCAAGGAGTATAAATCCTTCCACTCCCCACCATCCAGTCAGAGCTGAAGAAGCTTCTTGGATGAGAAGCGAAAGGTCTTCAAAGAAAAAACAAGAAAGTCCAGTTGCCTCGTGAAAAAGCAATTTTGGGACTCCAATTTCCTTAAGGCCTCTCCCTGATTGGATCATGAATTTAGGGTTATACAGGAAGTCCTTGACTTATGACCACAATTGAGCTCAACATTTCTACTGTTAAGCGAGACAGTAGAAAAGTGAGTTTTGCCCCATTTTGCCACCTTTCTTGTCACAGTTGTTAAATGAATCAATGCAGTGCCGTTGTAACTTTGAATGGTCCCTAACTGAATGGTTGCAAGTTGAGGATTACCTGTGATTGGCTGAGCTGGGGAAAGGAAGCAGTACCAAATTATTCATTTGGGAGTGAATTCCAGTCTTTCATTTTTAAAACTTCAAACCATCCAAGGCAAAAGGCGAGACAGTGTGACATATCTGGGGCATACATTCCATCTTTTGAAAATAAGAGAATGATGGAGAATAATGTTTATTTATTTTATTAATTTGACTTCTATGCCGCCCTATTCCGGAGAACTCAGGGCGGCTCACAACATAATAGACATCAACAGTTAGAAATACATATATGTAAAAACCCCTAATTTAAAACAAAAACCAATCATTCAACATACACAGACATATACTGGCTAGGGGCAAGATGTTAACTGCCCCAGGCCTGCCGGCAGAGGTGTGTTTTAAGTAATTTACGAAAGGCAGAGAGGGTGGGGGCGACACGGATCTCCGGGGGAAGTTGGTTCCAGAGGGCCGGGGCCGCAACAGAGAAGGCTCTTCCCCTAAGCCCCGCCAGGCGACACTGTCTGGCTGACGGGACCTGGAGAAGGCCGACTCTGTGGGCCCTAACCGGCCGCTGGGATTCATGGGGCAGCAGACGGTCCCGTAAGTAACCTGGTCCGATGCCATGTAGGGATTTATAGGTTATAACCAACACTTTGAATTGGGTTCGGAGACCAATTGGCAGCCAATGCAGCTCGCGGAGTGATGCTGAAATGTGGGCATTTCTGGGCAAGCCCAATACTGCTCGCGCGGCTGCATTCTGCATTACCTGAAGTCTCCGAACGTTTTTCAAAGGTAGCCCCATGTAGAGAGCATTGCAGTAGTCGAACCTTGAGGTGATAAGGGCATGAGTGACTGTGAGAAGAGACTCCCGGTCCAAATAGGGCCGCAACTGGTGCACCAGGCGAACCTGGGCAAATGTCCTCCTCGCCACAGCCGAAACATGATGTTCCAAATTTAGCTGTGGATCGAGGAGGACGCCCAAGTTGCGGACCTTCTCCGAGGGGGTCAAAAGCTCCCCCCCCCCGGCTGATGGACAGATAGATTGAGTTATCTTTGGGAGGCAGAACCCATAGCCACTCCGTCTTGTCGGGGTTGAGTTTGAGCCTGTTGAAAGAAGGTAGAACATATAAGCTAGCCCAGGTGTATGGCTCAGCTTGGAAACCTCTCCCTTTCCCCTCAGCATGGCTGGCTCAGGAATTCTGGGAGTTGAAGTCCACAAGTCATAAAAGAGCCAAGGTTGCCTACCCCTGGGTTAGCCAAAGGATTTTTCAAACGGGTCTCCAGAAGCAGAATACATGTAGTCATCAACTTACAACAGTTGTTTAGTAACCGTTCGAAGTTACAACGGTACTGGAAAAAGTGACTTAGGGCCATTTCTCACACTTATGACCATTACAGCATCCCCATGGTCATGTGACTTACATTCAGATGCTTGACAACTGGCTTATATCTATGACAGTTGCAGTGTCCCAGGGTCATACGATCATATTTTCTGACCTTCTGACAAGCAAAGTCAGTGGGGAAGCCAAACTCACTTAACAACCCTGTTACTAATTTAACAACTGCAGTGATTCCCTTAGCAAACGTGGCAATAAAAGTCATAGGATGGGGCAAAAGTCACTTAACACATTTCTCACTTAGCAACATAAATTCTGGGCTCAATTGTGGTGTTAAGTTGAGGACTGCACATCAAGACTACAGCAGGTGTCTACAGCAAAGTTCTTTAGCTCAGGTGTCTACAGCAAAGTTCTTTACTGGGTGGAAAAAGAAAGCCAAAGGCACAACATTTTGTAGGTAACAAGAACGCTACAATTGGCCTTAGGTTCTCTCATGTATCTACCTCAATCTCGTTGGTTAAGTGGGAGTGAAGAAATTAAGAGATATGGGGAGGCTAATGCTCCATCCTTTGGCAATCTTGTTCTTTCTTTGGGAAATGTCAGGAAAGGTTAATCAAACATTTTGTTTTTACAATCATTTTCTAGCCCACACAGCAACTAGCAAGAGATGTCTCTTCTCTGTCTATGCATCCAATCCCCTTTTCTGAAAAGCACCTCTCAGCCTTTGAAAAAAGAAATAAGAGGCACACAGGAAAAGGGTGATGGCTACACCTGACTGGCCTTGTGTGGGCTCAGAAGCTAAGTGGGGTCAGTTCTAGTTAGTACTTGATAGAGAATAGAGACCTCCAAAAATCCTAGGATGAAGGCTTGAGTGGGAAGTTAAAAACCATCAATGAAGAAAGTAATGGAAATTACTTGATTTGGTTTTAGGATTAAGATTATGAATTTGCTATGGAAACCTACTTGGCATTTGAAAAAACCTAGAATAAGACTAAAAAAAAAAAAGAATGAAAGTTAAAGTTTTGTGTAATGGACTAAAGGCAATTTAGAATTATGGACTGATTTAAGGACTAAGATTATGAGTTAGATGTAAGAAAAATGAGATTAATGGAAGATATATAAAATTTATCTATATGGAAACTACGGATGATCTATTTGTTCAATGATTAAGGAATTGAAATATCTTAAAGTTTGATGTTATCTTGTTAGTTTAAAGAGATTGATTGATGGTTTAGATAGCTTTAGGATAGATTAATATCTTAGCTTAAAAAGGAGATATTCTTAGGTAATGGATTAAAGGCAATTTAGATTTATGGATTTGATTTTAGGATTAAGATTATGAATTATAAGTAAGAGAAAAAAAGGGGTGATTAATGAAATATATATTAAATGGTTTAAGAATGTGTTCTCTTTTTTTTTAGGTCACTTGCAAGAAAATTATTATCTAATTTTGATATATTTGGAAGGGATACCCGAACTGATAAAGTTTGTATCTAAAGTTAATTTGATCATGGTTGTATAAATTTTTAAAAAGTGTTAGAAACAGGTATAGGTTGATTAAATTTAAGCTAGATTGAACCATTTTAAATAAATTGTGTTATTTAAGGGAAAAAGAGAGGGAATACTAGAGGTATTGTTTAAATTATGTATAAATGTTTTGTTTTTGGATGATTGTCTACCCTAACACCACGGTGTGCCTTGAGCACTTTGCTGTAAAAATTAAAAAAACCAATAAAATGTTTATATATATATAAAAAAAGAAAGTAATGGAAAAGCAAGACCTGCATGGATCATTCAGCTACTAGACTCGTACTCATGGAATCACAGGGTTGGAAGGGAACTTGGAGATCTTCCCGTCCAAAGCAGGAGAACCTGTGCCACCTTGGACAAAAGGTTGTCCAATCTTGTCTTGAAAGCCTCCAGCAACAGAGCACCCACAACTCCAGGAGGCAAGCTCTTCCATTGCTTAATGTCAGGAAATTCCTCTTTATTTCCAATTTAGATCTCCCTCTGCTGCCTTTCATTGATTCTTGCCCTACCCACAATGCTATGGAGAGTAAATCAAGGTCCTCTTCCATGAGGCAACCCTTCAAGTGTCCCAAAGGTGCTTTCTCAAAGGGCAACTGGACCTTCTTGTTCTTTTTTTTTCCTTGAAGACATTTTGCTTCTCATCCAAGAAGCTTCTTCAGTTCTGAAGCTTGAACTGAAGAAACTTCTTGGATGAGAAGCAAAACGTTTTTAAGGAACCCCCGCCCCACTACCCAAGAAAGTCCAGTTGCCTTTTGGAAAAGCACCTTTCGGACAACCATGACCGGAATGACTGAGAATCTCCATAGACATTCAGCCCTACAAGTAAGGCTGTAAGCCTTCCAGAGTTGCTCTCGATAGTGAGATGAGCAGCATATGAATTTAATAAATAAATAAAATAAATTGGAAGACTGCGATCATATCACCCCTAGTCCTTCTCTTTGTTAGACATATCTAGTTCCTTCAATTGTTCATCATCATTTTAGCCTCCAGAGCTCTTATCATCTTTATTACTCTTCTCTACATTCTTTCTAGAGTCTCAGCATCTTTTTTTGTATTACATTTATACGGAAAACAAGTCAAAGGCTTAAGAACCACTCCACTGTACATTGAAGTGACTTCTTTATCTTCCTTAGCTCGTCTCCTCTTGAATCTTCCCACATATCTATTTACCTATAATTTTTTCCCCCAGTCTTACCCCCTTCTTTATAGGAAAGATGATTCCCCACTCAGAAAAGCAAAATAAGCAAGGAAAAAACTCTCAGAGAAAAGTCATGCAAAATACCTCTTCCCTTTTTTTTTAAAATAAATTTTAATTTTTACAGAAAAAGAAAAATACTCAAGTCACATCATAGTGTTAATATAAACAATCATCCATAAACAAAACATAAATACATAATTCAATCAATACATCTAGTAATAATAACTCAACTGAAACTAATCGACCATATTTACCAAACAAATAACATAGCTGCTCGGTACCCCCACCACCACATCCCCTTAACCCTAACCTTCCCCCCTCACTTACCAACTATCTACTTACTTTCCTCCCTCCTTCTCTATACTCCATCCACCTATCCCTACTCATCCCCCCTCTTACCAACTTTCTTTCTACTTACATATGCCTTCACTCCTTCCTCTTTCCATCAGATGTGGTGCCCAGAGGCCACCCGAGCAAACCCTTAATAACTATAATTATATATTCTTACACCAACCCCAATTACAGTTGAGAAAAACATAATATATAAAATTATAAACCCCCCTACCCCCCCCCGACTTCCCAGAATGAATACAGGGTAAAACAAAAGAAAACCCAATACATCAGACAAAATTATTATATAATCCTAACAAGAATTTTAAACTATATGCTAAATACAATCTCTACCTTACATTTATTCAACCTTATCAATTCAAATAAATAACTAATCCATCAATCAATCCATCTAGTATCAAACCTTAAATCATTTCAATCCATTAAACATTAAACAAACAAATCATCTTGTTAAGAATAGTAATTTTCATTTACATATCTAATCCGTCAATCTAAGTCAAACCTTAAATCATTTCAATTCATTGAGAGGTTATATAGAATCACCCAAACGGCCCAATTTAATATATATCTTCCAGTAATCACCCTCTTTTAACATTCTAAACAATCATTTCAAACCATTAAACATCAAATAAATAAATCATCTTTTTTAAAAAAAATAAAATAAAAAATAAACAATTAATATCAATATACCCCTCAATTAAAAAAAAAATACGTTCTTAATCAATTTACTATATATCTTCCATTAAACATCCTCTCTTACATCTTACTCATAAATTTGGTCCTTGAATCAGCCCATAATCTTAGATTGCCCTTAATTCCTTACATATAATTTTAAATTTCACTTCTTCAATCAACTTCTGGGCTTTCTCATCTATCAAGTAAACCTCCATAACAAATACAGTCTATTTATTCCATTTCTAACTTACATTCCTTCAGCCTTATCAAATCACATAATGCATATCTACCCCATCTATCAATCAATCTAATGTCAAACCTTAAATCATTTCAGTCCAAATACATTCTTAGTCAATTTAATTATTTCTTCCATTACTCATCTTCTCTTGCATCTTGCTCATAATCTTGGTCCTTAAATCAGTCCATACTTTTAAATTACCCTTAATTTTTTTTTTTAATTTCACTTCTTCAGTCGAATTCTGGGTTTTTTCTTCTGCCAGGTAAACCTCCATAACAAAGCCTCCCTTCCAAATAATAAGTCTCTCTTTTTTACTTGCAATATCATTTGAATCCATATAAACCATCTTAGCCTTTGCATTAGTCCTCTGCTTCTCTTAGCCATAGAATTTCGTTGCAGTAACATTTCAAATCTCTGTCTTTGCTTTTCCTGGTCCTCCACACCATAAGTAGATTGCTTCTTAAACTGGGTCAATTTCTCTTTTTTCTCAGTTAAATCCTCTTCTTGCTGTTTATCTGAAAGGAATGGGCATCCCCTCCTATCTTGAAACAAATCCTCTTCCTCCACTCCATAAATAAACTGATTATCAAGCAAGATCCAATTCTCTTTATCCTCTTTATTCTCAATACTGTCTTCTTCTTGTATGGGTTGTTTTATAAAATGCTCAGCAGTCGGTTGCAGATCAATTTTATTTGGAAGAGAGTCTAGTTAATATTTCTGTAGTAAACTCTTTCACTATTGCGCGCAATTCTTCTTTAAATTCTTCTTTAAATTCATCAATACGATCAAAAATAGGTTTAACATTTAAATGTAAGTTCCACTCCATTTTAAATTTTAAAACAATCGCTCTGGCTTTATTCAAATTCCTACAGCCGTTTCTCTAGCTTCGCTTACGAGAAAAAGGAAAAAAAAGATGGAGAATTCACTTTCACTCTCAAGCACTTTCCTTTAACAGTGAAAGCAGTGAAAGCTGTACGCCATTTTGAATGCATTATGTTGATTGTAAAAGTTAGAAATATATAACCAGAAATACAATAAAAAATACTTGCAATCCAATAAGAACTCCTGTATTCATTCCGTCTGCAAACAGTCTCTCTTATGTTCTATTTTTAAGAGCAGAAGCGGTCGCGGCGTCTTTCTCTGTCTAATGACAGAAGCGTCTCTGGGCAGGAGCGTCTTCAAGAGCATGGGGAGCTCTCACTCTTAATCCCTGAAAACTTTTTCCAGGGATTTTAGAGGAGCTCAACTCTGCTCTTGATGCTCTTCACCTCTTCTTTGCCCGAAGAGGGGATTTTTCACCGCAAAAAACAGCTGGTGTTCGCTATTTTTTGCGGCTTTACAAACCCAGGGAACGGAGCCTCACAGAGGAGACTCTAGCGACGCCGGCGGTGCCACCGGAAGCCCCTCCCCTTTTTGTCAACTTGACTCATCCTTTCACTTAAAAAATGTCCCCAGCATCACCCAGAATCACGTGGTCAAAATTCAGGCACTTAGCCATTAGCATTTATGTATGACAACTGCAGCATCCTGGGTCATGCATTCATCCTTTGAGACCTTCTCAGTCAGCTTCCAACAAGCAAAGTCAGTGGGGAAGCCAGATTCACTTAATGACCACATGATTTACTTAGCCACTGCAGTGATGTCAGGCGCAAAAAATCAGGAGTCAAGGCGGTTCAAATGAATACAGGTTTATTACAGGCTAATAGTCACTACAAGAATCTAAACTACTAACAGTTAAAGCAAATTAGTGGTAGATAAGAGTCAACAGAATTCACGATGGGCTGGATGTAGAGCTCTTGTGGACTCAAAGGGATTCGAGACTGTTGATGCATTTGGCCTCTCCCTTGGGCTCAGGATGCTTATCTCCTGCAAGTGATTCACTTAACAACAATGATATTTTTGCATTGACAATAGATGGAAATGTAGCCATCTCTTTCCTTTCACTTTTAGAGTTCAATGATGCTGGGAGGCGGGGATGTGAATGAGAGTCCAGCTAGACATAACAACACTAAACTTAGCGTGAGAATCAAGGTTATTGAGCCCAGAACTGATAAAGAATTCGTGAGCTGGAGAGGAAGCCCGTGCTTCAAGCTAATTGGGGAATGTGATTTATGACTGTTAACTGGAGGAGGGAATCATGCTTTGATACTATGTGTCCAGGGGAAGGGAATTCAGTTTTTGGCTTCGAATATGCAGTGCCGATGTTATGCTACTCAAATAAAAGATCTTTAAAGTTTAAGGTAAACAAAGCCTCGAAGTTCTTTTGAAGAGTTTCATCTGTTGGAAACATGACAAAAAGCCATAAAATTAGGTGTGACTTACTTGCTTAGCAATGAAAATGCTGGTCCCAATAGTGGTGTAGATGTGGCCATTGATATTCACAGGAATTCCCTTTCAGACAACGCTGGAGTCTAATAAGTCCGCCAATAATTGGGCATGAACAAACACACTTTACCCATGTATTAAAAAAAATTGTCCAAAATTTTCAGCATGCATAACATATACCAAAATGGACTCAAGAGGAGTGAATGTGTAAGTCTTTTCAGAGGTCACATACCTATTTCCAGACTATGGTTATTTGCAACTGCAGATAATGAGATTGCAAATAATAAGGGCTTGCCAGAATGTATGTACATACACTTTCCTAAAGTCACACTACAAAAAAAAAAGAGCAAGGCTAGAAAAAAATGGATTTAATAACTGGCAATTAAAATTAATTGCCTGTGTCCCATTTTGAAAAACAGTTGTTTCCCTGTTTGCACATATTGTTCTCCCTCTCTTATACACACACAAATTCTTTTCTCCCGTACGAGAAACACACAAATATTCCACCTTTCAACAGCAAGTACGAAAATAGTGAGCCAGAAAAAGGCTGGAGATTGAATGAGACTGGAAAGAGGGATGGAAGGAGAAAGAGGCGGGAGGAACAAAACTTCATGGAAATAAAGTGAAGGGGAGAATCATTTTTCAGGAGAGAAAAGAGAAAGGAAGCAAGAAAACCCATATTCATAGGTTTCAAGGGTTAACTTTCCAGACAAACAGCCTCTTCCAAAATTGGAGCTGGTCTTCAAAGATGTCCACACTTTGCAGCCAGATATCAACAGGCATCTGTTTATTCCTTAACATCTAATAATTTCTTTGATGCTTATTCTTGTCTTATCAAAGACCCTTCCCCAATTTGATCCATCTTTAGATTCATTTGATCAAAGCTTTGTTCCTACTAGATGGATAAGTACAGGTAGTCCTTAACTTATGACCACAATTGAGCCTAACATTTCAGTTGCTAAGTTAGACAGTTGTTAAACGGGTTTTGCCCATTTTACGAGTTTTCCTGCATTAGATGTTAAGCGAATCACTTAAGCTGTTAAGTTAGTAACACAGTTGTTAAGTGAATCTGGCTTCCCCATTGACTTTGCTTGTCAGAAGGTCACAAAAGGGGATCACATCATCCCGGGGGACACTGCAACCCCCATAAATATGATTCAGTTGCCAAGCGTCTGAATTTTTTTTAATCATATATTTTATTGATTTTTTTAAAAAAAAACATAAATCACTTAATAATTGGTGAACAGTGTGTTGTCTGGCTTACATTTGTAAAACAATCATTAACAATTGATTTCTATCATCCATAATCCACATAATAGTTTTAGTTGATTTCGTCTTTTTCCAAAATATCCTCTTTTGCAAACATTGAGTTAATACAATTCTTATTATTTTGATAGATAACAATTAAATATATATTTTTCCCCAATAGTCGTAAAAATAATAATCACATCAAAATGATATTTCTTTTCTATCCAATCATTCTGGTTGCCTTATCATAGATCCTGTTACAGTCCTTATTTTAATTTGTTTCTCCCACCAAATTCTAGATATTCTTATGGTTAAGATTTTCTCAAAAATTAATTACATTTAAGAATTTAACTCTATTTTTCCATATGAACCATCTCACACTTGTACATTTCTTAAGGAATAGATAAAACAGTAGAAAAAAAGAAAGAAAAGCAAGAGTAGAAAAGCATAAAAATAACATACTACTTAAAATATATATCCCTCCTAAGCTAATATGTATTTATTCCTAAATTTCTTATTCTTTTTAACCATAATTAAAAATATGTTTAATCTTTAAACATTCCATTTAATACATCTAGTCATCTAGTCCTTCAACTCTTATTCAAAACATTTTTATCCATTATAATTTTCTTAAATTCAATCACATTTAAATATCTAAAACATTTCCTTTATCTAAGTCATTTCAACTTTTTTATATTACTCATATCAAGAAAGAAAACAAAAAAGGGGAAAAAACATACTATATTGTATTTAGAGAATTCATCCCTCTTAGAGTGACATATATATTCCAAAACTTTTCTATTTCTTTAACCATATTCAAACAGATGTTTCTTTTTTAAGTATTCTCTCTGGTAAGTCCCATCATCTATTTTCTTAGTTTCCACTTTAGTCTTTTGCCCAGTGTCTTTCTTAATCAATGTATTTTGCTGAATCAAAAAGTTTTTCTGTATATTCGTAAATGTTGCTGTAGATATAAAAAGTAAATCAGGAGAAGTCTCTTTGCACGGGACTTCTGCCTTTCCATGTTTATTGAAAATCTTTTTCTTTCTCTCTGCTTCTCTTATCATTTCTTTTCTCTCCGATGTTTCTGACATCTCTACTGTCCATTTTATCCAATCTGTTTTCTTGTCCTCAAATTTATTTTGTAGTCTTAAGGGATAAGTTGTTTTTTCCAATTCTTGTAAATTTTTTTCCACTAGGATTAAATCATGTTTCCTTGTTTTGTTAAGTTCCATCTTTAAGTCTATTCTCAATTCTATATCCATTTATCTGTTTTATCTGCTCCTTCTCTGTTGTTGTTTTCTGGGAATTTTTTTGTTGTAGAGTTAACTTGAAAATAGATTGATTTATATTTTCAAAATTGTTTTGGGTTTCTTTGTGGTTTATTGTTGTTTGAATTAATTGCAGTATACTATACATCTCCTCCTGTGAAGTATTTATGTTTTCTTGATATGTTCTTTCTACATGTCTCTGATCCATGGTAGCCAAGAATTTGAGATTTCCTCTTCCTTTCTTTTCTCTGCAAATAGCTTTAGAGTCCCAATTAGATAGATATTTGTAATCCAAATAGTTCAAAAAATATTTTTTTAAAAAAAATTGTATTTCTCTTTGTTTACAGCCCAGATTATTATCTTTTTTTGTCAGCTGTTCTTTGTTGTCAAAGCTTTGAAGGTCACAGACACAGATTAGCTTTTCCCTGGTTTTGCCGGGTCTTATAACTGTCATAGTCTTCGTCCACTACTAGGTATCAGCAACTATTTGTTTTTCAATTTCCAAAATGAACAATTATCTTTAAAATGAGAGTCTTAACCATTCAAACAATTTTAGATTTATCCAGATTTAAGTTTTAAGTTTCAGGTTTTATATTTATTTCACTTCCATATATTTTGATCCTCCATAAGAAGATTAATTCGCCACTTCCGTTAGTATAAGGGTGGGGCGGAAATCCCCCTCCCTCCCTTTTGAAGATATTTTGTTTCTTGGGGATCTTTTCCAAGAAATTAAATGTAAAATAGAAAAGAGAAGATCGAATTCCTCGCCCAGTTTCAAACACAACTGTTCACAGTTGTGCTGGTTAGTGCTTTTGGATTTTGGTTGTAAGTAGCTTGGGCTGGTTAATGCAATATGGCCAGCCTTTCTCCTGTCAGGTTAGAAGGCTTTCCCCAAGTTGAATGGAATGGCGGCCGTCGCCATTCCAGAATCACTGAAGCACCCTTCTTTCTTCGTCGCCTCTCCAGGCGACTTAGACCCATTTAAGGTCCCCTGGCAGGGCGAAATTAGCCATGGGGATGCAGACAATCCGCAAGCCCGCAACCGGTCACTACTGCGCAAAACCAGAAGTCCCAAGCGTCTGAATTTTGATCACGACCCATGGGAGTGCTGTAACACTTGGAAGTGTGAAAAACAATCATAAGTCACTTTTTCCAGTGCTATTGTAACTTCGAATAGTCACTGAACGAACTATTGTAAGTTGAGGACTAACACCTGTATGCTTGTATGTCCTAAATGCCCCCTTAAAAATAAGTCAACAACCTAAACTCCCAGCATTTAAAAATGGAGAAGACACAGAAACAACAGTATAATCATTGTCATCCCAATTCTAGATAATTGCCGATAGAACGGTCCTTTTTTTGAACTGTAGTTTGATCAAACCCGCACTGACAACACAAGATCTTAATATGGCAGTTGTTACGACCATGTTCCTTCAAAAGAAGTAAACACTTACCTAGAAACGTGCAGTATCAGCAGCAAGTAGAAGACAAAAAAGAGGTTGTGGGTATACCAAAATATGTCATAATCTGAAACCCTGCAAAGACCAAAAGAATAGATAAATTACCAGGCAATCAAAGAGTTTTCCATTGTTATGTGCTCAGTGCTGAGTAGGCCGAAATTTAATTACTCAAACCTGGACTTATTCCAGAGAGGGGGGTTTTTTTGTTCCATTTTCCTTCTAAAAAAAGGTGTTTTAAAGAAAATACACAATTGTTTACCCCCAGAGTATTTTGTGCAAAAGAGAAAATTTTCTTTAAAAAATAAAGGGTAAGGAAAAGAGAAAAAAACAAGAGAGAAATGACAGCGCTTTTTCAAATACTTAATTGGATGTTAACACAGAAACATGTCAAGGTCTGTCCTCCATCATTTTTAGAGTGCAGGATAAGGAATAATGGATATAAGAATAATGGATTTCAGTTACAGGAAGGCAGACACCGAATGAAAGTTAGAAGACATTTTTTAACAGTAAGAGCCGTTTGGCAAGGCAATCAATTATCTTGAGAAATGGTGAAGTTATCTTTCAGTTAGAATTTGGAAAGTTATATTTTGGGAACGGTTTAATTTTGGATTTCTGTACTAAGCAAGTGGTTGGATTATATCATTTCAAGGACCGGATCCAACATTATGACCAATACTTGCACCCATGCTTAGAACATAGAATAATAGAGTTGGAAGGGACCTTGGAGGTCTTCTAGTCCAACCCGTTCCAGCAGGAGACCCTATACCAGGGGTAGGCAACCTTGGCTCTTTTATGACTCGTGAACTTCAACTCCCAGAATTCCTGAGCCAGCCATGCTGAGGGGAAAGGGAGAGGTTTCCAAGCTGAGCCATGCTGGCTCAGGAATTCTGGGAGTTGAAGTCCACGAGTCATAAAAGAGCCAAGGTTGCCTACCTCTGGCCTAGGGCCTAGGCCGCTTTATGACTCGTGGACTTCAACTCCCAGAATTCCTGAGCCAGCATGGCTCAGCTTGGAAACCTCTCCCTTTCCCCTCAGCATGGCTGGCTCAGGAATTCTGGGAGTTGAAGTCCACGACTCATAAAAGAGCCCAGGTTGCCTACCTCTGGCCTAGGGCCTAGGCCGCTTTATGACTCGTGGACTTCAACTCCCAGAATTCCTGAGCCAGCATGGCTCAGCTTGGAAACCTCTCCCTTTCCCCTCAGCATGGCTGGCTCAGGAATTCTGGGAGTTGAAGTCCACGACTCATAAAAGAGCCCAGGTTGCCTACCTCTGCCCTATACCATTTCAGACAAATGATTGTCCAGTCTTTTTGAAAGCCTCCAGTGATGGAACACCCACAACTTCTGAAAGCAAGTTGTTCCATTGGTTGATTGGTCTCAAACAAAACTTTTAAAAAACCCAAAACATTAAAAATGTGTGTTAAAAAGAACAAAAGACAAAAACACACACTATTCCCCCCCCCAGTTGAACACTGACAAATCTATTGCAACAATAACAGCTTTCCTCCTCACGAAGCAGGTCCAAAATTTGTAAGCTTCTGCATCTATTTCCAACCCAACTGACCTGTAATATATTGCATATATGAAATAAAAAATAGTTGGCAGGTTAATTAAATAGTTGATGTAAGATGATGAGAAATAGAATATATTCAAATAGATAAGATGTGTGTCCTGAACATTAGATTTTGTGATGAATTGGGATAAAGGGAACTGTGGTTATTTAAAACTTGGAAAATATAAACATTAAATGTTAAATTTAAATATTAATGGGAAATTAAAAATTGGGAAAAACCAATTAGGACATTGATAGTCTACAAAGATTGAATGTTAAAATAACTAGGATATGTATAAACTAAAAATTATTGATAAATGTAACAAAGTTATTTTTATTTAATTGATACAATAAAAATTGTATTAGTTTAAACACAAGACAGTAAACACTAAAGGGAAAAGAGAGGAAGTATTTAATGCAATAGTTTGAGACTTGTACTAAAGATATTTGTAAGTTATTGAATTATCGATTAACTCAGCCGCCACGTTGCTTTTTAAATATTTAAATGTAAACCTAAAAAATCAATAAACTTTTTTTTAAAAAAAAAGAAATAAAAAATAGTCAACAGGTTAAACAATAGCAAAGCAGAAGTTCAAGGCACTCTGTTAACAATCTGTTATTGTAATGTCTGTATTGAATTGCAGGGGTCCCCAACTCCCGGTCCGAAATCCAGTGCCAAGCTGCAGTCTGTTCAGAACTGAGCTGCAGAAGTGGTGTGCGCATGCACGCACATGCACACAACCCTGCACTTGTGAAAGCAGTGTACAAATACATGTGAAACCATCCTCTCCACACACGCCCTCCCCCCCCACAGCTGCCACCTCAGTCAGTCCACTGTTGTATCGTTTTCCTTTTGTTTGCTGCTTTTCACATCTTTTTTCCTCATCCTTGTCAGGCAGTATTTGCATAGGCAATATTTTACCTCAGTGTTTATCAACCTTGGCTATTGGAAGATGTGTGTACTTCAACTCCCAGAATTCCCTAGCCAGCAGTGCTGGCTAAGCATTCTGGGAGTTGAAGTCCACACATGTTCAAGTGGCCAAGAATGGGAAACGCTGCTTTTTTCCCCCATGTTTGAACCAAACCCATGAAGAGTTAAACCAAGGCTTGATATTGTGGTCTGATGGAATCTCACCTAATGGCATAAGTGGATGCAGTAGACATTAGGAACAAGACCAGCACCATAAGGACACCGGTTAATCCAGGAACTGAAAGAAAAGCACACACAATAGCTATAAATTGTATTTTTAAAAATGGGCATTTCCCTTGGCACTATAAAAAATTACAGTGGTTATAGCCAGATGTTTTAGACCAGGAACAGTTAGCCCTCTTTGATTTTAATGGATTTATTTGAAATATTACTACTTCTGGGTGCACTTTTAAACATCCCGTCCATCTGATCAGGAGAGAAAAGGGAATGAATGCTAGATTGATGAAAGGAAAATTAATTATAGGTAGTCCTTGATTTACAACATTTGAGCCCAAAGATTCTGTGGCTAAGCGAGACAGTGAATTGAGTTTTGTCCCATTTTACAACCTTTCTTGCCACAGTTGTTAAGTGAATCTCTGCAGTCGTTAAGTTAGTAAGACGGTTGTTAAGCGAATCTGGCTTTCCCATTGACTTTGCTAGTCAGAAGGTCACAAAAGGTGATGACATGATCCTGGAACACTGCAACCGTCATAAATACATGCCATTTGCCAAGCATCCCAAATTTTGATCACGTGACCCCAGGGATGCTTCAACAGCTACAAATGTGGGGAAAAAAGGACATACCGGTAAGTCACTTTTTTCAGTGCTTGTAACTTCGAACAGTCACTAAACGAATGGTTATAAATTGAGAACAACTTGTATATTCCATTAACCGTAACAGGGCTTGGAGATTTCTTGCAGGTAACTGGTTCCATTGATTTCAAAGAGATTTCGGCTATTTGGGGTGAACCAATGACACTTATGGCAAATCTAGACAGCATTCTAAAAAGCAAAGACATCACCCTGCCAACAAATGTACATATACTCAAGGCCATGGTTTTCCTAGCTGCAATGTACAGCTGTGAAAGTTGGATCATAAGAAAGGCTGGGCGCCAAAGAATTGAGGTCTTTGAACTAGGGTGCTGGAGAAGACTCCTGCGAGTCCCCTGGACTGCAAGGCGATCAAACCGGTCAGTCCTAGAGGAGATCAACCCCGACTGCTCTTTAGAAGGCCAGATCCTGAAGTTGAAACTCAAGTACTTTGACCACCTAATGAGCAGGAAGGACTCACTGGAGAAGAGCCTAATGCTGGGAAAGATGGAGGGCAATAGAAGAAGGGGACGACAGAGAATGAGGTGGCTGGATGGAGTCACTGAAGCAGTAGGCGTGAACTTAAATGGACTCCAGAAGATGGGAGAGGACAGGAAGGCCTGGAGCACCTTGTCCATGGGGTTGCGATGGTTCGGACATGACTTCGCAACTAACAACAACAACGACACTGAAATCAATGGGATGTTAATCATTTCCATCTCAAGTTGTTTTGAATCCCAGAGTCTTTTGGAATACAAGTAATCTTTATTTAGCAACCACAATTGAGACTGGCAGCTCCATCAGTAAAGGTTGCAGTTAACTAAGCAGAAGATCACATGACCCCCCAACAGGCTTATGAAACCACTTCCCCTTTGGTCAATAAACGAGATATCATGCAACTATGTCTTGCCATTTTATTTCCACATTTTCTATTAGGAAGCCAACGGTGGAACATCTGGATGGTAATCATGTGACTTGGGATGCTGCAACGGGCTGCAAAGCATTGCAACATTCCGGTTATTAAGTGGATCTGGCTTCCCCCATTGGCTTTGCTTGTCAGGTCACAAAAGGGGGTCACGTGAGCCTGGGACACTGCAACCGTCATAACTATGAGTCAGTTGCCAAGTGTCCGAATTTTGATCATGGGGAGGCTGCAATGATTATAAGTGTAAAAAACAATCATGTCACTTTTTTCAGGGCTGTTGTAAATTTGAGCAGTCACTAAAATGAATGGTTGTAAGTCAAGGACTACCTGTATGGTCCATCCAAAACAGCCAAAGCAATGCTTTGTTTTATAGCATTCTAGTTCCCCCTTTATTCATTTCTGTATTAAAATAATCTTTAAAAGTGAGGGGGGAGTGTTAGCCTCTGGGTACATTGGTACAACCCATCCATTTTTTCAATATGTTTCCTGATGGTGATTTTTTAGTTTAATTCTATTAATCCATGACTGCAGCTCTGGGCGTATTTCTTTAGCTCCAAAGCAGTGGAACAAATTCAAAATGCATTACATATGGAATCAGGGAATCCAAGAAGGGGATAGTGTTGGCTAGGTTTTAGGAAAGCTGGAATTTTCTTAGTTCATTTTCATTTAAAAATATTTGAATCTCTTGTCTCGGGACATTTTTTTTTTTTTTGAAATGCACAAATTATTGCATGCATCTCACGCACAAACGGACACACAAAGAAACAGCCAGACGGCCCTGAGGATGAATGACAGTGCTGGTATTAAGAGCCCAATTTTGTTTCTGTTTTTCAAAGCACTGTCCAGAGGTGTTATTGCATAATTCAACAAAGCTTCTTCTGAGTTACCTGTTGCAAAAAGGAATTTCCTGGGATCCTAGAAAGCAGAGACAGACACAAACAGTATGAATGATTTAGCAAGGCAGGAATATGTCCATCAGCATTCTGATCCAGAGGCATGTTTCTGGAGATGAAATGTTGAGCTTGACTTTAAACAAGCTGTCTAAATCATACAGCATCTCTTATCTCAACCTTTTTCAAATGTTGGCCAAAAATTGCAAGGGACGAAGTAGACATATCCTAGGCAATTAAGAGTGAAAATGGAAGAGGAACTCTAAAAAGAAAATTTGGACCCCCTAAATATGTATCCAAACTAGAATATATTTGTGCATGTTTTGTTTTGTTTTGGAATGATGATGAGGTTCTCAACATAAGCAAAAGTATTTTAAAAATGTAATTTAAAGTCAAGGTGTGCACCCATGATATGTACATTTAGGGAACATTGCCTAGGCCAGACATGTCAAACACAAGGCCCGGGGGGTGGATGCGGCCCGCGAAGTGGTTTCATGTGGCCCGCGAAGCCATCCTGGAAGCAGTGAGGGAACGGCCCCCGCTGCCTTGGCCTTGGCCCAGGCCGGACGGCCGGGAGCCAATGTACAATTTTGTGGTGGCCATCTATGCTGAAACACATTCAGTCTCCCTCTGACTTTACCCTGGTACCCATCACGAACAACCTGGCTAAGGAGAGCAAGCACAGCAGCAGCAGCCTTGAGGAGGAGGTAAGTGCAGCTGGCACCCCCTTGGGGAAGTGGGGCTGGGCTTGGTGCCATGGGTGCTCGAGAGCCAAGCTAGGCATTTGACCTCTGCTGCCCAAGGCCATGCCTTGGCACTTGCCCTGGTCCCACCCCCTTCTGCCAGAGACCCTCACATCTGTCCCACTCCTGCCCAGGCCCTGAGGCACCCTTGATGCGAAGATGTAGAGCTGGCCATGCCCACCCAGCAGGCCACATCCACTCCCTCCATGCCCACCGAGTAGGCCGCACGCACCCTGGCCACACCCTCCCGGCCCTCAATGAAATTTGAGTTTGACACCCCTGGCCAAGGCATTAAACTGGAATTGTAAGGATTTGCCGATGGGAAGCCTTGTTATCTGAAAGTGCCCTCTAAAAAAAACCAATATTGAGAATAAAGTTTAAGCTGAGAATAAGACTCACAACTGGGCAACCAGCTATTAGAAGCGAATACCTCATCTTTCTCCCTGACCTTCCTGGAAGTCTTCTCCAAGTCAGTGTCCCCCAGAAGAATGGATACTAGAGCTCCTCAATGTCTAATAAATATGGTATTTGTTGAGAATCCTGGCAGTTTAGCTCCATGTTATCTGGATAGTAGAAGCTTACTACAGGCCTTTCGCTGCCTGGCTGTCAAAGGTCACCCAAGAAACAACAATTTTAAGGAAGAAATCAAACATTGGCCTTCTCACTTCACCACGGTAGCTGGCTGCATTGAGTGCGAGGAACTCTTCGCTGTAATTCATAGAGAAGTTCAAAGCGTTCACCAAGTGGGCGGCAACATGGATCACTAAAACAGAACAAAGAGCTCATTTCACCAAAATACAAAGTGAAGATCTTTTCTAGCAAAAAAAAACTGCCCCTAGGAACAAATGGGATTCCCTTAACGCAGTGTTTCTCAACCTTGACAATTTTAAGGCATGTGGACTTCAACTCCCAGAATTCCACAGCCAGCATTGCTGGCTGTGGAATTCTGGGAGTTGAAGTCCACATGCCTTAAAATTGTCAAGGTTGAGAAACATTGCCTTAACGACTGCAGCATTCACTTAATGAACATTGTATTCACTTGACAAAAAGAAGTAGTAAAATCAGGTCTGGTCACATAGGTGCCTTGAATTATAATCATTATGACTTAACAATGGAAATTGCCAGATCCATTACGGTCATAAGTCAAGGACTACTGAAGTAGAAAAAGCAGCCTTTTCAAAGAAGGTCCTGATTTGTCCAAGCATGGATTCCCAGATAGCCATCTTATTCTCTCTTCAACGTAAGCCACTTTATAGTATTGCTTTTTCCAAAAAGCACCACTACAGTTTCATTCTGTGGTGAAAGCTCTTACTGAATCCCAGAGCCTGTAAGCAGTCCCCATTCCCTCTTCAGTGCATTGTAAAAATTGTATTTTGACCCAATGGTGGATCAAAAATAGGAAACACGGTGCTGTTTTGTGAAAGTTGCTGTTGTGTTTCAAACCAAGCATGGACTGATACTTGCAGGACAAGAAGCCTTGGTAAGGCCACATTTGGAATAGTGCATCCAGTTTTGGTCACCACAATGTAAAAAAGATGTTGAGACTCTAGAAAGAGTACAGAGAAAAGCAACAAAGATGATCAGGGGACTGGAGGCTAAAACATATAAAGCACGGTAGCTGCAATTGGGTATGTCTAGTTTAATGAAGAGAAGGACGAGGGGGGACATGATAGCAGTCTTCCAGTATCTCAGGGGCTGCCACAAAGAAGAGGGAGTCAAGCTGTTCTCCAAAGCGCCTGAAGGCAGGACAAGAAGCAACCGATGGAAACTAATCAAGGAGAGAAGCAACCTAGAACTAAGGAGAAACTTCCTGACACTTAGAACAATTAACCAGTGGAACAACCTGCCTCCAGAAGCGGTGAATGCTCCAACACTGGAAGTTTTTAAGAAGAGACTGGACAGTCATTTGTCCGAAATGATATAGGATTTCCTGCCTGAGCAGGGGGTTGGACTAGATGACCTCCAAGGCCCCTTCCAAAATTATTATTGTTGTTGTTGTTAAGCAATGGATGGAAACTAATCAAGGAAAGACCCAACCTAGAACTAAGGAGAAATTTCCTGACAGTGAGAACAATTAATTAGTAGAATAAGTTGTGGGTGCTCCATCACTGGAGATTTTAAAGAAGAGATTGGACAACCATTTGTCTGAAATGGTATAGGGTTTCCTGCTTGAGCAGGGGATTGGACTAGATGACCTCCAAGGTCCCTTCCAACTCTGTTTTTCTGTTATTTTTAGTCACATTCCTCCCCCCCCCTCTTTTACCCTTTGGAGTAATCCAGCTGATTTTCAGGACTCCGTTTGAAATCCTATTTTTGCAAGCATTTGCCTTGACCTCTCAAAGGGTCTTCACACAGTTTTGTGTGTAATGTACCGAGGGTCCAATTAATTTTGGATATCTTTCTCTTTGCCTATTTCTAGGTGGCCTGGTACTCAAGGGTATTTTAACTGAATATCCCTGTTCAGTTCAAACTGGAAAGCTAGAGAACAGCAGATAACCTGTGTGTACTGAGTTTTCAAGTGAGGTCTTTGGGGTCCCCATTAGTCAGAAACTGGGATTATTGTATAAATGTTTCTTTTCATTGTAGTCATCTGAATTCACCTCTGCTTATCTAAAATGACACACTATATTATTGTGCATCTAAAACTCTCCAAAAATCAAATTACAAACATCTGCTAGCTATTTCTATGATTCCTACCTTTAAAGTAACTATTAATTCTTCCATTTTCATCTCTCTTTTAATATCAAGCTTACAATATTTGGGATATATGCATTTTGTAATATTCTGAACAGCTATTGTTCAGATAGATTTCCCCTTTTTCAAAGCACAACGAATAGCCTAGAATAAGAACATAAGAACATAAGAAGAGCCATGCTGAATCAGGCCAAAGCCCATCGAGTCCAGCATTCTGTGTCACACAGTGGCCCACCAATTGTACATGGGGATCTTGAGCAGAAAGAGAAGGCAAAACCCTCCCTTTCCCTTGACCCCCAACAAATGGTACCCAAGGGAATCCTGCCTGCCTCAACCAACATAGAGGCGGCACATGGACATCCGTTTTAATAACCACCGATACACTTTGCATCCATGAATCTATCTAGCCCTGCCTTGAAGCTGTCAAGGCTGACAGCTGTCACGACCTCTTCTGGAAGTGAATTCCATAAATCAACGACCCTCTGGGTGAAGAAATATTTCCCTTTATTTGTCCTCACTTTCTTAGCTATGAGCTTTAGGGAGTGCCCCCTTGTCCTGGTATTGTGTGATAGAGAAAAGAATTTTTCTCTATCCACCTTTTCTATCCCATGCATGATTTTATACACTTCGATCAAGTCACCCCTTAAACGCCGTCTTTCAAGGCTGAAGAGACCAAGGCGTTGCAATCTGGTTTCATAAGGGAGGCGCTCCATTTCCTTGATCATTCTTGTTGCCCTTTTTTGCACCTTTTCCAGTTCCATTATATCCTTCTTGAGGTGCGGTGACCAGAACTGTACACAGTACTCCAAGTGTGGTCTCACCATCGATTTGTACAGAGGCAATACAACACTTGCTGACTTATTTTCGATTCCCTTCCTAATCATGCCAAGCATGGAATAGTACCTGCTGAATTTCAGGAAAATATTCTTTCCTTGATGTGTTCCAAGCACCCCCTGGGGGTACGAGACAATATCCCAAGGGGTGCAAAAACTTGGGTTTAGAAGTTTCAAAATTATAGTGTATATGCATAATTCGTTTTGAGCTTTTGTAAGGGTGTGCAAGAATATATCAGAAGCATTCCAGGTGTGCGGGGTATAGAAAAGGTTGGGAACCACTGCAATAGATGGACATTTCAATGTTCATATGAATGAGGTTTGATAGCAAAAAGAAGACTTCAGTAATGATTACTTAATCTTTTTGAAAGGATGGAAGGATGGATCGATGGATGGATGATGTGCCAAAAAAGATGTTGAGACTATAAAAAAGAGTGCAGAGAAGAACAACAAAGATGATTACGGGTCTGCAGGCTAAAACATATGATGAACAGTGCAGGAATTGGGTATGTCTAGTCTAACAAAGAGAAGGACTAGGGGTAACACGATATTCCAATATTTAATCCCATCGCATAGGGCTGGCCTCCTACGGGTCCCGTCCATCAGGCAATGTCATCTGACAGGTCCTAGGACAAGGGCCTTCTCCGTTGCTGCCCCAGCCCTCTGGAACCAACTTCCCTCAGAGGTTCGTACTGCCTCCTCCCTCCTAGCTTTCCGGAAGCTTTTGAAGACCTATTTATGCCGACAGGCTTGGGGGGTATGAACTGTGTTCTGCCCCCGGGCCGAGGAATTGTGCTTCCATCATTGATTGTGTGTTTGACTGTGTTTGCATGTTGTATGTATGGATTTTTAGACTGGTTGTTATCATTATTATTGAATTTTTTATTTGTAGCTGTGTTGTTGTTGTGAGCCGCCCCGAGTCTCAGGAGAGGGGCGGCATACAAATTTGATAAAATAAATAAAATAAATAAATAAATTTGAGAGGCTGCCACAAAGTACAGGGAGGGCAACATAATTTCCAAAGCACCGACAGCAAGACAAGAAGTAACAGATTGAAACTTGTCAAAGAACAATCCAATCTTGAACTAAGGAGAAACTTCCTGACAGTAAGAACAATTGATCAGTGGAACGGCTTGCTTCCAGAAGTTGTGGATGCTTCAACACTGGAATTTTTAAAGAAGAGTTTGGACAGCCATTTGTCCAGAATGGTATAGAGTCCCCTGCTTGGGCAAGGGGTTGGACTAGAAGACCTCCAAGGTCCCTTCCAACTCTGTTATTCTATATTTTGTTTTCTGCCATCAAGTCAGGGTCAGATCTTAGCAACCACATAGATCAGGGATCTTCAAACTTGGCCCTCTTATGACTTGTGGATTTCAACTCCCAGAATTCCTCAGCCAGCATGCCTGGGTGAGGAATATTCTGGGAGTTGAAGTCCACAAGTCATAAAAGGGCCAAGTTTGAAGACCCCTGACATAGATAGACCTATTCCACAATTATCTATCTTAACCTGGCCCTTCAAATCTTCCATAGGGGCAACCATTGCTATTGCAATTGAATCTATCCACCTTGATTGATATCCATCATCCTCTTTCTCTCTTTATATCAGTGGTTCTCAACCTTTTTCAGGTTGAGACCCCACTTGCGCCGCCCATGCGTGCCGTGACCCCGACCCGCGGTCCGCCATTTTTTTTTATTTTTTATTTTTTTTTTCGTTGCGCGTGTGCTGCGCATGCGTAGTTTGGGCTGGCAATGTTTTTGAATTTTTTTGTCACGCACGCGCCGCGCATACGCGGATCGGCCCGTTGCGTGCACGCGCGACGGAAAATTTTTTAAAAAAATAAAAAAACAAAATGGCGGACCACGACGGGCCGATCCGCGCATGCATGGCGCGCGCACGATGGCCTGAACCGCGCATGCACAGCATGCACGCGACGAAATTTTTTTTTTAAAAAATAAAAAAAATAAAAAAAACAAAATGGCGGACCGCGGTGTCCTGCGACCCCCGCGAAACGGTCGTTCGACCCCAAATGGGTCCCGACCCATAGGTTGAGAACCACTGCTTTATATCTACTGATTTGCTTTAAAGATTTAAAACCAAGAAATCTAGAACAGCACTTAGCACTCAGACTTATATACGGGTTCACAGTGCTTTACAGCACTCTCTAAGTTCTTTGATGCTGGAGGAACAGACCTGAAAAGATGCATACAGTCAGTCCACAGGTCACATGGAAAGCCTTGCTCTTATCTAACAGCCTCCTAGCTTTTCGGCTGGGCAACTGCAAAAAAAAAAAAGAAAGAAAGAATGCAAAGCCGTCTCTTAACAGTTTTTCCCCAAAAGATTTCATTTGGGGTAACAATAAACACTAAGATATGTAAATAAAACACAGCACAAAGTTCTAGGGATCGCCCCATTTTAAGCAACAGACTGATCACATCAATTAAAAGCCAGCAAAATCCAAATACAATAAAACCTACTTATTATATCTGTATACCACCATAATCCTAAAACAGTGAAGCCATTGCCACCTAAAACGCATTGACAAACTGTCAATCACAGCCACACCGCCCTATTATAGACTAACACAGGTAGTCCTTGCCTTATAACGGTAATGGAGCTTGCCATTACATCAGTCATAAAGCGGCCCATCATGAGACTTATTCAATTTTACGACCTTTTTGTGGCAGTGAGGGGAGGGCAGCCATCAGAATGTCAGAACTGGATTGTAAGTAATTTGGGAGGGTCTGTCCTAACTCAGAATGGTTGCTAAGTGAGCAGTCGTAAGTGAAGGATTACCTATACCCCTTATGCCAGGGGTCTTCAAACTTGGCCCTTTTATGACTTGTGGACTTCAACTCCCAGAATTCCTCAGCTGGGCACACTGGCTGAGGAATTCTGGGAGTTGAAGTCCACAAGTCATGAAGGGCCATAGTTCCACCATGCTGGCTGAGGAATTCTGGGAGTTAAAGTCCACAAATCATAAAAGGGCCAAGTTTGAAGACCCCTGCCTTATGCTCTTACCGAAGACTTCTCTTACCTTCTGCGAGCCGCGAAGCAGTGCCAGGAGAACCCGACAGACGGGCAGCAGGACCAGGCTGCAGTTGAGATTAAGAACAGCAGCTGAGGCTCGGCTGAGGCACAACCCTAGCTGAACAGAAATGAAAAGGGGTTAGGATCCCAGCCTCAAAAATATGCTGATCTAAAACAAACACGCTTTGGGATGGTACCGGCTGCAAATGGGTTCACTTTACGTCATTGTAATTAATTTTTTTTATTGGATTTTTCTTAACTGTGGATGTTTTCACATGTTAGTGAAGGTATTGTGGGAATGTCATATCACCAGGGATTCCCCAAGAAGGAAGTGTTGTGTACATCTATCCGACAGAGACAAACAGTGAGCCAGTTTGGTCTAGGGCAGGGAAAGGCAACTTCAGTTCTTTTATGACTTGTGGACTTCAACGCCCACAATTCCTGAGCCAGCCACGCTGAGGGGAAAGGGAGAGGTTTCCAAGCTGAGCCATGCTGGCTCAGGAATTCTGGGAGTTGAAGTCCATGAGTCATAAAGCGGCCTAGGCCCTAGGCCAGGGGTAGGCAACCTTGGCTCTTTTATGACTTGTGGACTTCAACTCCCAGAATTCCTGAGCCAGCCATGCTGAGGGGAAAGGGAGAGGTTTCCATGCTGAGCCATGCTGGCTCAGGAATTCTGGGAGTTGAAGTCCATGAGTCATAAAGCGGCCTAGGCCCTAGGCCAGAGTGAGGCAACCTTGGCTCTTTTATGACTCGTGGACTTCAACTCCCAGAATTCCTGAGCCAGCCATGCTGAGGGGAAAGGGAGAGGTTTCCAAGCTGAGCCATGCTGGCCCAGGAATTCTGGGAGTTGAAGTCCACGAGTCATAAAAGAGCCCAGGTTGCCTACCCCTGGACTAGGGGTTAAGGCATCAATCTAGAAACCAGGAGACTGTGAGTTCCAGTCCTTCCTTAGGCGTGAAATCCAGTCCTTTTCTGTCAGCTGAACTCACCCCACAGGGTTGTTCTTGTGAGGAAAATCGAAGGAGAAAGGAATATTAGGTATGTTCACTGCCTTATGGTACTTAAAAAGTAATAAAAGTGGAATAAAAAGGCAAATGAGAGATGATAGATAGATAAATGAGAGAGAGAGAGAGACAGACAGACAGACAGACAGACAGACAGACAGACAGACAGATGATAATAGATAGGTAGACAGATAGATGATGGATGATGATTGAAGAGAGAGAAAGAGAGGGAGGGACAGAGAGAGAGAAATAATAAATACAACAGAGAGGTAGGCAGGCAGACAGATAAGACAGAATTATGGGCTAGAGGCAAAAATAAAATCTAACTCCATGTTCTTGATTTTTCTCAGGGATGGGATTAAATTTACTTTTTTTAAAAAATCTGTCAGGATACTTTCTGTGTCTGGTGTCCGAAAGTCCTTTCAAAATTTGCTACCACATTCCAGTTTTCATTGTGAGGGAAAAGGAATGTAAGAAAAAGCACAAGGGGAATTGCAATTTTAATAAGCTCTCTTTGGTTTAATATTCACTGCATTTAACCAAGTGTAGTTCGTTAAGTGCATTTACTTTTAATTAATTTAAAATTAAGCTAATTCAATCCTCCCTCATCTCAATGCTGCTTATTTGGGGGGGGGGGAACAGCCAATCCTTCTCTGTCAGACTAAACAAACTCACTGGGCTGCTGTAGTGGGGAAAATAGGAAGAGGAAAGTGTGTTTGACATGTTCACTACCTTGAACTACCGGTATTTGTGAAAATAATAAAGGTGGGATTCAAACAAATACATAAATTAGTTTCATCCAATTAATGACAGCATGTTTTGGTGGATAAATTTAATCTCCTAATGTCAGTTTTTAAGAGATAAATCAGGGACCACAAGGATCCCAGAAATGGTACTTTATTTTCATAGAGCAAACCTTTGCGGCTTGACAGTCTGGCTGGGGAGGGGGGGAACCGAATCATGTGAGAGGAGGGCCTATACATGCATGCAGCTTTACTCATGCGAGTGGCGAGCTGGTGTGCACACGCATGCACACATAGCTCAACTAGTTGCTGTTGTGAGTGTCCCTAGACCAGCTTGGGAAGTATCAGAGGATGAGGATCAGCAGCCAGGCCCCTCTGGGTGTTTTCCCCTCCCGGCAGCCGAGGAAGAGCAGCCAGGCCCCTCTGGGTATTTTCCCCTCCCGGCAGCTGAGCCAGACAGGGAGGAGATTTACAGGCAGTCTGGGTCAGATTCACAAAGTGAGGGGTCAGATTTGGATCAAGAAGATAGATGGCTTGATCCGAGATTCCGAAGGTTTGATAAACGAAGGTGTCAGTTAAGTGGAAAAAGGAAGTAATGGGGGGAAGTGACGTATCGGACACTATATTAGAAGGGGACAGAGAGACTACGCCTTTGTCACGAGCAACGTTAATCAAGGAGTAGCCTGATATCTGGAGCCGTGCGTTTGAATTCAGTCTTCTGATGTTTTGGAAATCTACGGGAGAATAATGAGGTCTTGGACAATGTGATAAAGAAAGAGTGAGTTAATTGGAAGGTGTGGAAGGAGCATGTTTTAATCTAAATGTAAATAAATGAGACTTGGCTGTTTCTGCCAGCAAAATGCCAGCAGCGTGCTTTGAAGTGAATTCTTTTGAAATGTGTTAAATAAACCTCTTAAAGACATATTTATGTGGATTTTAATGAGCTGAGAGGGGCCAGACAGAACAGTTGCAGGCAGCTGGTCATTTACATTCTTTTAGAGAATTGTTGTGCCTCCTGGAGGCTTATCTGTGTCATCAGGGTCCCCCGAGTAAGGCAAATGGGTGTGGAGCCTTCTCTAAGTCCTCCAAAAGGCCTCAACGAGATTCTGAAAGAATGCAAATGACCAGCTGTCTGCAAGGAGTATAAATCCTTCCATTCTCCACCATCCGTTCAGAGCTGAAGAAGCTTCTTGGATGAGAAGCGAAACATCTTCAAAGGAAAAACAAGAAAGTCCAGTTGCTTCCTGAAAAAGCATCTTTGGGATAACTGGGACCTGGATGACTGAGAATCTCCACAGACATTCCTAACCCTTGTGTAACTAGAATCTCTTAGGTGGAAGGGATTTTTTTTCTTTTATGGTATGTATGTTTGCAAAAGAAAAGGAGAAAAAAGTAGTGTTGATTGGCAGGTTGCCATCATTGCCTCCACCCTTGTGTTTAATGAAATCAAATATCTGAAGGCAGAGCTTTGTTACTACTCACTAATAACATGAAGCTTGCTCTTGATTTCCTAGCACTTACAACTGAACGTTTGAAGATCTCTATCAATATATTTTCTAAATAACTCCGTAGGGCAGTGATGGCGTAGAGACCGAGTGACCAAACTGCAACACAAAACCCACTTATGCATCGTCAGGTGTCGGGTGGGTGTGGCCCATTGGGTGGGCGTGGCCCATTGGGTGGGCGTGGCTGCAGTGGTAACGGCAGACTGGGTAGGACTAAAAAGTTCAATCAATCAATTCCAACATTGCAAGATCTTTTTTTTCCCATGAGAAGTTGAAATTGATTGATGTAACCTTTTTTTTTGTACACGGCGGCAGAGGCCTAAAGCAAAATGGTTTTATAAAACCCAGCTGAAGGCCTAGGACTGGGGCGACGGCACGTGTGCCCACAGAGAGGGCTCTGAGTGCCGCCTCTGGCACCCGTGCCATAGGTTCGCCACCACTGCCGTAGGGGATTGTCTTCAATAGTCATATATACATTACAACTGTTAGAAAAAAAGGACTAGGAAGTACAGTTAGTTCTTGGCTTACGGCCACAACTGAGCCCAACATTTCTATCGCTAAGCGAGACAGCTGTAAAGTGAGTTTTGTCCCATTTTACGGCCTTTCTTTGTCACAGTTGTTAAGATAATTCCTGGAATTGTTAAATTAGTAACATGATTATTAAGTGAATCTGGCTTCCCCATGGACTTTACTTGCGCGAAGGTCGCAAAAGGGGACCACATGACCCCAGAAACACCGCAACGGTCATAAATATAAACCAATTGCCAACCAGCCATATTTTGATCACGTGATCATGGGGAGGCTGCAATGGTTGTAAGGTGAAAAATCATCGTAAATCACTTTTTTCAGTGTTGTGGTAACTCTGAACCATCACTAAATGAAGGGTTACAAATCAAGCACTACTTGTATCTTATAAATCAGAGGTCTCCAAGCTTTCTCAGCTGGCGGACCGCAGGGAAAGGGAGGGGGAAGCATTTTATGCACATGAGTGTGCACACACACAAACGGGGCCACGAGCACGCACAACGCAAACGGGGTGGTGCTAGCGCCGTAACATCACTAGCACTGCCCCATTTTTGCCACGTGGGCGCTAGTGCCACGCGATTTTTGCTGCATGCTGCCCTATTTTTGCCGCACACCACCCCATTTTCACCACAGTAGCAGTGCTAGCGTGAGTGGGCATGAGTGAGCGCACACATATGTACGCACTGGTCAGCCTATCCCACGGCCCAGTGGCCCACAGGTTGGTGACCCCTGTTATAAATAACTGCATATGGATTTCTCTTCAATGGTCATATATACAGTACACTGTTAAAAAAATGGACTAGGAAGTGCTGAAAACGTGGAGAGCAAGCAGCACAATACTAGATAAAATATAATTATCCTCTTTTTATGAACATAAATTTCCAGATACTGCAGTTTAGGTTGCACTTATTAATCCTAGCATGTATCTTTTTTTTAAAAAGACATTTTATCTCTCCATCACTGTATAATATGAGGAATTATTATTTTTTTTGAACATCACGAATCTCTGAAATATTTGAGATCAAAATAGTGGGGAACTCATTCTTGAAGACATGCCTCACACAGGAGGGAATTTTTGCAATCTGATCCCAGCAGCATTTGTTCAGACACACACTGGCTGAATTTACACACTACCCTAAGGCGCACTGTAATTTGTTTGGCTTCAGTTTAATAAATCATAACAACTTAATCTTTTTTGTGCTTTATAATCCAGGGAGTTAGCTCACTATTTGATTCCACCAAATTGTTCCCAAAACAACCAACCGCATTTTAAAGAAACTGTAACTTAGTACAATATGTGAATCCAGCCACTGAGCTCTGTAGGACTTATTCCAAAGTTTATATAGATAGAAAGACAGAATGGAATGGAATGGAGTGGAATGGAATGGAATGGAATAGAATAGAATAGAATAGAATAGAATAGAATAGAATAGAATAGAATAGAATAGAATAGAATAGAATAGAATAGAATAGAATAGAATAGAATAGAATAGAATATGGAATGGAATGGAATGGAATGGAATGGAATGGAATAGAATAGAATAGAATAGAATAGAATAGAATAGAATAGAATAGAATAGAATAGAATAGAATAGAATAGAATAGAATAGAATAGAATAGAATAGAATATGGAATGGAATGGAATGAAATAGAATAGAATAGAATAGAATAGAATAGAATAGAATAGAATAGAATAGAATAGAATAGAATAGAATAGAATAGAATAGAATATGGAATGGAGAAGAGCAGAGCAGAACAGAATAGCAAATAGAGAATGGAACAGAATGGAACGAAACGGAAAGGAACAGAACAAAACAGAACAGACCTTGGAGGTCTTCTAGTCCAGAGGCCTCCAATCTTTCTTGGTTGCAGACTGGAAGAAAATGAAGGGGGAAGCACTTTATGCACGCGCACGTGTGCACACACAAATGGGGCCACGAGCATGCGTGACACAAATGGGGTGGTGCTAGCACCTGCGTGACACTCACACTGCCCCATTTTCACCACGTGGCATCCTGTTTTCGCTGCGGAAGTGACGCTAGTGCAAGTGGGGGTGAGCGCGTGTACACATGTGCATGCCTCAGCCAGCCTGATCCACGGCCTGGGGACCCTTGTTCTAGTCCAACCCCCTGCTCAGGCAAGAAACCCTATACCACTACTCTGAAGTACAAAAATTCAAAGGAGACTGGTACTACCTTTTCAGGGTGAGACATGAATTTTCATCAGGCATAGCTCACTGATCAAATTTAGTCCAAATTTTCTAGTCTGGAAAAGCGTTAACAAGAGTCTTTCTGATTTGGGGCTATCGCATTGGGTGCAAAGAGGTCAGAATCAGCTTCATCTATTTAGCAGTCCTCAACTTACAGCCATTCGTTTAGTGACTATACAAAGCTATAACAGCACTTTAAAACGTGACTCACAAATGGTCCTCACACGACCATAGCAGCATCCCAAGAGTGACTTGATCAAAATTCAAGTGTTTGGCAACCGACATGAGTTTCCCATGTGTGCTGCCTACTGGGGTCGTGTGACTGTCATTTTGCAACATTCCCAGGACAGTTTCTGACAAGCAAAGCTAATGGAGGGGGATGCCAGAGTTGTGTTAACGACTGCGTGATTCACTTAATAACTGCAGTGATTTGCTTAACAGCCTGGGGGGGGGGGAGGTCATACAATCAGGCATGGCTCATTGAACAGCTGACATGCTTACCAACAAAAATTCTTCTCCCAGTTGCCAGCATTAAGTCTAACGCTGCCACAGGCTGATCTACGATCCTGCTTGAAAAATATCTGTTATTTCCTTCCCACTGAGAGAAAAGAAAAGGCAGCCTTTGGAAAGAATTTGTTTTTTTTTCCCCGTTGGTGTCTTTATTTTTATTTATTTTTAATTTTCCAAAGAGTTTGCACAAGAGACTCAGGAGAACGAAATGGAAGAGATGCAAACATGCACTTTAACCTAAAAAAAAAAATCATAACTTGTCCCTTGAGATATCCACATTAGGAAGAGCTGGCATGGAAGCGCTCACCCGGACAAGCCCACGAGGCTGGTTAGCGTAACCATGGCTAACCAAAGAGATCTGAGACTAACTGTTGAACTGAGTTCATGTGGCCGATGCCAGAATGTCAGTTTGCAGCTGGGAACAGAAGGGGAGAGTCTGCTTTCCCAGGAGGCCCTTGACAAAGTCTTTTTCCTCAACTCAAAGCCTTTCCCCACCTTAAACCAAACACCCGTCCTCATCTCCTTCGCGGAGCTTCCCCAGAAATCTCACATCATCCTTATTAGCCCGGCTTCCCGTTGAGTTTCAAGAAAAAGGGAGAATTTCTCCTGCACCACTTACCCCCAGCATCTGATGCAAATAGTAATACTGCGGTTCGCAGTAATAGAGTCGGAAAGTTTTCCAAAACAATCCCACGTTGAGACACAGCCAGAGCAGCTGAAGGAGGAAAAAAGGAGGGAGGGAAAACCCAGAGTAATTAGAAACCACATGTTCAAAAGCAGAAACTTTCCCCCGTCATGGACCATACGCAGGGAACAAATGATCAGAGACTTGGGAACTGGGAAGAAGAGAAAAATGAAAGGTTTATAAAAGTGGTTTTTTTTAAGAGAGAGAGAGAGAGAGAGAGAGAGAGAGAGAGAGAGAGAGAGAGAGAGAGGAAGGGAATGTACAGTCTCAACCAGTTGTTTTTGATGCATTACTGATGTTGCCCTAAATACATAAAGGGTTTATGAAGGTTTGATGTATAACTCAAAAGGTATAGGGTTTCCTGCCTGAGCAGGGGGTTGGACTAGATGACCTCCAAGATCCCTTCCAACTATTATTATTATTATTATTATTATTATTATTATTATTATTATTAAATCCCACCTTTATTATTTTTATAAATAACTCAAGGGGATGAACACACACACAATATTCCTCTCATTTTCTCCACAACATTAACCCTGTGAGGTGGGTCAGGCTGAGAAAAAAGGACTGGCCCAAAGCCACTCAGACAGCTTTCATGCCTAAGGCGGCACTAGAACTCAAGTCTCCTGGTGATTGGCCCAAGTCACCCATCGACTTTCATGCCTAAGGTGGGACTAGAACTCACGGTTTCCTGGTGATTGGCCCAAAGACCTGGAGGACTGAGAATCTCCATACATTTATGGATAAGTTAAATAGACAGAAAAAGTAGGAGAGCCTGGTCGGTGTAGTGGTAGAAGCATCAGGCTAGAAGTGGGAGAGCATGCATTCTACTCCTGCCTTAAAAGCACCAGGCTAAAAACTTGAAACTCTTAGTTCTAGTCCCACAGAAAGTATGAAAGCCAGCGAGTGACTTTGGGCCAATCGCCAGGAGACTGTGAGTTCTAGTCCCACCTTAGGTATGAAAGCTGGTGGGTGACTTTGGGCCAATCACCAGGAGACTGTGAGTTCTAGTCCCACCTTAGGTATGAAATCTGTCTGGGTGACTTTGGGCCAGTCCCTCTTTCTCAACCAAACCACCTTGTTGTTTTGGAGAAAACGGGAGGAGTGTGTGTTTATCACCGTGAGTTATTTATAAAAAATAATAAAGGTGAGTTTTTTAAAAAAAAAAACCTAAAAAAACAATTAAATTTTCATAACATGTTATATAAAGCTAAAATATGACTGGGTAATTTGTAGTTCAATATACAGCAATGTAAACCCTTACTTTAGTGAACTATGAGGAATTCTGGGAGTTGAAGTCCACAAGTCTTAAAGTTGCCAAGTTTGAAGACCCCTGATGTATTGTCTGATTGTCTTATCAGATGGGTTCAAGTGAAAATGTGGTTATGTATTCTCATGTTTGTTTTCTATTTAGCTCAGTCATGTTAGAAATTAAGATAAGGAGTCTAGCCTGAAGAAACTGGGATGAGTGTGAAAGAAAAGGCTGTAGGCAATCCTCGACTTACAACAGTTCATTTAGTGACCGTTCAAAGTTACAGCGGCATTGAAAAAAGTGACTTATGACCATTTTTCACACTTATGACTACTGCAGCATTCCCATGGTCATGTGATTTATGCTCGGATGCTTGACAACTAGTTCATATTTATGACGGTTGCACTATCCCGGGGTCATGTGATGATCCCCTTTTGTGACCTTCTAACAAGCAAAGTCAATTTAACAACTGCAGTGATTCACTCAACAAATGTGACAAGGTCGTAAAAGGGAGCAAAACCTACTTAACACATTTCTCCCTTAGCAACATAAATTTTGGTCTCAATTGTAATCTTAAATCGAGGACTACTTATATTGTTTTTTTTTCCCTTTTGGAAAACTAACTTGGGAGCTCTTAATGTAAATTATAATACGGTTGATTCAGGATGGAAAAAAACACAACAACAATTGCTTCTTCACACAACACAATTCACTCCAGGCATCCTTCTTGGATCTGGCAGCTCCCAGGGTGCTTAAATTGGAACTCACAAAAAGTTCCCATTTGTACAAAGGGTTCAGTTGGGATGGATGGATTGGCGTAAATCGCTGCCATAGAACATGGCAATGATTAATCCTTGGAATTGTGGTACTGGAAAGGGTCACTGAGGTCATCAAGTCTGTCCCCCCAGCTATGCTCAGGAACTCACACTTAAACATCTATGAGAATCATTTGTCCAGGCTCAGTTTGAAGACAGCCAACAAAGAAGTGATTATGGCCTTAGAAACTTGGTAATTGCTTCTTCTGACAAACAACACTTGGTCCGTGATGATTTCCACCCCATCATGTGAGATAGATTCATGGATGCCAAGTGTATCGGTGGTTATTAAAACGGATGTCCATGTGCCGCCTCTATGTTGGTTGAGGCAGGCAGGATTCCCTTGAGTACCATTTGTTGGGGGTCAAGGGAAAGGGAGGGTTTTGCCTTCTCTTTCTGCTCAAGATCCCCATGTACAATTGGTGGGCCACTGTGTGACACAGAATGCTGGACTCGATGGGCTTTGGCCTGATTCAGCATGGCTCTTCTTATGTTCTTATGTACTATTTCAGGAATACAGTACAGAATTCCCGGGAAATGCCCACTATCCCATGTCCTCTTGCTCCAGAAGGATACAGAAGTCCCTCCTCCACTGCCAGATTAATTGAGTGAACTTAAGTTAACCTTATGCATAATGGATCTGTTAAGACCCCTAACCACTCTGGTTAAATGAATACATCAGCTGATCCTTTTGAAAGTTCTCACAACACATCCATTAACTTAACTTATGCTTTGTTTATGCATGGTCTATCAGATAAACCACAGTTGGCTGTGCATGGTCAGATCTGCTTTGCATTAAATATAATTCCCTTGGATTGACTGGGACAAATGACGCTCTGGGCATTCACACAACTCACTAATTCCCTCACTGATCTAATTAAACTTCTTGTAGACTCCCAGGCTTTGGCTTTGGTGAATAAAAGAAGGGTGCTTCTCCTTTCCTATCTTGCTCATCACCATGACCAATCTCAATTTTTAAGCCTGATTAGTGTGATTTGAGGTAGGAGATATTTTCTTCTCCAAGTTCTAATTCTCATCTTTGGTTAGGTAGCCCTGTAACCCATAAGCCACTGTTTGTTAAAGAATCTGCAACTTTATCAAGAATCTAGGTATCTCAGTAGATACTTCATGAAGAATTATTATGGAAGTCCATCTTGGAACTGCATTAGAAAAATAGAAAACTTTAAGACCTTTGAAGAAGACTCTCTTCCATTTATAGGACAGATAGTCCTCAACTTACAACATTAAGTGACCGTTCAAAGTTACAAAATGACTTATGACTGTTTTCCACACTTATGACCATTGCAACATCCACATGATCAAAACTAAAGTGTTAATACCACTCTATAATACCTTGGTAAGACCACGCTTGGAATACTGCATCCAGTTTTGATTGCCAAAAGATGTTGAAAATCTAGAAAGAGTGCAGAGAAGAGCAACAAAGATGATTACAGGACTGGAGGTTAAAACATATGAAGAATAGTTGCAGGAATTGTACCGGCCTAGTTTAATAAAAAGATGGACTAAGGATGACATGATAGCAGTGTTCCAATATCTAAGGGGTTTCCACAAAGAAGAGGGAGTCAACCTATTCTCCAAAGCACCTGAAGGCAGGACAAGAAGCAATGGATGGAAACTAATGAGAGAGAAGCAATCTAGAACTAAAGAGAAATTTCCTGAGAGTGAGAACAATTAATCAGTGGAATAACCTGCCTCCAGAAGTTGTGAATACTCCAACACTGGACATTTTTAAGAAGATACTGGACAACCATTTGTCTGAAATGGTATAGGGTTTCCTGCCTGAGCAGGTGGTTGGACTAGATGACCTCCAAAGTCCTTTCCAATTCTGTTATTCTGTTATTCTGAAGGGTCCTTTATGTTCTCTGAGTTTGCTAGCACTGATGATGTTACCTAGTTTGGTTAATAAAACATCTGCAAGAAAACAACCAAGCTCAGAGAGCAGAACTGGCATCATGACATCATAATGAATATTTACTCATTTGAAACCTGTTCCCCCAGATTTGCATGCTTCCATCAGCATCTTGTAATTGTCATTAATGAGCATCCATATTGACTATGTGCCCTCCAGTAGGTGTCATACACAAATAAACATCCCCATGGCTTTCTAAACTTTCTGCTAGGCCTCCCAATTTACACTATGAGAACAGGAGAAACAAAGATTAAACATCCTTATCCCATATTGTGAAATTCCGAGAGAGACTGTTTATCCATCCACCCTTCTGACTTTATAGCAGTTGGCATATAACCGTATTAAGTTCCATCTCTAACTGATGAGTTTTCAATTCATCCACATGCATGTTATTTAAGAATGTTTTCAGATGTTTTATTCAATTTGACATCTTTGGTAACCATTTCTACACTAAATGGTTTTAATTTGAAACATTAAAACATTCAGGCATTCGTAATCTTAACTGGATTGTATCCATGCTCTGGGATTGTTTAAATGAAACAATGGAAATTTAGGGAATTTTGTAAATAAACTGCCTATTTTGTAGGGTAAATCATGACTGCCTTGGCTTTTTTTTTAGTACATTACAATCGGTTGGATTCCCAACATGCTAGATCATAAGTCAGAGTTTACAAAACATACTGCTTGGCTCAGGGTGCTAACCCAAACCACATTAAACCACCAGATGACTTTAGGATGAGGTAGGCATCGAGTTTAGGATTCCATCTACCCCAATATCCCCCCCCCAAAAAAAGTCCACTTCACACACCCAAAACATCTGGGGGAATTCCAAAATAGTCATGTCTGATCTACAGCCTTTACCCTGGGCTGATGACATCATTTTCCAAAATTTTAGGGAAAGGATTGGAGTTGCTAACACCATACAAACAGAACAACAGAGTTGAAAAGGACCTTGGCTCAAGCAGGAGACAAAGAATGTGCTTTGCCAACAAATTATGCTCTCCCGTTCCCTGAAGCTAATAAACCCTTTCCACAAGAAAAAAAATCTACTTTTAAAAGTGGATTCCCCTTTCTCTTAATTAATCAGTGGAACCTCCTGCCTCTAGAAGTTGTGGGTGCTTCATCACTGGAAGCTTTTAAGGAGAGACTGGACAGCCATTTGTCAGGGATGATATAGGTCAGGGCAGGGGTAGGCAACCCTGGCTCTTTTATGAGTCGTGGACTTCAACTCCCAGAATTCCTGAGCCAGCATGGCTCAGCTTGGAAACCTCTCCTTTTCCCCTCAGCATGGCTGGCTCAGGAATTCTGGGAGTTGAAGTCCACGAGTCATAAAAGAGCCAAGGTTGCCTACCTCTGTCCTAGGCCTAGGTCACTTTATGACTCGTAGACTTCAACTCCCAGAATTCCAGAGCCAGCCTCTCCTCCTTGACCGGCAGAAAAATGAAAAAATGAGGGGAAGTTTCTCCACGTCTTCTCTTTGTGTCTGCTGTAGTTCTCAAAGGCCTAATTGCTAATGAAATGAGTCTCTGCTTCAAGAGGAGATTTTCCTGTCTCTTTCTTTATCATCAGGATGTAGTTTCAATAGAAATGAGGCTTCTTTATTTTCTGTATTTCTTAATAAACCTACTATTTTATGTAAAATATAAAAGAATGTCTATTAGTATTGATAGACAAGGTCTAAGTCCATACTCTGCATTCAAGGCAGATACAATATTTTTAAAAATAATTTTTAATAAGTCCTGCTGCTGCTTAATTACTTGGCAATTTTTAAGTGATCTGTATATACTTAGCAGTAGTACTGTACTGAATTCAAATCTCTCATGTTCTACAGTAGATAGATAGATAGATAGATAGATAGATAGATAGATAGATAGATAGATAGATAGATAGATAGATAGATAGATAGATAGATAGATAAATAGAGATGGAGAGATAGATAGATAGACAGATAGATGATAAAAGATAGATAGATAGATAGATAGATAGATAGATAGATAGATAGATAGAGATAGATAGAGATGATATATAGATGGATAATAGATAATAGCTAGATAGATAATAGATTGCTAGATAATAGATTGCTAGATAGATACAGTAGAAATATATACCGTATACATATATATACATACATATACAATATGTAGACTATATGTATGCATATAGAGATTGAATGAATTTTTAAAAATTATTTTTTCATAATGTTATAATTACATGTTATAATATGATACATAATATATATTCCAATAATACAATCAAACCATCCAAACAAAAAATGTTTACTGCAAACATTAGTTTAATACAAACTAATATAAAAGAGAAAAAGAAAAAGAAAAAAATATGAAGAAAAATAGAAAGAAAAAAGATATGAAGAAATGGCTTCTGATATTCTTCACAGCAGTTAAAAATACAAACAGATTTTAACCTCTCTCTAAAGTTGCATCATATTTCTCTTCTTTATCCTATCCTATCTACTCATCAAAGCCATAAATCAAAGTTCAGGTTTTATATATATATTAAAAAAAAGTTCCTAAAATGCTTCCAGTCATCCATAAATGAGGATGTCTTTTTTCCGGTCAAAGAAGACAATTATCTGCTTTTGCAAAATCTGTCAACTTCACCCACCGTTCTTCCACAGTGATTAATGTCAAAACTTTCTATCTTTTTTCTACTGTAGTCTTTGAATCAATTCTCACACCTTGCTAAACTGAACTAGAATGGAGTGTGTAGCCTGTGACTTGGAACATTGGGAAGACCAGCTGTTATCTTAATACATCTGTAAATCAGGTCATCTGATTTACCAGAATAGGAGGGTAAGGGGAGGGGTCCTATTCTTTTCTCTTTTCTTTTTTGGCTAAGCACACATAGTACAGCTGACTGACAAATTAGCTTACTACATAGAGTTTTTGTGGGTGTATCATGAAGGGAGAGTTTGCCCTGGGCTCTTGGGAGCAAAAGAATATAAATTTAGCAAATAAAGGATGAGGCTTTCACTTATTCTTCTCTGCTACCCAGAGTCAATTTGTCATTGAAACTATGAGTTCTACTCCAGCCTTAAGCCGAAAGTCAGCTGGGGGGCCTTGGGCCAGTCACTCTCTCTTAGCCCTAGGAAGGAGGCAATCCTTCTGAAAAATCTTGCCAGTAAAACTGCAAAGACAAGCCTTTCTCCCCCAAAATTAGTGGAGTGGACAATCACCCACATGGTTATTGGAGGAAACTGTCAAAAGGTCTTATATTGAATGTGGTTAATTTTTAAAATTGTTATTTTATTTCTTGTTGTGAGGCGCCCTGGGTCTTCGAAGAGGGGTGGCATATAAGTGCGAATATTAAATTAAATTAAATTAATTAAACATCTAGAAACGAGTAAAGTAATAACTAAAAGTCAGCAGATCATGCTGAACTAATCCTATTTCATTCTTTGACACTGACTAAATTAGTAGACCAGCGAAATGATGTGGACATAGTATACTTAGACTTCAGCAAGGCATTCGACAAAGTAGACCACAACCTACTTCTTGGAAAGCTAGAAAAAAGTGGGATAGAGGGCATCGCCATCAGATGGATTTGTTACTGGCTGAACAAACTGTACTCAATGAGTAGTCCTTAATGGAGGGAAGTAAGCAGTGGGGTACCACAACGTTCCGTCTTAGGCCCAGTACTCTTCAATATCGTCATAAACGACTTAGATGAGGGAATAAAAAGGGAACTTATCAAATGTGCAGATGATACTAAGCTGGCAGGAATAGCCAACACCCTAAAATATGATAGGCTCAAGATCCAGATGGATCTTGACAGACTTGAACACTGGTCCCTATCTAACAAAATGAAATTCAATGTAGAGAAAGGTAAAGTCTTATACCAGTGGTTCTCAACCTTGGGGTTGCGACCCCATTTGGGGTCGCGCGACCATTTCGCGGGGGTCGCCGGGCACCGCCGGCCGCCATTTGTTTTTTTTATTTTTATTTTTTTTTTAAATTTTTTTAATTTTTTTTTAAATTTTTTAAATTTTTTTAAAATTTTTTTTTATTTTTTTTGGCTGGCGCGCGCCGCGCACACACAGATCCGCCCGTCGCGCCAAAAAAAATATTTTTTTTTAAAAAATCAAAAAAAAAATTTTAAAAAAATCAAAAAAATAAAATAAAAAAATGGCGGACCGCGATGGGTGGATGCGTGCATGCACGGTACGTGCGACGGGCCGATCCGCGCATGCGCAGATCCGCCCATCGCGGCCGCCATTTTTTTTTATTTTTTAATTTTTTTTTTTTTAATTTTTTTTTCGGGTCGGGGTCGCGGCGCGCATAGGCGGGGCAAGTGGGGTCTCAACCTGAGAAAGGTTGAGAACCACTGTCTTATACTTAGCCAAGAAAAACCAAAAGGACACATATAGATTGGGTGAAACCAGGCTTAATAGCAGTAACTGTGAGAGGCATCTTGGGAGTTTTAGTGGACAATCAATTAAATATGAGCCAGCAGTGTGCGGTGGCAGCCAAAAAAGCCAAGGCGACCTTAAGTTGCATTAACAGATGGATTCAATCAAGATCACGTGAGGTACTAATACTACTACGGTATAAAGCCTTAATAAGTCTACACCTAAGAATACTGCAACCAGTTTTGGTCACCACACTATAAAAAAGATGTTGAGACTCTAGAAAAAGTGCAGAGAAGAGCAACAAAGTTGATCAGGGGACTGGAAGCTAAAACATATGAAGAATGGTTGCAAGAACTGGGCATGGCTAGTCTAGAGAAGAGAAGGACCAAGGGAGACATGACAACAGTGGTGGGATTCAGCTGGTTCACACCACTTCGGCAGAACCATTTTTTGTTGCCCAGGCCCAGAATAGACTTCCAGAAGCGGCATCCACACAGAGAACCGGTTGTTCGCATATTTGAATCCCATCACTGCATGATAGCATATCTGAGGGCTGTCACAAGAGAGGAAGGGATCAACCTATTTTCCAAAACAGCTGAAAGCCAGACAAGAAACAAGGGATGGAAACTGATCAAGGAGAGATTTAACCTAGAAATAAGGAGAAATGTTCATCATTGGTACCACTATAACTTTGAACAGTCACAAAACAAATGGTTTTAAATCGAGAACTATCTGTAACGATTCTTCACCCTCTCCAAAGTTACATTTATCTCACACTCCTGATTTTACAGGATGCAATTTTACACCAACAGTATTAAGGATCAAGCTCCACTGAAGTCTATGAAGGATCTTCTTCATGGACCACTAACTGTGACATGAAGGTGACTTGCCAGGGCATTTTGAAAGTCATATAAAGTTTATTCATCTTATCCTCAGCCCACCATAGGACAGCTTCATTTTGTCTTTAGCTCAAGGTGGGTTTCAAGAGAAATCTTGTCTTATGAATGATCTGCAAATGCCATGTTGAGAATGTTGGAGGGTGTGTGTGTGTGTGTGTGTGTGTATGTGTGTGTGTTTGTCTGTCTGTCTGTCTGTCAGTCAGTCAGGGGCTGGGACAACTTGGATCTGGATGATGGAGAATCTCCACAGACACTGAGTCGGATTATGGTAATTTTCTTGGAAAGTCCACTTCCCCTTCCACGATTCCTAGAACACCCTTTGGAAATCGAATCCAATTCCCACGCGCGGCCGGGAGACCAAGCCAGCGTCCTGCACACGCTCAGGAACCCGTCTTCCCCCCCCCATCAACCTGCTCCGGAGAACGCGCTTCCGAATCCAGACTCCGCGCGCACGCGCGCGCGTAGACGAAGAGGAGCAGCTAAAGCGCTAAAATCTTGCCAGGTTTTTAGTCCTTGCGCGCCCGGGTCGTCCGCGTCCCAAGGCTTCCACCCGAACACACACAGACACAGACACACACACCACCCCCACCCCTTGTTTAAACCACGCGGGAAACGCTGGCTCTTACCACGAGGAGGTGCTTGCTTCCCTCATTGGCAAGCCAGCTCTTACAGGACGGAGCCATGGTTGCCCGCACCGGCTCCGCTTCGCGTTTAAGGGGCAGCCCCAGACCGGCTCTTCCCTTTTTCAGCCCCCGGTGACCAAACCTCCCCCCTTCTCTCCCCTCCTTCCGGCCTCCCCCTCTCTCGCCTCTTCCTTCGCCCCCCTCCTTCCCCTGCCCCGCGGGTGGGTGGGGAGGGAGATCTGGCCAGCCCCCCCCCCACAACCACCTTCCCTGCGCCTTGCAGACAACTTGGAGGGTGGCGCCGACGGCCTCCTTTGTCTGGGGCCGGGCGGGGAGAGGCGGCTCGCTCGGGCCGTGCAGACGGGCGCCTGCCTGCCTGCCTTCTTGCACTTCCCCCCCTGCTCTTCGTTCCCCACGCGGGCCGGCCGTGGGGGTCTCCAACCACGGGCGGGAAGGGGATCCCCAGCCTAGGAGCTTTGGAGACGAATCCCCCTTGGACGTGCGTCTTTTGTTTCTTGCACACCCGCGTATTCCTGGCGAATCCGGGGGTCAGTCCGGAGCCTCTTTGTCCGAATTGAGTTAAGTTCGTGTGGGTTGAGCCTGGGTTGGGTGTGAACTTATCTCCCACGCGCGTTATGCACAAATATGTCCATTGAGGTGGGGGTGGATGCGCGTGTGAGAGTGAACCTAACACCATCCACATCGCCCATTGACTTACTGTCTCGAATTACTACTTGCATTACCTTAGATTACATCATCACCAAAATATTTTAAGAGCTGCTCCCCGGGGCATCAAAGATCAAACCAGGTAACTGTATCTCACTGTTGAACATTCTTCTAGTCTTCCAATATTTGAGGGGCTGTCCCGGAGAAAAGGGGGGGGGTCAACCTATTCTCCAAAGCAGGTGAGGGCAGGACAAAAAGTAATGGATGAAAACTTACCAAGGAGAGATTCAACTTGAAACATATGAGAAATTTCCTGTGGGTGAGAACAATTAGCCAGTGGAAAAGCTTCCCACCAGAAGTTGTGGGTGCTCCATCACTGGATGTTTTCAAGAAGACTGGACAGCCATTTGTCTGGAATAGTATACAATCTGCTTGAGCAACGGGTTGGACCTGTTGAGCCCATAATTTCCGATGCTAAGCAGGACAGTGGTTAAGTGATTTTTGTCCTGTTTTACGAACTTTCTTGCCACAGTTGTAAAGTAAACCACGGCAGTTGTTAAGTTATTAACATGGTTGTTAAGTCAGTCAGGCTTCCCCATTGACTTTTGAGGGAAGTTAGCCCAGAGAAGGAAATATTAAAAGGGCAGAAAAATATATTTTTCCTCAAAAGGATTTTTTTAAAAACCAAACCTGGCCCCAAATCTATCTCTCTGCCCCAAGCAAGAGCTAGCCCCATACAAATGCAGATGTAGAACCATCAGGAAGCTGAACCAAGGGCACTCAAGAAGACAAAGAGAAGATCTGCATGCCCCACCCAAACTCTAGGAGTGATTAGCCCCATCACCTGGCAAGCAGGATATGATAATAGGATTAAACCACAGATATCAAGGCCTAGAAAAACACTCAAGACTCATGCCACAGGAACAGGAAACTATTCCAAACAAGGCTAGAGGGGGTATAAAAACCTACTGCCCATGTGCTCAAGTCCTCTTTTCCTCTCTGCTCTTCCTTGCAAGGACCATCTTTCTGCGTCTTCAATAAACTGTAACCTTCTTCCCAAAGCAGTCGCCATGTTGCTTATTTATCCCGGCTTGGATTAACCAGGATGAAGACTTACTTCTGTCACTTTGCTTTCCAGAAGGTCGCAAAAAGGGGTCAGGTGACCCCAGGATACTGCCACCATCATAATTAGGAGCCACGCAACTTTTGATCACGTGACCATGGAGATGCTGCAACAGTCGTTAAGTGTGAAAAAACGGTCATAAGCCACTTTTTTCAGTGCTGTTGTAACTTTGAACAGTCACTAAATGAATGGCGTAGTAAGTCAAGGGTTTCCTTGTATTCTAGGAGACCTAAGGCTATTTTAGAGCTAGGAAGATTTCTTCAAGGAAGAGTGGGGAAAAATCTGTAAGCCACAAAAGAAACATTCTTAATCTCTGTTAGTTTATGTTTTGTATGTTAATGTCAGAGTTACTTTACTTCTACCAAAGAGGGTCCCAAAGACGCTTTTTCAAGAGACAGTTGGACTTTCTTGTTCCTCTTTGAAGACGTTCTCCTTCTCATCCAAGAAGCTTCTTCATCTCTGAAGGGATGGTGGGGAATGGAAGGATTTATATTCCTTGAAGATAACTAATCATTTGCATTCTTTTAGAGAGTCATTGAGGCCACTTGGAGGTTTATCTGTGTCCTCAAGATCACCTAAGTGGTGCAAATGGGCATAGAGCCTTCTTGGAACTGCTGAAAGGACTATGTTGTGTAGACTGGAGATAGATATTGTATCCCTGCTTGAGAGAACACTGTTCAGTTTTGACCTAGATGGCCTTTTCGACCCTTCTTTCAAACCAGTGATCCTCTCTTGTCTTCAAAAGAGCGGCCTTTGTCTTTCAAATGCAGACAGACTGCTGAAACTTGTCTTAATGGGTTTGTTCTCCTACGTTGTGCCATGCGTTTGTGAAGTGGTTGTTTTGTTTCCCCAATGTACAGATCTGCACGTGTCTAGTTGCCCCTTGAAAAAGCACCTTTGGGATAACCATGACCTGGATGACTGAGAATCTCCATAGACATTTATTTATTTATTATTTATTTATTTGTTTGTTTATTTGTTTAGACTTATATGCCGCCCTTCTCCCAAGACCCAGGGCGGCTCACAACGAGAATACAAGTGAAAACATAACATGCAAATTCCATGCTTGGCATGATTAGGAAGGGAATCGAAAATAAGTCAGCAAGTGTTGTATTGCCTCTGTACAAATCGATGGTGAGACCACACTTGGAGTACTGTGTACAGTTCTGGTCACTGCACCTCAAGAAGAATATAATGGAACTGGAAAAGGTGCAAAGAAGGGCAACAAGAATGATCAAGGAAATGGAGCGCCTCCCTTATGAAACCAGATTTCAACGCCTTGGTCTCTTCAGCCTTGAAAGATGGCGTTTAAGGGGTGACTTGATCGAAGTGTATAAAATCATGCATGGGATAGAAAAGGTGGATAGAGAAAAATTATTTTCTCTATCACACAATACCAGGACAAGGGGGCACTCCCTAAAGCTCATAGCTAAGAAAGTGAGGACAAATAAAGGGAAATATTTCTTCACCCAGAGGATCGTTGATTTATGGAATTCACTTCCAGAAGGGGTCGTGACAGCTGTCAGCCTGGACAGCTTCAAGGCAGGGCTAGATAGATTCATGGATGCCAAGTGTATCGGTGGTTATTAAAACGGATGTCCATGTGCCGCCTCTATGTTGGTTGAGGCAGGCAGGATTCCCTTGAGTACCATTTGTTGGGGGTCAAGGGAAAGGGAGGGTTTTGCCTTCTCTTTCTGCTCAAGATCCCCATGTACAATTGGTGGGCCACTGTGTGACACAGAATGCTGGACTCGATGGGCTTTGGCCTGATTCAGCATGGCTCTTCTTATGTTCTTATGTTCTTATGTTCAATTAAAATTACCAATTACTATATAAAAAACTAGGTAATTCACCACACTCATACAACACACAATCACAGTCAAAGGCCCAGGGGCAGAGTGCAGCTCACACGCCCCAAACCTGTCGGCATAAATGTGTCTTCAGCAGTTTTCGGAAAGCTAGGAGGGAGGGAGCAGTACGAACCTCTGAGGGAAGCTGGTTCCAGAGGGCTGGGGCAGCAACGGAGAAGGCCCTAGCCCTGGGCCCCGCCAGATGACATTGTCTGACAGACGGGACCCATAGGAGGCCAACCCTATGTGCCCTAACCGGTCGCTGGGATTCATGAGGCAGAAGACGGTCCCGCAAGTATCCTGGCCCATTGCCATAAAGGGCTTTATAGGTGATAACCAACACTTTGAATTATGTTTGGAGAGGGTGTTATAAAGAAATGCTTGAAAAGATTTTTTTTTAAAAGTTTTTATTGAATACAAGGGGGAAAAAGGATTAAAAACATTGAACTTGGTAAATCGTCTTTGAGTGACATCTCAGTCCATATTGCACATTAATGGCATATAACGTATCTATATACAAACTATACATTTCTGGTCTCTATCTTAACTTATCTCTTTATCTGTGACCTCCATTTTTTCCCCCTCCATCTATAAAATTTATTCCATATTCGATAAAATTCTGTGTCTTCCTGGTTTTTTAATCTTTTAGTTAACCTATCTAGTTCTGCGCAAAACATAATTTTCTTTATTAGTTCTTCCTCACTCGGTGCTTCCATTGCTTTCCATTTTTGACCAAATAGTATCCTTGCCGCCGTAGCTACGTGAATAATTAAATATGTATCCTCTTTATTTACATTTTTCTCTAGTATTCCTAATAGTAATGCCTCAGGTTTGTATAGAATGTTTTGCCTAGTCATTTCTATTGGCCATTCCCAGATCATACGCCAATACACCTGTGCTTCTCTACATGTCCACCATATAAGAAAAAAGGTACCCTTCTTGAAATGATTTTTAGACTTCTTCACCCCCTGCCACTGGCCCTGATGTCTTATTGTGATTCACTAAACAATTGCGCATAATTAGTGTGTATCAATTTCCAGAAAAATGCTTAATTTTGTACCACGTGGAGATTATGTTAGCTTCTGTTCTCTGAAAGATTTACTGAAACAGACAGCTTGATTAAACGATTTGCATGCCAATTGTGCTGTGCCATAGCCAGTTTGGTGTGATGGTTAAGGTGCTGGCCTAGAAACCAGGAGACTCCGAGTTCTAATCCTGCCTTAGACATGAAAGCCGGCTGGGTAAGTCTGGCCAGTCCTTCTCTCTCAGCCCAACCCATCTCACAGGATTGTAGAATTATGTATTTCGCTGCCTTGAATTACTTATTTATTATTACCTATAAAGTAATAAAGACGGAACAAAACTCTTAATAATAAATAAATAATACCCCAAGGCACAATGGAGTTTGAAAATATAGACCAGGGGTAGACAACCTTGGCTCTTTTATGACTCGTGGACTTCAACTCCCAGAATTCCTGAGCCAGCCACACTGAGGGGAAAGGGACAGGTTTCCAAGCTGAGCCATGCTGGCTCAGGAATTCTGGGAATTGAAGTCCACAAGTCATAAAAGAGCCAAGGTTGCCTACCCCTGGTATAGACCAAAGAAAAGGTTTCTAGAAATCTGCTATCTTTCACCCTATGGGCTCAGAGGCTTGCTATTGTAGATTGTGGGTTCCGTGGTGCTCTCTGAGCTTGGTTGTTTTCTTTCAGACATTTCACTATCTAATTAAATAACATCATCAGTGCTGGAAGGGGGTGGAAAATTTATGAGAACACTGAAAAAAATGACTTACATTCAGTCCTCACACTTAAAAACATACAAAAGTGAGGGCAGAGAAAAACCTTGTGGTCCGTCGATTGTGCCCTTCAGGGTTTTTTGTTTTTGTTTTTTAAATATGTATGTATTATGTTTTAATTATTATTTTAATGTTTTAACTTTGGTCTGATGAGGAAATGTGTTTCTCCCACAAATATTTAATCTTAGTTACTCAGGTAATGAGTCTCTGGACGCCCGGTCGTAGGAAGACATACAAATGACCACACAAAAAAAGGTGTCATGCTTTGAACGACCACCTCAGCAATGGACAACCCTGAATAGGATTTGCACCTCACACGGTGTCTGCTGGGACTCTCTGTATAAATGGAGCACGGTATCCTCCCTTCAGTGCGACTGTGGGGTCCCACGTCAAACTGTGGATCACATCATGATTGGCTGTAAGCTGAGGGCATATACCAGCCTAATACCTGGGTTTTTTAATATAAATAATGCTGCACTTTAGTGGTTAAATTGCCCTAGACATTGGTATTTGAACACAGATCTTTTTAACATGTATATTTTAATCTAGGTGAAATGTATATTGCTAGTCCACATATGATATGCTAAATAAGTAAACTGATGTAAGACAGTGTCCCTGTGGTCACGTGATCAAAATTTGGGTGCAACTAACATGTACAGGTAACCCTCTAGCTGGGAATAAACAAAGATGGACACTACTTTAGAAAGAAAGTTGTAGTTTATTGAAGAGGAGAGCCAGACAGAAAGATGGCTCTGGAAAAAAACTGACCACATGTAGTAGGGAGTGGGTTTTTATACCTTCTTGGGCTTTTGTTTGGAGTTGTTCCTATAGCATGAACATTGACCTGAGGTTGAGTGTGCCTTTCTGATATTCTGCTGGTGGTGGATTAATCTTATTATGTCCCAAAGGTCATATCCTGCTTCCCTGGGGCTGGGGCTGATGGCTGTTGGATTTTTTGGTGTGAGGGATTGTTGATTCTAGGGATCTTGTCTTTCTAATCCCAGGTTCCTGACTCCAATCTTTCTGACAAGATTATCACATCTGTATTTCTGCAGACCTGGTTTCTGTCTGGGGCAGAGAGACTTGTGGGGGGGGGAGTTCTGCCTTTAAGATCCTTTGGGAAATATAATATTCTGCCTTTTAATATCCCCCAAAATATTTCTTTTTCGGGGAGGAGCTGACTTCCCACATTCTGGTGTTGCAAAGCAACTCATGCCAATTTCCTCAGTTCTAAATTCAGTAACAGGAACAGATTTAAATGCAGCCCCCGGGAATCTGTATCTTGGGAGTTCATCTCTCTCCTGTTAATAGCCCTTCTTCTCTGAAGCATGCAACCCCATTTCCTTCCTATAAACTCCATTCAGAGTAGGTCCCCTTTCCCCAAATCATGTCCCCATATAATCTCTCCTACACATTCCTCCTTTAAGTTGGAGTTGAGTGAACCAGGAGCAGCCAGGCACAGCACACAGAGATGGAACTGCAAACACAAAGATGTGGAATGTGTGTTTGTGGGTGTGTGGGTGATTAGTACTCAAGTATAAACACACACACACACACACACACACACACCAAGCTGTAAGGAACAATTGAAAGGAAATCAGTTGTCCAGCTATCTGATGACTAAGACAAATTCTTCTTGACTTGGAATGAGGTCACTGTGTACAATGAAAGGAGAATAATTAAAAAAGCAGGAACTTGCAAACTGTTCTTTGCAGATGTCTGGGTTTGTTGTGTTGGGTTTTTTTTTTTTTTTTGGCTCAAATCTGCCATTGAAAGCTTCTGGTAACAATCCAGAAGATTTTGTTGAGACTTATTTTAAAAAAAGAGTGCAGAGAAGCGCAACGAAGATGATTAAGGGGCTGGAGGCTAAAACATATGAAGAACAGTTGCATGAATTGGATATATACGGTTTAATGAAAAGAAGGACTCGGGGTGAGATGATAGCTGTCTTCCAATATCTAAGGGGCTGCCACAAAGAAGAGGGGCTCAACCTGTTCTCCAAAGCTGAAAGCAGGAGAAGAAGTAATAAATGGAAACCAATCAAAGGCAGAACCAACTTAGAACTAAGGAGAAATTTCCTGGCAGGTAAAGCAATTTACCAGTGGAATGTGTCTCCAGAAATTGTGGGTGCACCAACACTGAAAGTTTTAAAGAAGAAATTGAACAGTCATTTGTCTGAAATGGTGCCTGAGATAGGGTTGGACTAGAGGATCTCCAAGGTCTCTTTTAACTCTGTTATTCTGTAAAGATGGTCCCACACAGCTTTGTGAAATATTTCTGGGGGGCAACACGTTTGATGATCCTTCAGGAATTGGTAGGAGAGGCAGCTTGGGGGGAAGGGAGAAGGAAAGGTGACAATTTGAGGGGTTGTGCAGATCTTTGAAGGGGCTTTTTAATTTGATAGAGGCCCCTTTCTGCTTGAATGAAGCATCCAGACAAATTAAGTCAGTTTGCTTTCTTCTGGAGTGTTGAACATCTCAATTTTCTGCACCAATTTTGTAGCACCTTGAATTGGATAAAGTGCATGGTCTAGACCAGGGCTTTTCAACCAGTGGTACGAGTACCACCTGTGGTCCATTGGCAGGTGGTACGCAACCATCCTAGAAAAGTGGTAGCGGGGGAGAGGAATGAGCTGAACCGGTGGCAGCACCGCACAAGCCTGAGCGAGAGATGGCTGGAGCTGCAGGGCTGTCAGGGCTCAGTGGAAGCGCCAGGATCAGTGCCAGGCTCCATCTGGAGCTCAGTGCTGATCCTGGTGCTTCTGCTGAGCCCTGAAGAAGCACCAATCAGCTGGAAAGCAGCACTGATCCTGGCGCTTCTGCTGAGCCCAGAAGAAGCGCCAATCAGCTGGAATGTTGCAGCATCTCAGGGTCTTGTGATTTACATTCAGATGCTTGGCAACTGATTCATATTTATGATGGCCGCCGTGTCCCAGGGTCATGTGAAGTGATCAAAACTTGCTGCAGCCACCCAACAGACGGGAATAAAAACCAAACACCCCCTCCCACCCCACCCCCGTTGCCAATCCTCAAAAGAAATGCTCACAACAATGAAAACCTCGGACAGGAGGAAGAGCGCCACTGGGTGGGCAGGCAGGTGTCTTGCTCGGCTGTAGCTTGGGGGGAAGTGTTTTCAGTGCCATTGTAACTTCGAACAGTCACTAAGCGAACTGTTGTAAGTCAAGGACTACCTGTACTTCATCAGTTTTTTCCCTTTTTGGGGGGGAGGGTCATCAAGTTTTTGACACCTTGCTAAGCGACTGGTGGTACTCGGATGTTGCCATATCCTAAAAGTGGTACAATGGGTGAAAAGTTTGAAAAGCCCTGGTCTAGACCAGGGTGTCCAACCTTTGCAACTTTAAGATGTTTGGACTTCAACTCCCAGAATTCCCCAGCCAGCATGCTTGCCTGGGGAATTCTGGGAGTTGAAGTCCACAAGTCATAAAAGAGCCAAGGTTGCCTACCCTCATAACTAACTCATTATTTATATTTGCTAAAAAAAAAAAGCAGATCATTGCAAAGGCAGCATTATCTATAGGCCTCTGTCCTTTCTATAAGCCGACCATGTAGTGAGCAGCAAAAAATGTCTAATACAGTTTTACAAAATTATAGAGACTACAAGAAATGTTCACATGGAATGTCTTATGAAACATCAAACACCAGTAAAGTTTTGTAATGCGTTCGTATGGTTAGTCTCAATCTCTAAACCAAAATGCACTCCGAATACGAATTTGCAGAGTTTGAGGTGCAGAAGTGGGTTAAAAAAAAAAGTGATGAAGGTTTTGTTTCTTTGCAGGCCAAATTGTCTAGAATCACAAATCTTTTCTTTTGGGTTTAGGATGCTTTGGGGATTCTAATTTTTTTCAAGGATGCTAATCATCAAAGGCAGTTGCAAAAACAATAGGAATGGCTTTAGATAATACTAGAAAAACTGCCCATCACATTCCTCATAAGTACATTCTATTCTCTCCAAATCCTCCTTATTCAAACAAGCTTGCATTCTTGGGCTGCTTAAAGAGGAGAACAAAATGAGGTTGTATCTGCATGATTTGTTCAGAGAGATCATCACAGGCTCTCCATTTCTGCTTAGCCTGTCTCAGCTAAGCTTCTGCTGTCCTTGTTTATTAACTGGATGATTGACTAACAGACATATCGATCCTTGGTAGAACATAAGATGTGAGGATTGCTCCTCCTCCTTCTCCTTCCTCCTTCCTCCTTCCTCCTCCTTTTCCCACTCCCACTCCCCTTGCCTCCTCTTCTTCGTCATCTTCTTCCTCCTCTTCTTCCTCTTCTAGTGCCAATTTGCGTTGACCACTAGTAGATCAGAGTCTTCTATATACAGGAAGTAAGAGGAGGTAGAATGTAATAAACTTGAAGTGCTTTGAACTAAACTCCTGTTCCTGGTTACTTGCATCTGACAATCATCAACAATTTGCAGCTTCTAGCGGTTTCCAACATCTTGCAAATTGAAGAGTAGGTCTCCCCTCCCTTGCCTTTACTTTGCGATGCTTCCTCCACCCTTATTTCTTCTGTGGGCTGAGACATCTCTTCTCTACCCATTGCCCTGGCTGTAGTCCTTCCTCCTGTTTCCAAAGGTTATTCTCCCACCTGATTACAATGTCTTGCCAATGTCTTCCCTTGACTTTTGATAGAAAGGAGTCAGCTACTGGAGAGCGATTATGCTGTGACAGACAATATATGGGTCTTCCTAGAATTAAATAATTACAGGAGCATCAGACTTGACCCCCTCAGAAGGTCACTGAAGTCATGCTCCTTTTTGAAAGAAGCTTGAAAGCAAATACTCCTTCATCAGCTTGAATGTGAGCTGGTACAATAAGGTAGGTGGATATCTCTTGCTGCCATTACTTTTCTTAAATAACTAAAGAAGATATGGTGTCCTTCCCTTTTATATTAATTTTTAACTGTTATCATTATTATCTTGATTTTTGTCCCTCGTAGAAAACTTCAGTATTATCTGCTTGATGATTTCCCAGGAGTCTCAGGCATTTAAGGTTTTATTCTCAAGGTTTTTTCCCCCATCACTTCTGAGAACAGTCCTCTGAGTTTTGTTAATTTCATCAGTGCCTTGGGGGGGGGGGGTTAACACCATAAACAGAGCTGTTATTTGCCAAGCAACACAGGCAGGAGTGTAAAATATCAGTAGAAGTGATATCTAGGAATGTCCTTAGATAATACTGTTGAATCTTTCATTCAAGAGCTTTTAAGTTTACAGACCTGAAGTTAGACAAGATCCTCAGAGTGTATCATTTAGAACCAAGGGAGTCTTGGAGTGAACTTTTCTTAAGCCACCATCTTTGATAAACGCTCGTACTGGTCTAGGACTATGAAAAAGATTTGACTTGAACTATTTGGAATTAAATAGACAGGGATCTCGGAGTCCTAGTCACCTAGTGGACAATCATTTAAATATCAAGCCAGCAGTGTGCTGCAGCTGCCAAAAAAGCCAACACAGTGCTAGGCTGCATTAACAGAGGGATAGAATCAAGATCACGTGAAGTGTTAATACCACTTTACAATGCCTTGGTAAGGCCACCCTTGGAATACGGCATCCAGTTTTGGTCACCATGATGTAAAAAAGACTTTGAGACTCTAGAAAGAGTACAGAGAAGAGCAACAAAGATGATTTATTTATTTATTTTAATTAAATTTTTATGCCACTCCTCTCCAAAGGACTCGGAGCAGCTAACAACATAAAAGAACATCACAGAGTTTAAAATCAAAAAGCAGAGTTTAACATCAAAAAGATTAGGGGACTGGAGGCTAAAACTTATCAGGAACCGTTGCTGGAATTGGGTATGTCTCGTTTAATGAAGAGAAGGACTAGGGGTGACATGATAGCAGTCTTCCAATATCTCAGGGGTTGCCACAAAGAAGGGGGAGTCAAGCTACTCTCCAAAGCACCTGAAGGCAGGACAAGAAGCAGCAGATGGAAACTAAGCAAGGTGAGAAGAAACCTAGAACTAAGGAAATCCAGAAAGATAAGGGCTACTGAAACTGACCATGGCCTCAGCATATTTTTGAAGTTTGAAATGTGCCCACATGTTTGACATAACAAGATAAGGAGAAAATCAAACACAATTTGCATTTAATAAGCTTTGCTTCGAAGGGCTGAAGTGTCTGTAGGCCATATTTACATTCTTACTTAAAAAACAAACAGATGAATTGTCATTTGAGGATCAGGAGGAAGGTCATACATTCAATTAAAAGGGTTTCCATAGAATAGAAATATATATACAACTGACTGAGGGTTTCTTTGCAAGAACTCTGCTGCAAGGAATGTACCTCATTTGAGCATTCTATAATTTACCAGACTTTGCTGGTTTAGGAAGGCTTTGAAAATAACGGGGGGAGGGGGGGTGAACTCATTTATTTTAGACTTCTGCCTCAGATAGAATGATTATAGAGTTGGACCCACATTTTGTTGATAAATTCTATGAACAACGGTTGATTCTTTTTTGCTTCGAATATTTCAGCAAAAGACTTAATCAGTTATGATAAACGACTTTCTATAATTATTTATAGTAATAAATACTAGCCATACCAGTGAAATTCAGAATTACTACCTCAGAGATGTAAAATTAGATGTCAGGCTGAGTCTGACCACACTCTTACCCTTTCTGTGTGTGTGTTTGTGTGTGTGTGTGTGTGTGTATGGTGAATGTAGGCAAATCCACAGATACTTGTTGAAGAAAGTTGTTAAGATAGATAAGATAACCTTTATTGTCATTTTTTTACTGTGGGCACAATGGCACACATCAAAAATGAAATTTAGTTGCCTGCTCTCAAAGTGAAACACATACCTGACACACACCTAAACATACTATGAACAACATATATATAGACCCACATCCCTACATATACGTAGCAAATAAATATTAAACACTGTCCATCTTGAATATATAACGGAAGGAGGAAGCTTGAGAGTTCACAAGGTTAATGCTGTATGGAATGAAACTACGGCTGAATCTGGATGTCCTGCTACGGATGCCACGAAGCCCCCTCCTCCCAGAAGGTAACAAGGAAAACAGGTTGTGAAGAGGATGTGTAGTGTCCCAGATAATCTTACGGACCCTGCTCAAGCAATGCTTCTGTGCTATGTCCTGGATGGGAGGGAGGGAACTGCCAATGATCTTTTCAGCCATTCTCACCACTCTCTGCACCGCTTTCCTGTCTGAAGCAGTGATGCCTTCAAACCAGACTGTGATGCTGTATGACAGGATGCTCTCGGTCGTCCCCCTGTAGAAAGTGGTCAGGACAGGGGAAGGAAGATGTGTTTTTCTCATGCGACGCAGAAAATGTAAGTGCTGCTGTGCCCGCTTCACCAGTTTCTCACTGTTGAGCGACCAAGTCTGCTACTTGTTAGCTGCACACCCAAGAATTTGATGCTGGTAACCATCTCCACAAGTGAATCATTAATGCGCAGAGAAGTGTGGCTGTGCCTGCCTTTTCTGAAATCAACAATGATCTCTTTGGTTTTTCCGGTATTTAAAACTAGGCTGTTTTCCTTACACCAGTTCACCAACCCCTCAGCCTCCTTGCTGTAAGCTTCCACCTTGTCATCCTGAATAAGGCCCACTACTGTTGTATCATCAATCCCTATAAGAGTGCTGAAGATCTATCTGAAAATGAGATTGTGTTTGGAATGTGATCTATTCTTTACATCTTATCTTCAATAGAGGCCAGAGATACAGAAAATAATAGAATTGGAAGGGATCTTGGATGTCTTCTACACTCGTCCTACCCCCTGCTCAAGCAGGAGACTATAAACCATTTCAAATCATTGGTTTAATTTAACTAGAAATAAGCCAGATGCCAGCTTGTCTCAAGAGTATTTATAAGATAGAGTATTTATTTTATCTAGAGCAGTGGTCCCCAATTTTCCAGCTTGGCAACCTGGCATGGGGAGGGGGGTTGGCATGTAAGTGCACTCACACAGCTCCATTTGTGTGAGCTGCTGGTGCGGGCGCCCTCCAGTCACACGAATGGAACTTCACGTGTGAGGGCAAGTGGCCTTCATTCACACGAGTGGAGCTGCACACGCTTGCCCATCTTTCCTTCAACCCAGTTTCAAATAGGCTGGGGTCCAGTAGTGGGCTGGGGCTCGAGTTGGGGACCCCTTATCTAGAGAATTTATAAGAGTATAAGGCCACACTTGGAGTATTGCATCCAGTTTTGGTCGCCATGACACAAAGAAGATATTGAGACTCTAGAAAGAGTGCATAGAAGAGCAACAAAGATCATTAGGGGACTGGAGGATAAAGTATATGAAGAACGGTTGCAGGAATTGGACATGTCTAGTTTAATGAAGAGAAGGACTAGGGGTGACATGATAGCAGTGTTCCAATATCCAAGGGGTTGCCACAAAGAAGACAGAGTCAAACTATTCTCCAAAGCATCTGAAGGCAGAACAAGAAGCAATGGATGGAAACTAACCAAGGAGAGAAGCAACCTAGAACTAAGGAGAAACTTCCTGACAGAACAATTAATCAGTGGAACAGCCTGCCTCCATAAGCGGTGAATGCTCCAACACTGGAAGTTTTTAAGAAGAGACTGGGCAGCCATTTGTCCGAAATGGTGTAGGGTTTCCTGCCTGAGCAGCGGGTTGGACTCGATGACCTCCAAGGTACCTTCCAACTTTATTATTATTATAATAATTATTTTTATTTCATCATCATAAACAACAACAACAACCTATTCTCCAAAGCACCTGAAGGCAGGACAAGAAGCAACGGATGGAAACTAACCAAGGAGAGAAGCAACTTAGAACTAAGGAGAAATTTCCTGACAATTAGAACAATTAATCAGTGGGATGACTTGTGTCCAGATTCATCACATGACCACGGGGATGCTGTAATGATCACAAGTATGAAAAATGGTCATAAATCACTTTTTTCAGTGCCGTTGTAACTTTGAACAGTCACTAAATGAACTGCTGTAAGTTGAGAACTACCTGTACATCGAAATTGCTCTGTAAGCTGTAGCAGCTTGATTGTGTCCATAAGATCAGAGGTCCCCAACCTTGGCAACTTTAAGACCCGTGGACTTCAACTCCCAGAATTCAGCATGGCTGGCTGGGGAATTCTGTGAGTTGAAGTCCACGGGTCTTAAAGTTGCCAAGATTGGGGACCCCTGCATAAGATGGAAAACAGGATGTTTCAAAAGTCTTCTTCTAAAAATCCAGTGGGTCTTCATACTTGACCCTTACTGTTTCCCTTGGAATAGTAACATGGTAGGTTTTACTGTCAAAACATGTCTTCTGAGGTGCACCTCACTTTTACTATTCCTTCTAATCACAGTGTACACGAGAGACACATCACAACTTCCCTTTCTAACAGATAAAAAGAGGAAAACATGAACTAATGAGATAATATCAACAGCACAGTCTCCTGCCCATTTAGCAGCAAGATGGCTAATGAGAAGCATCAGCTTTTTCCCCTGGAAAGGTAAATGAGTCTCACAAGAAATAAAGAAAATCAAACTTTAAAATTATTTTTGAAACTTTTAGATTGAAATATTAAAAGACAAGCCATCAACCTGGCCATTACAAAGCCATTTTAGCAAATGATTGGAACGAGAAAAGGATTCATCAAAATATAAAAGTAAATAGAAGAATGACGGAGAGACCTCAAGATGGCTTTAATGGGCTGCCAATAAGAGAAAAATTGCCTTAAAGAGATAAATAACACACAGTCTCTGTAGGTTTGGTTCAAATCAAGAGCAAAAAAAAATAAATCCTTAAACTATATAGAGCAATTTAAAAGATTCCAATACAGAGAAAATAAGGATTAAATTTAGCAGTTTATAACTTGATGGTTTATCTATAGCTGTTCCAAGTAAGAGGTATTTGAATGAGATTTTCCTTCTTATCCAATTTACTGGAACAATTTTTCTGTAGGTTCCCAACCCAAGACTAAGAGTATGTTCAGTTTTCTTTTTATCATGGCACTTAATTCTGTTTTCCCAGATCTCTCCCTTTATCTTCTAAAAAGAAGCCTGCCTTCCTTCCTTCCTTCCTTCCTTCCTTCCTTCCTTCCTTCCTTCCTTCCTTCCTTCCTTCCTTCCTTCCTTCCTTCCTTCCTTCCTTCCTTCCTTCCTTCCTTCAAGCATACCTGCTAAAATCCATGCCAAAGAGAAAGTCTACAGGCTGTCCTGGTAGGTTTGTTCTCCTGTGTTGTGCCATGTGTATGTGAAGTGGTAGTTTCAAAATAGGATGTTTTATATATAGTTTGTTTTAATATAGGCTTGTGGGAGGACAGCATCCCCCTCCAGAGAAAGAAATATTTTGGGAATATTAAAAGGCAGAATATTATATTTCCCCAAAGGATCTTAAAGGCAGAAAAGCAGGCTCTGTTTTCTTAATAGGCCCATGCAGAGACCAGCTCTGTAGAAATCAGATTTGGTGATTTATTCAGGAAGACACGAGCCAGGAAGCTTGGAGCTGATGAGATTAGAAAGACAAAGATCCCTAGAACCAACAACCCTTCACCTATCCAACACAGGATATAGTCATCAGCCACAGCCACAGGGAAGCAGGACATGACATTTAGGACATAATACGATTAACCCACCACCATCAGAATACTAAAAAGGCACACAAAGTCTATGCCACAAGAACAACTCCAAACATAAAAGCCCAAGGAAGTATAAAAACCCATAACTCCCAGCAACATGTGGTCAGCTTTCCCAGAGCCACATTTCTGCCTGGCTCTGCTCTTCAATAAACTCCAACCTTCTTTCTAAAGCAGTCTCCATTTTGTTTATTCCTGGCATGGACTGGACCCTGATGAAGATTTTTCTTTCAACAGGCTGCTACTGAGCAGATCCCAGGAGATGAAAAAGAGGTAGTGATATTTACACATGGCATGATGTCACTAACAAATGACATGAAGTATCTATTGTATATCACTGACATCTTGAGATCATAACACAATTGATGCAAATTTATGTGGTCATTGAAGGATTTGCTGTCCTCCCCAGTTGAACTGCATTAAGTGAATGTAATGCATGACTTGGTATTTTAAAGCAGGGATGAATTGGATGAATACTGTAATTTGGGCAGAAAATCAAGCTTAACAATACTTTTTGTATGCTGTTTTATTTGATTATTTAATTACACCATTTCCTGCCAATGTGTTTAAAATAATGAATTGCATTCCAATGGACACACTATCAGAAAAAAAAGAAGGGCTAAGAGAAAAGAAAACATTTTTAGTCAATTAAAATATGAATACCGGCATATTTGCAGGAAATGGTCAATTGGCTCAGCTATCTCACTGTACCAAAGGTTGCTTAATCGTAATTTATAGACTAAACAATATTTGGTTGGTCTCACATAAGATACTAAGCCCTAAACTAGATTTTCCCAGTATTTGCTGAGTTTACACATTGCCCTAAGCCATTAGCAACAAAGATCAGAGAAAGAAGGAGGAGGAGGAGCAGCAGCAGCAGCAGGAGGAGGATATTATGAAAAGGTGTTGGTTTTTTTGCCATTCCGTTTATCTGGACTCCAACTGGCTCCCAAACAGCAACATAAATACACAATAATACAATAATCATCAAAATAAGCAAATATGTCAAATGGTAAAAACAGCATCAACATCGTTGTTGTTGTTGTTACTATTATTATTATTATTATTATTATTATTATTATTATTATTATTATTATTATTATTATTATTATGGATCATCACACAGTCAGCCAGATGTTCAGACTGGATTTGGCATTTTTGTCTACCTGTCGAGTCCTTACCCAGGACCTGGGATAGGCAGATGTAGATGTTTGATGGTATTATAGATCAGGGCTTTTCAACCTTTTCACCCATTGTACCACTTTTAAGATAAGGCAACATTCGAGTACCACCAATCGCCTAGCAAGATGTCAAAAACTTGATGACCAAAAAAAAAAAGAAAGGAAAAAAGTGATGAAGTACAGGTAGTCCTCGGCTTACAACAGTTCGTTTAGTGATTGTTCGAAGTTACAATGGCACTGAAAAAAGTGCCCCCCAAGGCACAGCCTGGCATCACTCTCATTCCCCTCCCCCACTACCACATTTCTAGGATGGTCGCGTACCACCTGCCAGGTGCCAATGTACCACAGTTGGTACCCATACCACTGGTTGAAAAGCCCTGTTATAGATATCGTCACAGGATGGAAGCAGTTCCTAGTAAGGCCTTTTGCAATTGACTAATGGCGAATTTGTTATTATTATTATTATCATTATCATCTATTGGGGAGGGATTGTGGATGACAAAGTCTGCAAGGTGACAGGCACGGGATTGGGATAAAAGCCCTGCCCTGTACAAAGAATAGGACTTACTTTCTAACAATGTGCTTATTACCATCTTGCAGATTTTGACACCCCGTGGACACTTCTGATTATGATATTGTTATTGGGAGGAGGATGAGATTCTGATGTCCCTTCCAGCCCTATAATTTTATGATTCTCTAGGATTCTTCCTGCCCAGCCCAGTGTTCTTCTAAGATCAAGAGCATCTTGGAAAAATGCTGTTTCACTCAGGGCTGGGAAAGGGGCAGGATTAAAGATGAGGCTAGCTGTAAAAAACAGATGGACGTTTGATTGAAAAGTCTTAAATTGTTCTTTCCCCCTATTCCCCAGAAATGCCAAGCCAAATGTAGCTTCAAAGCAAACAGCTGGTTCATATGTTGCCTGAAGCCCTAAGGAAGTTTGGGGTCTTCACTTATAAATACTGTGGTTCTTAAACTATTTTTATTGTGCCTTTGAGTAGGTGTTAACTTTTGGCAATGCCTGGACAAATGCCTGCAATTTTCTTGACAAGATTTTCAAAAGTAGTTTGCTCTTGCCTCCTTCCTAGGACTCAAAGAAAATGACTTGGCCCAGGTCACCCAGTGGCCTCATGCCTAAGGCAGAACTAGAACTCACAATCTCCTGGTTTTAGTCTAAATAATTCAAGGCAGCAAACATAGGTAATAATTCTTTCTCCTCCTGTTTTCCCTGCAACAACAATCCTATGAGAGAACGACTGGTCCAAAGTCACCCAGTTGGCTTTTAGCCCAGCCAGCTTTCATGCCTAAGGCTGGAATAAAACTCACAATCTCCTGGTAGTTGACCCAAAGTCACCCAGATGTTTTTCATGCCTAAAATGGGACTAGAACTCACAGTCTCCTGGTACTAGCCTAAAGCCTTAACCACTAAACCAAGTTAGTGCTAGTTAATTAGATCAATTAATGCTTTAATTGCATAACACTGACAAAATAAATTAATATCATAAACTCGGTCTGGAATATGGAGGAATAAAAGCTGGCATTAAGCATCCAGATATAGTTGTACATAAAATTCAGCAACATAAAGGAAAAAAATGAGTTCAGTTTCTAGCTAGTCATTGTTGAAAGAAAAATCAGGTCCAGTTCCTAGCCAGAAATAAAATGGAGGCTGCTTTGGAAAGAAGGTTTCTGTTTATTGATGAGCAGAACCAACAACAGCATGCAGTTCTGGGACAGCTTACAAAATGGCTGAGTAAGTGGGTGGATCTTTATAGGGTTCTGACTGAGATGCTCCAGGGGATTGTGCAATGTGGTGTGGTGCCTTGTGTCTCTTGTTATTCTAATGGTGGTAGGTTAATCCTATTATGTCCTAAATGTCATGTCCTGTCCTTAGAATTTGGGTGGGGGAATGGAAATTCTTAATCCCATCAGATGTGGGGGCTGAAGATGTTTTGTTTATGAATAGATTGGCCCACTCTTTCTTAACAGGTACAAAATATCCATCTCTTGAGTCTTCTGCTTGAGGCTATTAAGAAAGACTGGGGCTGCTTTCTGCCTTTGTTAAGATTTTTTTCTCCATTTCTCCTTTGGGAGAAATATTCTATCCTGCCTCTTTTTAATATTAAAAATAAATATTTTAATTTGGGGGAGGGGAGGGCTTCCTACAACATGCTGAACACATAAAACAGTCATTACTTCTATTTTATTTTACCTGGAAATTCTTCTTTGCTTGAAAGTCTACTTCAATCAAAGGATGGAGAAAAATACTCCTAGCTGATCCCTGTGGCAATGCATATCTTCTCCTCCCTCCTTGCTTCCTGATTTTTCCTTTTGTTTTAAAAAGACAACATTTCTGTCTTTAGCTGAGAGAGGGGCTGTGGCTGTCCCTCTGTGTTTACATGACCCCCCAAAAAAACCACACACCCCTACCCTAGTGGAAATGTTGATTCTAACTCAAAGGCAGGCAGCCACCAGGCTGTGTTATGGATGGGCTGCAACCTACAAGTTCACTAGATTGAAGATTTTAAGAGTTTTGACTGCAATCTTACTTTCCCCTTCTTGAAAATCACTAAAAGATGCGTTATTGAAATATTTTCTTGGTCTTGAAAGGCTTTTTTTCTCTTCACATCTGAGATATAATTTAGAAATGAGGTTGATTGGTGAGCTTAAGCCAAAGCTAAAGATCTCCTTGTTTCTTCAAGGCATGGTTATATCATGCATATGCATGTAGGTTAGAAAACACACACTAGTGTGGAAAGTCAGCCCCTCAGAGAAGGAAATATTAGAAGGGCAAAAAAATATATTTCCTCAAAGGATCTTAAAGAGGCAGAAAGGAATGCCCAGTTTTTCTTGATAGCCCCAGGTCTCCCTTCCCCAAGCAGAAACCAGCTCTATAGAAATGCAGACCATTCAGAAAAGTTGAAGCTAGAAGTTTAGGAAGACAAAGACACCTAAAATCTACATGCCTCACTCAAAGTCTAAGACAGGACATAATAGGATTAACTCACAGATGCCAAAGGGACACAGGTCAAAATACATGACACAGGAAATACAAAACCTCAAAACAGGAACAGGAAACAGCTCCAAACAAAAGGCTCCAGAAGGTATAAAAACCCACTCCCTACATGTGCTCATCCCTTTTTTCCCCCTCTTTCCTGCCAGAGCCATCTTTCTGTCTGGCTCTCCTCTTCAATAAACTGCAACCTTCTTTCTAAAGCAGTTGCCATGTTTATTCCCAGCTTGGACTGAACCACGATGAAGATTTTCCTTTCAACACTAGTGTTTGATTATGTAGTCACACCTACCATCTGTCATGTGTCTGATTAACGAAACAAGTTCAAAGAACTTTCAGGCATTTTTTTAACTAAAAAGCCTTTATTAGTGTTACAGAGATGTCAGCAAAGCATGGTGGAATGCTAAGATCTGAATTTCCCTTCCTTTGCACATAACATTCCAGGCATTTCCCCTCCCCTATTTTGGGGTCATGGTTCACATCTTCCAATTAACTTGGAGGGCAAAGATTCACTTCCATTTCTTTTTCCCGGGCTTTCCTTATATTCTCCTCCCCTTTTGCTGTCACCTGATTTAACTCCAAAAATACCAGACAGTTCTGCATATATTGTCAAAGCAAGAATATTCAATATTAGCAGCGTTGACACCATCTTGATTTTTAGGGATTCCTCCAGGAACACCTCTATTTGGGGAATAATATTTCCTCCCTCAGCCAGAATATGCATGCCCAAAGTCGGTGAAGTTAGAAATGGGTGCACTGAAACCAAAAGCCAGTAGAATTAAAATGTATTTCAGAGAATCGTGAAATGCTGACAGATGGAATTTCTTCCGCACTCAATAGGAACAAAATACTCTCATCAAAATGGCCATAATTCAGCCAAACTTTAGAACAGTGAAAGACAGGGATAATTTTCCAGTACATGGTAATTGTCTCTCTCTAGAACTGTTTAAATATATAGGCACAAGAAAATAACAAATTAGTTTTCAAAAGCAATCCATTCCATACTGATCTTTTAAGTTTTTTTTTTGAAGTACAGATGTTCTAGTAAAAATGCAAAGACTCGTTAGGATACAAAGGCTATGTCCTGAAATCATTGATTTTTGTGGTGTTATGAACAGGAAAGATAAAATAATAAGCACAGAAAAATAACAAAGAGAAAAAATATGAAATAAGTATTAAATCAAACAAGGAAGACCCAGATTTTTGTAAATGAGGCATGTTTCAGATAATATATTACACAAAATTATTTGTATTGTTGATAGCTCAACCGTATGTTACGTATTTGCAGTTTAATATTTATTGGATGATCAGATGATGACATAATCAAGTCTTTATAGACTGCACATTTTAACCTGGTGTTAATGGTATAAAGCCATGGTGGCGAACCTATGGCACATGTGCCACAAGTGGCACGCAGAGCCCTCTCTGTGGACACATGTGCCATCACCCCAGTCCTAGGCCTTCAGCTGGGTTTTATAAAACCTTTTCGCTTTAGGCCTCCACTGCCGTGTGCAAAAAAAAAAAAGGTTCAATCAATCAATCAATTTCAACTTCTCTCGGGAAAAAAAATCTCGCAAAGTTGGAATTGATTGGTTGAACTTTTTAGTCCCACCCAGTCTGCCATTACCATCACAGCCACGCCCACCCAATGGGCCACGCCCACCCAATGGGCCACACCCACCCAGCACCCGATGATACGTAAGTAGGTTTTGGGTTGCAGTTTGGACACTCGGTCTCTAAAAGGTTCGCCATCACTACCTTGGGTAGAGGGTTGGACTAGAAGACCTCCAAGGTCCCTTCCAGCCCTACATTTCTGTGATTCTAACTACCAAGCATTTAGCTGCTATGTATATTTTAATTATTGCTATATGATGGTCATTTGTTTTATGGTTGTTCGCCAATCATAGTCACTTGTACTGAGATGGGCAGCTGTAGAAATCTGATCCAATCTGATCCAGTCCAATCCAATCCATTACTTAAATTCATTAAATATGCAATCTGATATTTATTGGATGTACAGACAATAATGATCAAGTCTTTACAGACCACCCACTTCAATTATTTGAATTCATTAAATACCCAGTCTGATATTTATTGGATGAACAGATGGTGATGATGATGTTTATGTTGTTGTTGTTGATGATGATAAAGTCTTTATAAGCTTCACAGACAAGTCACTTTTTTCAGGGCTGCTGTAACTTCAAACGGTTGCTAAATGAACTGTTGTAAGTCGAGGACTGCCTGATCCTCGCCTTAGAACCACAATTGGGACCAGAATTTCCATTGCTAAGCAAGGTGGTTGTCAAATGAATTGTGCCAGAGTTTAGAACAGCGGTTCTCAACCTTTTTCAGGCTGAGACCTGAAACAAACAAACAAAAATATGTTCTTAATGTCCAATTAAAATTACCAATTACTATATAAAAAACTAGGTAATTCACCACACTCATACAACACACAATCACAATCAAAGGCCCAGGGGCAGAGTGCAGCTTACACGCCCCAAACCTGTCTGCATAAATGCGTCTTTAACAATTTCCGGAAAGCTAGGAGGCAGGGACCAGTACGAACCTCTGAGGGAAGCTGGTTCCAGAGGGCTGGGGCAGCAACAGAGAAGGCCCTTGTCCTAGGCCCCGCCAGATGGCATTGTCTAACAGACGGGACCCGTAGGAGGCCAAACCTATGTGCCCTAACCGGTCGCTGGGATTCATGGGGCAGAAGACGGTCCCGCAAGTAACCTGGTCCATTACCATAAAGGGCTTTACAGGTCATAACCAACACTTTGAATTGTGTTCGGAGACCAATTGGTAGCCAGTGCAGCTCACGGAGGGCTGGAGTGATATGAGCATGTCTTGGGAGACCCAAGACGACTTGCGCGGCCGCATTCTGGACTACTTGCAGTCTCCGGACATTCTTCAAAGGTTGCCCCATGTAGAGAGCATTACAGTAGTCGAATCTTAATAAACTTACAATGTTTCTAACATTATAATATAACCATTCTTTGGACTTCTCACTCTTCTGATTTTCTTCTGATGTTTTAGATTTCCTTCTTCAGTCTGCCTAACGACAGAAAGGGGAAGAAAATATTTGGTGTTCAAGCACAACTGGGCAAGTGATTGAGCTCGGCACAAACATCTGGCAACCAGGTGTTTAGAAGCTGTGCCATCAAGTTAGCCAGCCTGACTGAGCAAGGAAAAAATGGTTTTTTTCCATCCATTATAAAAAAATATTTACTATTTCATTGACCTTGCAGATGTCATTTTGAAACTAGGCACGTTGATAGACAGTAAAAATTTCTGAGCCTTTATTACCGACCTGGCGGATGTGTCTCTGTTTGTATAAAATGCACTGAATGTCTTTGTGGATGCTTGGAAACAGAGAGTCAGAAAGATCAGCCAATGGTCAGTTACGTAGTTCTGCCAGGAATATCCCGTCGGATGCCGTTTTTAAGCAGTCCTGGGCATATCAGAGAAACTGGCCTTCTGCAGATAGGAGCAAGCTGAATTCAGCTCCATGTTAAAATACAGGTGGTCCTCGATTTACGACTACAATTGAACCCAAACTTTCTGCTACTAAGTGACAAATTTGTTAGGTGAGTTTTGCCCCATTTTGCCCCATTTTACGACTTTTCTTGCCACATTTGTTAAGGGAATCGCTGCAGTAGTTAACTTAATAACATGTTTGTTAAGGGGATCTGGCATGCCCATTGACTTTGTTTGTCAGAAGGTTGCAAAAGGGAATAGAATAGAATACGGAATAAGAATAGAATAGAATAGAATAGAATAGAATAGAATAGAATAGAATAGAATAGAATAGAATAGAATAGAATAGCAGCATAGCATAGCATAGCATAGAATAGAATAGCATAGAATAGCATAGAATAGAATAGAATTAGAGTAGAGTAGAGTAGAGCAGAGCAGAGCAGAGCAGAGCAGAGCAGAGCAAAGTAGAATAGGAATAGGATAGGATAGGGAATAGAATAGAATAGAATAGAATAGAATAGAATAGAATAGAATAGAATAGAATAGAATAGAATAGAATAGAATAGAATAGAATAGAATAGAATAGAATAGAAATAGGAATAGAATAGGAATAGGAATAGGATAGAACAGGGAATAGAATAGGATAGGATAGGATAGGATAGGATAGGATAGGATAGGATATGATAGGATAGGATAGGATAGGATAGGATAGAGCTAGAAGGGACCTTGGAGGTCTTCTAGTCCAGCCCTTTGCTCAAGCAGGAGAACCTATACCATCTCACACAGGTGAATGTCTAGTCTCTTCTTAAAAATCTCCAGTGATGGAGCGCCCACGATTTCTGGTGGCAAGCTGTTCCACTACCTGACAGTGAGGACAATCAGTCAGTGAAACAGCTTGCCTTCAGAAATCATGGGCACTCCATCACTGGAGATTTTTAAGAAGAGACTAGACAGTCACTTGTCTGAGATGGTATAGGTTCTCCTGCTTGAGCAGGGGGCTGGACTAGAAGACCTCCAAAGTCCCTTCCAGCTCTGTTCTATTCTATTCTATTCTATTCTATTCTATTCTATTCTATTCTATTCTATTCTATTCTATTCTATTCTATTCTATTCTATTCTATTCTATTCGAGCCGAAAGGAATCCAGTGTGACTGCTTTTCTTCCTACTGAATATTTACAGTAAATGATGTTGACAGTTTCCTTCTGAGCATGAGTTGATTCCTTCCTTTTTGTCTTTCTAATCCCAGCTTCCTGGCTCCAATCTTTCTCACAAGATTATCACGTCTGCATTTCTGCAGACCTGGTTTCTGTTTGGGGCAGAGAGACTTGGGGGTTGGTTAGTTTCTGCCTTTAAAATCCTTTGGGGAAATATATTCTGCCTTTTTAATATTTCCCCAAATATTTCTTTCTTTGCATTCTTCCCTCACATCCATTATTTTTTGGTGATGCCACTTTGATGTATTGGTTAAGGTGCTGACCAGGAGATGGTAAATTCTAATCCCACTTTAGGCATGAAAGCCAGTTGGATGACTTTGGATCTTTTACTCTCTCTCAGCTCAGCCCACCTCATAGGGTTGTTGTTATAGGGAAAATAGTAGGAGAAGGAAATATTACATATGTTCACTACTTTGAGTTACCTATAAAAGTAATGTATGGCTGTGAAAGCTGGTCCATAAGAAAGGCTGAGTGCCAAAGAATGGAGGCCTTTGAACTATGGTGCTGGAGAAGACTCCTGCGAGTCCCCTGGACTACAAGGCGATCAAACTGGTCAGTCCCAGAGGAGATCAACCCCGACTGCTCTTTAGAAGGCCAGATCCTGAAGCTGAAACTCAAGTCCTTGGGCCACCTAATGAGAAGGAAGGTCTCCCTGGAGAAGAGCCTAATGCTGGGAAAGATGGAGGACAAGAGAAGAAGGGGATGACAGAGAATGAGGTGGCTGGATGGAGTCACTGAAGCAGTAGGCGTGAGCTTAAAGGGACTCCAGAAGATGGTGGAGGACAGGAAGGCCTGGAGGAATATCGTCCATGGGGTCGCAATGGGTCGGACATGATTTCACAACTAACAACAACAACAACATAAAAGTAATAAAGGTGGATAAAAATCTAATAAATAGATGTAAAGATGATGATGAAGACAGACAGACAGACAGACAGACAGACAGACAGACAGACAGACAGACAGACAGACAGACAGACAGACAGACAGACAGACAGATAGATAGATAGATAGATAGATAGATAGATAGATAGATAGATAGATACGATAGAAGAGAGAGACAGAGAGAGAGATGTTAGATCAGAGGTCCCCAACTTTTTGGGCACCAGGGACCGGTTACATGAACAGAGTTTTTTCTGCGGACTGGGGAGGGGGCGTGGTTTTGTGTGTTGCATGGGGTTTTGCTTGTTTGTGTGGCCCAGTGGCTGGCATGCTGCAGCCCGGTACCAATCCATGGCCTGGGGGTTGGGGACCCCTGTGTTAGATGGTAGATACATAGACAGACTAACTATGAGGCTGAAAGACAAAGAAGATACAGACTACCGTACTATCAAATTTGGAATTTATTTTATTCTTGGTTAGAGGAAAGAATGAAGGATTAGGAATTGAACATGTATTAGCTTAGCAAACTCCAGACAACTTGTTGATTGGAAAAATTAACATATGTTGATGAGATAATAATAATAATAATAATAATAATAAATAGATGGTAGATACATAGGAATAAATGATAGAAGATTAGACAGACATGATAGACAGACAGACAGACAGACATGAGGTCCTTCTCCTATGTCTTATCCTTTCCACGCAAGCATGGTTGCCTAGCTCCTGCACTGGCTATTCAACCAGTGTCCTCATTATCCTTTTCAGTCCTGTCTTTTTCCTTTGCTTTCCAGGTAGTTTCCACATGGATGCTTCCAACTCCCCTTCTCCTACATTATCTCCTTTGACTCTAAAGCAGACCCTTCCTTTTCTCCGTCTTTCTCCCCCCCCCCCGCCCCCAATTGAAGCATCTTTGCTCTGATGCCCAAATAATCAAAGCAACAAAGAACAAGCTGGTTGTTAATTTCTACCTTGTCCAGGGAAATCTTGAAGGAGAAAGAACGGATGGTTGAGCTTCATAAAAACAAAGCAGCAATGTTCTTTGGTTGCAAATTAAAGATTTTTTTTTTAAAGTGGGGGGGGAGGGAAGAGAGTTTTTCAGTAATGTGGACAGCAGTTGGGGAAACGAATACCTGCTTCATCCAGGTTGAGCAGCAATCCAAAGCTAGCCCAGTGGGAGATGTAAGAATTGAATGGGCCATGACCTTCTAGAGGTGAAGACACTTCATTGACATAACCAGCCATAATTAGATCAACGATTAAACCATGCAGAGAACTAGGAGCTTGGCAACCCTGGATGAATGGTTGGATAGGATTGAGAACCTTATGTTGGAGGGGAGAGAACGTGCCAAGCATTGCAGCCAATTGGAGCTGGGAATACTAGATACATTGGAAACCATGTGGAGACCATCTGAACGGAAGGGCTTAACGATGGCACAGCAGAGCATATTGGAGCAGAACTGTAAAATGGTCTCCAGATTAAAGGCTTTGTTTAAAAAAAAAGTTACTTGCAAAAACCATGCAAAACATGGAATCATTGGTGCTTGATGAACTGGATTGTTTTGCCTCCAGATGTTTTATTGCCCAACTCGGTAACATCATTTGATGCGCATGATCTGATGACCACTGATGACTCACATCGCAGCACCAAGGACTCCACAGTTACAGAATGTGACAGAGTTGGAAAGGACTTTGGAAGTCTTCTAGTCCAGCCCCCCACTCAAGCAGGAGACCTTATGCGACTCTGGATAAATGGCTGCCCAATCTCTTCTTAAAAAACTTCCAGTGATGAAGCACCCACAGCTTCTGGAGGCAAGTCGTTCCACAGATTGATTTTTCTCACAGTCAGGAAATTCCTCCTCAGTTCTAGGTTGCTTCTCTCCTTGATTAGTTTCCATCCGTTGCTTCTTGTCCTGCCTTCTGGTGCTTTGGAGAATAGGCTAATCTCCCTCTTCTGGGAGGCAGCCCCTTAGATTATGTAATCTAAGGCAGCATTCTCCTGTCATGTGATCAAAATGGAGGCACTTGACAACTGGCATGTATTTCTGCTGGTTGCACTGTCCTGGGGTCACGTGATCACCAACTGTAACCCTCCAGGAAGTTTCTGACAAAGTCAACGAGGGAAGCCAAATTTACATAGTAATAATAATAATAATAATAATAATAATAATAATAATAATAATAATAATAATAATAATAATAATAATAATAATAATAATAATAATAATAATAATAAAGTTGGAAGGGATCTTGGAGGTCATCTAGTCCAACCCCCTGCTCAGGCAGGAAACCCTATACCATTTCGGACAAATGGCTGTCCAGTCTCTTCTTAAAAACTTCCAGTGTTGGAGCATTCACCGCTTCTGGAGGCAGGTTGTTCCACTGGTTAATTGTTCTAACTGTCAGGAAGTTTCTCCTTAGTTCTAGGTTGCTTCTCTCCTTGATTAGTTTCCATCGTGTAGTTAACCACATGATTCAGTTCACAATTTCAGTGATTCACTTAACAACTGTGGCAAGAAAATTGGGGCAAAACTCACTTAACAACCGCCTTGCTTAGTAATGGGAATTTTGGACTCAGTGGTGGTTGTAAGTTAAGAACCACCTGTATGCTAAACCCAGCCTCAGCCATGATGTAATCATGGTGCTGCGGTTGTTCTCTGACTTTTGAGTCTCAAGGCCCTCAACCCATGATATGACCAAGATTTGTGCAAATGATACAAACAGTTCACTTTCCCAAAGGCAAATGGAGCCCATGCTGTGCTGTGAAACCTATTGCTGTTTTAGCAAATAATTTACCTTCCCTCCCCCCCTTTTAATATTAGAATGTGCCGGAAACACCTGAGTCCTGTTTCAAATGTAGATCTTTCTCTCTGGATATTTGTTTGCCAATGTGGGGCGCCCAGTGACTTGAATTTTTTTTTAACGTATTACTGCTTCTGCCTTTAGCTTCACTTGTATTTGAAATATGACCTAATAATGCTTTTTGTCTTCTAGCCTGCTTGATATTTCCCCCATAATTTAAGGGATATTCTGGCTAAATGTGTGTAAATCACCTCTGAATTTAATAATATTAGCTTCTAGGAAGGGAGAGAGAGAGGTTAAGCAGTGTTTTCTCTGGCTTGCGGAATTGTTGGGCCAAGATTGTTGCTGGGTCCTGTCAAATTGGCAAACTGCAGAAGTTGGTACTCTAATCTAACTACTTCTTGCAAATTACTTTCATCAAAAATGTTTAGAAAGGTCTGAAGGATTCTCTGAAATAATGGCAAGATCAGATCTAGGTCAAACATAATCTCATGAGATCCAAGCGTCTTCTAGATACAGCTAAGGTTACCACGCAAGACCAGTAAGAAAACTGATCATTGTCAACTACCACATCTCCATGGTAATGTATAATAGGGTTAGGAAGCCATTTTTAAAGCTAATTCAAAGTTTGAATCTCTCTCTCCCTCTCTTTGTCTCTTCTCTCTCTCTCTCTCTCTCTCTCTCTCTCTCTCTCTCTCTCTCTCTCTCTCTCTCTCTCTCTCTCTCTCTCTCTCTCTCTCTCTCTCTCTCTTTCTTTCACCTCACCTGTGAGGTGAATTGGGCTGAGAGAGAGTGACTGCCTCAAGGTCACCCAACTGGCTTTCATGGCTAAGGCAGGACTTGAACTCACAGTCTCTTACTTTCTAGCCTGGTGGCTTAATCACTAGAGCAAGCTGGCTCTCCTTCCTTCCTTCCTTCCTTCCTTCCTTCCTTCCTTCCTTCCTTCCTTCCTTCCTTCCTTCCTTCCTTCCTAGTCAATCCTCTAAAACATTTTTTTCTAATCAGTTCCTGGACCCTACAGGAGGAGGAGAGAAATATCCTTATAATTTGCCTCTAGGTTTCCTGCAATTCCTAATGCAAATAAATGCTGGATTGAGTCCAAGCAGTGGGGATAAAAACCAATAATGATTTAATGATTTTAAGGTTTGATGGATTTTTAAATTTTTTAAAAATTTGTAAGCCACCTGAGGGACGTATGTGTGAATGGGACAGCTATATAAATTTGATTACTAAATAAATTAAATAAATAAGCAAAATGTTCCTAAAAAATACAGACAAATAATTGTTTTCTTTTTGATGCTGCAGATGTTTATTTACTTACTGTGTTTATATCAGGGTATATAGCCACCTATCTCACAAATTGGAGTCTGGGCAGCTGACAAGGATTTTTAAAAAAATTAAATATATTGTACAGTAAATATATATTTCCCAGCCAATCATGCCATAAACTGGCTTCGTAAAACATTTTATACCAACAGCCTGGACCCAAGTATTGCCATAATCTGCATGCTTTAAAAAGAGACAAATTTTCAAGGATCTGAAGTTTGGAAGGAACCTGAACTTTGAAATGAGTATTTCTACTGTACACTTTTCCCAAAAATTTTCCACAATTTTGGCCACTACTGTAGTTGACACCAACCTGATGAGACATAGTCACTCCATCACTCTGAAACATTAACTAAAAATGGTGTTTTATTTAATTTATTGAAATAGTTTACAAATAAAAAAATGTGGATGAAAATGCATAGGCTTGTTTCGTATTAGAATAATAATTGTCTATTTTTATTGTTTATTAAGAAAAACTGGCTAGAACAAAGAAGATAATTAGTCCACTTTAAAAGCGGGTAATGGATGTTTTCCTAGCACTTCATGGTAAAAAAAATGCATATATGCCTAGCAGTTAATGGCACTGGAGCTGTTTCAGCTCTTAGCAATTTGACAATAAGCAATCTGCTTTTTTGGTACAAAGATTATCTCATTTTGGGGGGGTGAGGGGGTGGGGATGAAAATTAATCTGCCAAAATTCTGACTAAATAATTGCTTCATATGGCATGCAGTTTCTAAAAATAAAATCAGTACTTCTAAATTCTGCAGAACATGCATTCAGATTATACCAAACAATATGCATGTGCCAGGTAGATATTTATATTTATATCTATATCTATATCTATATCTATATCTCTCTATCTATCTCTATCTCTATCTCTATCTCTATCTCTATCTCTATCTCTATCTCTATCTCTATCTCTATCTCTATCTCTATCTCTATCTATAGATATAGATATAGATATAGATATAGATATAGATATAGATATAGATATAGATATAGACATAGATATAGATATAGATATAGATATGAGCTGTGGTGGCTCAGTGGTAGAATGCAGTATTGCAGGCTACTTCTGCTTACTGCCAGCTGCCTGCAGTTTAGCAGTTCGATTCTGACAGGGCTCAAGGTTGACTCAGCCTTCCATCCTTCCGAGGTCGGTAAAATGAAGACCCAGATTGTTGAGGGCAAATATGCTGACTCTGAAAACCACTTAGAGAGGGCTGGAAAGCACTGTGAAGCAGTATATAAGTCTAAGTGCTATTGCTACATACACATAGACATTTTACACACTGTATAATTCCTGACTTGTCAATTGTTATTTGACACATTCGAAGTACGTTCCTGACTAGTGATTTAAAAGATTGAATCATAGGGCTGGATCTCAGAGGTCTTCTAGCCCAACCCTCTGCTCAAGGCAGACTATCGTATACCATCCCAGTTAAATGGTTGTCTACTCTATTTTTGAAAACCTCCGGTAATGAAGCACCCACAAACCTAAGCTGTTTCATTGATTAATTGTTCTCACTGACAGAAAATTTACTTCTAGGTTATATCTCTCTTTGACAAGCTTCAACTCATAATTTTTTTGTCCTGCTCTTTGGCATTTTGGAGAACAAGCTAATCTCTTCAAGTACGGGAAGAGAGTTATCATGTCCTTCTTTGATAGGCTAGCCCAGGGGTAGGCAACCTTGGCTCTTTTATGACTCGTGGACTTCAACTCCCAGAATTCCTGAGCCAGCCATGCTAAGGAAAAGGGAGAGGTTTCCAAGCTGAGCCATGGTGGCTCAGGAATTCTGGGAGTTGAAGTCCACGAGTCATAAAAGAGCCAAGGTTGCCTACCCCTGGGCTAGACATAGCTAGATCTACCTTGCTGGAAAGACATCATACTATTATGAGTTGGCTGTAATAAGCATCGCATTACAATACAGTATTCGTATTTATCATTTTAATTAGGTTTAGATGAATGTGAAAAAGAATGGTCCACACAACAGAATAACAGAGTTGGAAGGGACCGTGGAGGTCTTCTAATCCAACTGTTTATGGAAGTGTTTATGGAAGGGACCAGTATAATACAAATTCATTTTTATTGGAAGATCCAGAGTTTTCTCTTTTGTTTCTTTTCGCTTTTATCACTTAAAAGGAGCGTCAAAGATGGTGAGTGGCTTAGTGATTCAAGAATGTTTGAAATAAAGAGTATCTGAAATGACTGGGTATGTTTAGTCTAAAGAAGAGATGACTAATGGGCGACAGGCTGGCAGCTCCCAATGTTTGAAGGACTGTCATAGGGAAGAGGGTGTGGATTTATTCTTCCCAGTGTCTGGGGATGGGATGAAAGCCACCGGGATGAGCCTTTAAAGAAAGAGAACCAAAGTGAAGAATTTCCTTACCATGAAGGCTAATAAGCAGTGCAACAGCCTGCTCCATCATTTCATTTATCTGGGTTAGTTTAGACCAGTGTTTCTCAACCTTGACAATTTTAAGGCATGTGGACTTCAACTCCCAGAATTCCACAGCCAGCATTGCTGGCTGTGGAATTCTGGGAGTTGAAGTCCACATGCCTTAAAATTGTCAAGGTTGAGAAACACTGGTTTAGACATTCCTGTCTTGGGCTGGAGTTGGATTCAAAAACCTCCTAATGCGAAGGTTTAACATTACCTTGGAGTCCTAGTGGACGATCACTTCACTATGAGCCAGCAGTGTGCAGCAGCAACCAAAAAAGCTATTACAATCCTGGGTTATATAAACAGAGACATAGAATCAAGATCATGCGAAGTACTAATACCACTTTATAAAGCCCTAGTAAGACCACACCTGGAATACTGCAACCAATTTTGGTCACCATATCACAAAAAAGATGTTGAGAGTTTGGAAAAAGTTCAAAAAAGAGCAGCTAAGATGATCAAAGGCCTGGAGACTAAACCATATGAAGAACGGCTACAGGACTTGGGTTTGGCTAGTCTAAAGAAAAGAAGAACTAGGGGAGACATGATAGCAGTATTCCAGTATTTGAGGGGCTGCCACAAAGAAGAGGGGGTCAGTTTATTCACCAAATCACCTGAGGGAAGGACAAGAAAGAATGGTTGGAAACTGATCAAAGAGAGAAGCAACCTGGAATTAAGGAGAAACTTCCTGACAGTGAGGACAATTAACCAGTGGGACAGCTTGCCTCCAGAAATTATGGGAACTCCATCACTGGAGATTTTTAAGAAGAGACTAGACAGTCACTTGTCTGAGATGGTATATGTTCTCCTGTTTGAGCAGGGGGCTGGACTAGAAGACCTCCAAGGTCTCTTCCAGCTCTATTTTATTCTAAGTTAGGACCCACTCTGGTTGGTGAGATTGATAAATCTTGCAGAGATGGATAGATTATCATGGTTTGTTGTACAGTCAGTCGATGTTCAGACTGGATTTGGCATTTTTGTCTGCCTATCAGATCCTTCCCAAGGACCTGGGATAGGCAGGTGGATGGAAAATAACCAAGGAAAGAAGCAATCTAGAACTAAGGAGAAATTTCCTAATGGTGAGAGCAATCAACCAATGGAACAGCTTGCCTTCAGAAGCTGTGGGTGCTCCATCACTAGAGACTTTCAAAAAGAGACTGGACAATCATTTGTCTGAAATGGTGCAGGGTCTCCTGCTTGAGCAGGGGTTGGACTAGAAGACCTCCGAGGTCCCTTCCAACTCTACTATTCTATATATATCAGTACTGTAAGTTCATATGTTGTGTATGCCTACATACAGCCAGCTATTGATTTAAATGATTTAAGTAAGAATTGTCAGTGTCTCCAAGGGCATACGTAACTGCCTGGGCAACTGCATTCACCACCAGCTGAAACTTCTGGATATTCTTCAAGGATAGCCCCATGTAGAGTACATTACAGTAGTTCATTTAGGAGGTTACCAAGGCTTGAGTGACCCACGAACAGAGCCTTTTGATCTGTCAACCAGCCCTCACCCTCCAAACAACTGAGAAGTACTGGTGGACATGATGGTGAAGAACGAAAGCTTCAATGAGTCTATGGAAGCTTTCCTTTCAGTGGAACACCACCAGGTCACAAATCTTAGTTTGTGAGCACACATTAAGGCAGACATGTCAAACACAAGGCCCGGGGACCGGATGCAGCCCACAAAGTGGTTTCATGTGGCCCGCGAAGCCATCCTGGAAACAGTGAGGGAACGGCCCCCATTGCCTTGGCCCTGGCCCAGGCCAGCCGGGAGCCAATGTACAATTTTGTGGTGGCCATCTTGGCACTTGCTCCAGTGGACCATGCCTTGGCACTTGCCCCGGTCCCACCCCCTTCTGCCAGAGACCCTCAGATCTGTCCCACTCCTGCCCAGGCCCCCACAGGAACCCAATAGGCCACACCCAGTCTATCCACGCCCACCCAGTAGGCTGCACCCACTCTGGTCACACCCACCCGGCCCCCCGAGGGCAACCTCAATGCTGATGCGGCCCTCAGTGAAGTTGAGTTTGACACCCCTGCATGGAGGTATTTCCAAGGTCAGATAAAATTGCTTCCCTTGGGTGAGAAACAAATCTTTCAATCAGGCTGTTCCATCATTAGATTTGAAGATACAACTACATGTGTGCAAGCTAATTCACCTCAGAGAAGAATGGTATGTTATCATTCATGATAATCTGAAATAACCCCTCCCTCCCTTTCTCTTTTTCATTCTTTCTCTGTCTCATTCTCTTCTTTTTCTTTCTCTCTCTCTGTCTCTCACAGAGAGAGAAAGAAGAGAGACAGACAGACAAAGAAGAGAGAGAGAGAGAAGAGAGAGAGAAAGAAGAGAGAGATAGAGATAAAGAGAGATTATGAAAGTCCCGTAAACAGCCAGAGTCTTATGTGTATACTGTATATGTATATTTTTAAAAACCTGATATGAGAATATTTTGTTCTTCCAATAACCTTATTTTTAAAAGACAAGGTGGCTTTGGGAACTGTAATCAGTTTTTCACCATACACAATTTCCTCTCCATTTCGATTTGGGTCATTAATCATGGTCTCTTGTTGTACAAATTATTCAATTTAAATAATGCCATTATGCAACCTACGCCAAATGGGAAACGCGTTCAAAAGGGACACTGTACCATTTTACCCTGAATTTGCTGTGTGTGATAATAACTGGAAAATGCATCAGCTCAGCTATACGGTTACTCTGCTGATAAAACTCAGCAACATTCAGTACAAAAAACATCTGACAGTTTCGCATTTTGACTGTCTCTCTCTCTCTCTCTCTCTCTCTCTCTCTCTCTCTCTCTCTCTCTCTCTCCCTCTCTCTCTCTCTCTCTCTCTCTCTCTCTCTCTCTCTCTCTCATTCTCTCTCTCTCTCTCTCTCTCTCTCTCTCATTCTCTTTCTCTCTCTCTCTCTCTCTCTCTCTCTCTCTCTCTCTCCCTCCCTCCTTCCTCACATCGTTCCTTCTATTTCTTCCTTTTTCATTATAATGTTCTTTCCCTAATTTCAGGTCTAAATTTTAGGGCCATGTTTTGAAGGGGAAAATGTGATTCATAGTAGATGCCTGGGTGTGCACCTCCACCTGTTAGAAAACAGACCAAATCTTATTGTTTTCAGAACTGCACAAGTCCAGGGGGAAAAAAGTTGCTGTCCTTTTGTAGTTTCTAACAGGTGCTAAGTCCCTTTCCTTTCCCCATCTTCACCAAATCAGATTTCTCTCTTCAGATCCAAACCGCTGCCCACTGCAGCCCAGGATTCGGGATCTTGTGGAAGTGAGAAGCACATTGGTTATCTCTGCAAAATCAACTGCTTTTTCCCTGGCATATAGTCCTTGACTTACAACGTACAACCATTAATTTACTGACTTTTTGAAGTTACTAAAAAGTGACTACAAAATGGTGATTAACGACCATTTTTTTCACACTTAACGACCTTTGCAGCATCCCCGTGGTCACATGATCAAAATCCAGATGCTTGGCAACTGACTCAAATTTATGAGGCTTGCAGTGTCCCGGGGTCATGTGACTCCCTTTTGCAACTTTCTGGCAAGCCAAGTCTATGGGGAAACCAGATTCACTTAACAACCATGTTACTAGCTTACCAGCTACAGGGATTCATTTAACAATGGTGCCAAGAAAGGTGGTAAAACGGGGCAAAACAATCTGCTTAACCATTGCCTCGCTTAGTAACAGAAATTTGGCTCTCAGTTATGATCATAAGTTGAGGACTACCTGTATTATTTTTGCAGCTTTCTAGTATCTCCAGGATGTGGTCATCATACAGACATGTCCTGGCAACATTTTTCTTTCAGCCATGTTCCATTGATGGTGCTTCCATCATGTCCCCAGCCTGAGAAGAAGATTGGTTTAAGTCATAAGAATATAAGCAGTGCTCGGATGGATCAGAACCCTGGGTCATCTAGTCCAGCATCCGGTTCTCTCAGTGGCCAATTAACTGCAGAAGGAAACCCACTCCAGATAGTCCTCGACTTACACCATAATTGAGCCCCAAATTTCTGTTGCCAAGCAAGACAGTTTTCAAGTCAGTTGTACCCCAGTTTTGTGACCTTTCTTAAGAGCCATAATGGTGCAGTGCTTAGAATGCAGCATTGTGGGCTAATTCTGCCACATGCCAGCAGTTCGATCCTGAATGGCTCAAAGTTGACTCAGCCTTCCATCCTTCCGAGGTCAGTAAAATGAGGACTTAGATTGTTGGGGGCCAATATGCTGATTCTGTAAACTGCTTAGAGAAGGCTGTAAAGTACTACAAAGTGGTATATAAGTCTACGTACTATTGCTATTTCAGGTCTGAAAAGAAAGAAAGAAAGAAAGAAAGAAAGAAAGAAAGAAAGAAAGAAAGAAAGAAAGAAAGAAAGAAAGAAAGAAAGAAAGAAAGAAAGAAAGAAAGAAAGAAAGAAGTCTTATAGTTATTGGATCAAGAGAGTAAAAGAATTGAAATGGAAACAGGCTGGTGACATAGCCAGAAGAACCGATGGCAGGTGGACCAACTGATGGCAGGTGGACCAAGGCAGTCATAGAATGGATCCCACTTGATAAAAAGGAGTCCATGAAAGAGACCTCAAACAAGATGGATCAATGACATCAGCAAGTATTTCTTGCCCAGTTGGCCAAAGAAAACTCGGGACCGTATAGGTTGGAAACATGCGGAAGAGGCCTTCATCCTTCAGTGGAGAGACAACGACTAAATGTATTGGATCAACAGATGCTGATGAGCCGTTCTTTCATGCCACCTGCCCATCTCTGGCATACATATTATTGTATATATTTTAAAAAAAAGATGTAAAGGCTTTCGCTGTCCAGTCGTGACCAACTCAAAAGGCTGGCCCTCATTTCCAATGTGAAGTCAAGGGAGCCTGAGACATGCTTCCATTCTCATGTAGCCAGCATGAAAATACGGAACACAATAACTTTTTCCCACCCAAGTGGTACCAATTTATCTAAATAATAATAATAATAATAATAATAATAATAATAATAATAATAATAATAATAATAAAGTTGGAAGGGACCTTGGAGGTCATCTTGTCCAACCCCCTGCTCAGGCAGGAAACCTTATACCGTTTCAGACAAATGGCTGTCCAGTCTCTTCTTAAAAACTTCCAGTGTTGGAGCATTCACTGCTTCTGGAGGCAGGTTGTTCCACTGGTTAATTGTTCTAACTGTCAGGAAGTTTCTCCTTAGTTCTAGGTTGCTTCTCTCCTTAATTAGTTTCCACCCGTTGCTTCTTGTCCTGCCTTCAGGAGCTTTGGAAAATAGCTTGACTCCTTCTTCTTTGTGGCAGCCCCTGAGATATTGGAACACTGCTATCATGCCCCCCCCTCGTCTTTCTCTTCGTTAAATTAGACATACCCAATTCCAGCAACCGTTCTTCACATGTTTTAGCCTCCAGTCCCGTAATCATCTGTTGCTCTTCTCTGTACTCTTTCTAGAGTCTTAACATCTTTTTTACATCGTGGTGACCAAAACTGGATGCAGTATTCCAAGTGCAGCCTTACCAAGGCATTGTAAAGTGGTATTAACACTTCATGTGATCTTGATTCTATCCCTCTGTTAATGCAACCTAGCACTGTGTTGGCTTTTTTAGCAGCTGCAGCACATGGCTGGCTCCCATTTAAGTGATTGTCCACTAGGACTCCGAGATCCCTCTCACAATTACTACTATTGAACAAGGTACCCCCTGTACTATACCTGTACATTTGGTTTTTCTTGCCAAAATGTAGAACCTTCCTTTTTTCACCATTGAATTTCATTTTGTTAGATAGTGCCCAGTGTTCAAGTCTGTCTAGATTCTCCTGTTTCCTAAGCCTGTCTTCTGGAGTGTTGGCTATTCCTGCCAGCTTGGTGTGGTCTGCAAATTTGATGAGTTCCCAATCTATCCCCTCGTCCAAATCGTTGATGAAGATGTTGAAGAGTACTGGGCCCAGAACAGAGCCCTGGGGCGCCCCACTACACACTTCCCTCCATGTAGATGCGGTTCCATTGAGGACCACATGCTGAGTACAGCCGGTCAGCCAGCTATGGATCCACATTTGCATTTGCATGCTTCCAAGCTGCTAGGTTGGCACCAACTGGGGCAATTCACTTAACAACTGTGGCAAGAAATAGCAAGAGCAATACTCTTGCTATTTCTTGCCACAGTTGTTAATTGAACCACTGCAGTTGTTCATAACATGAGTAAGTTCATCTGGCTTCTCCACTGACTTTTCTTGTCAGAAGTTCGTAAAGAATGATCACATGACCCCCAGGGACACTGCAACTGTCATAAATAACATCCAATGGTTACTGAACAAAATGTTGTAAGCTGAGGACTACTTGTTGTTTCTTTAACAAGCTTCTATTGGAGAGGAGGAGGAGAGAGTATTTAGGTTTGAAAATGTCCTACCAGAACATTAGGGTGAATTGGCGCATTGGTAACTGCAAAAAAGACACAGGCTTCTTCTCTTTTCAATGGAGACTGGCAGGGAGAAAAAGTCCACCATAAAAGCATCCTTTAAAATCCAGCAATTTGGGTGGAGAGAGAGATCAGTGCAGAGGAAGGTGGGAGATTGCAGATGAATAAACTCAAGAAAGCCTGTAGCCCATCCGAATGAGATTATTATTATTGCAGAAAAGGGACATGGTGCAACGAGAGAGGGAGAAATTTTCTGCTAACCCAGTAAATCTCAAGCAGAAGCCTGGCACTTAATTTTTATTACCGGCTGCACCAGATAGTCGAGAAATATGCTCTCTTTTATTACGAATTTGAGAAAGCAGGAAGAGAAAAGGGGAAAAAAATGGCTACCACGGTGATGTGTGCTCATATTCGCAGTTCATCATTGGCTGCATTTTTTTTTGACCAAACGGAAAAGACACCAGATAAATGTTGTCCTCTAAATGCTAAAGAAAAAAAAGGGGGGGGGGAATCTTTGCAGATATTGAAGGTGTCCACTGCAGCCTTCTAAAACAACCGAGTCCAGGTTGTTGTTGTTAGTTGCGAAGTTGTGTCTGACCCACCCCAACCTCCTGGACAACGATCCTCCAGGCCTTCCTGTCCTCCACCATCTTCTGGAGTCCATTTAAGCTCACGCCTCTTGCTTCAGTGACTCCATCCAGCCACCTCATTCTCTGTCGTCCCCTTCTTCTATTGCCCTCCATCCTTCCCAGTATTAGGCTCTTCTCCAGTGAGTCCTTCCTTCTCATGAGGTGGCCCAAGTACTTGAGTTTCAACTTCAGGATCTAGGGATTTTCTTCTCCACTGGGTTTTTTAGAGGCACAAAAGGGATGCCATGAGGTTCTGTGAGTTAACTGCTGAAATCCAATTTAAAAAAAAGTAAACATCCAAAGAATAAAACAACTAAACCAATTTTTAAAACTGAAATAGAACAGAGTGGGCATGGACACTTACAATAAAACATAAATGAAAGTTAGTCTCCATGAAAATGAGGTATTCGCAAAAAAGGTTCTGGAGTGACCAGAAGAGATAAAATCAGATATGAGACTATAAGAGAAAGAATTGGCACAGGGCCAACCCTAAACTACCTACAAAAACAGCAAATAAAGTGCTGTGCTCATCTGGAGAGGATGTGGTGGGATTCCATACCCCCACAAGGCATATGAAAAAAAAGAGGAGAAGGTCAAAGAACACAAGGCAGATCCAGAAGAAGATGGAGAGATAACATCAAAGACACCATACAGTATAACAACATCAATTAACAATGGTTGAGGCCCCGGAAGATCCCAGAACCAGACACCAGAAGGAGGAGGAGGAGGAGGAGGAGGAGGAGGAGGAGGAGGAGGAGGAGGAGGAGGAGGAGGAGGAGGAGGAGGAGGAGTATAAGAATAGAATAGAATAGAATAGAATAGAATAGAATAGAATAGAATAGAATAGAATAGAATAGAATAGAATAGAATAGAATAGAATAATGGGATGGAGAATAGAATAGAATAGAATAGAATAGAATAGAATAGAATAGAATAGAATAGAATAGAATAGAATAGAATAGAATAGAATAGAATAGAATAGAATAGAATATGGAATAGAATAGAATAGAATAGAATAGAATAGAATAGAATAGAATAGAATAGAATAGAATATGGAATGGAATGAAATAGAATAGAATAGAATAGAATAGAATAGAATAGAATAGAATAGAATAGAATAGAATAGAATAGAATAGAATAGAATAGAATAGAATAGTTTATGAGTTTATGTGTGATTAGACACAAAAGGAATTTGTCTCTGGTAAAGAAGCACTCAGTATACTTGCAAAACAACAGAGAAATTACTACTATTAATACTGCAAGTATTCAGCCATTAGAAGGGGTAAATAACAAAAGGATAAATAATACTACAGCCACACTTTATGGCAGACCTGTCAAACGTCGTGTGATGTCGTGTGATGTCGCAACGTCGTGTGATGTCGCGCAACGTATCGGAGCTTTTTCTCTATTGCCGGCAATAGGGTGGGCACACGGTTTCCTGATGACGCGTCCGGCCCTCGAGCCGGCAGTTTGACACCTCTGCTTTATGGGTTAATATACATAGATAGAACTTAGTCATTGTGCTCTGTCAACTGTGAGAATTAGGTGTTCAGAATAATGATGGAGTAGAGTAGGAGGTCACATGAGACAACCTGGCTAAACCCTTGTCTTTCCCAGACAACCTTTTCCTCTGTAGCTAGGTTCATTCCCCAAAGAAACAGGTGCTTCTGAAATGAAAGCTGATCTAAATAGCAGCATAAGTGGAGAGAGCTAGCATATAAACCTAAATTCTAGTTGCACTCATACACATATCTTTCCCTCCCATGTTATCATTCTGCCTCCAACTATAGAACATAGAGTAATAGAGTGGGAAGGACCTCAGAGATCTATTCTAGTCCAACCTCCTGTTCAAGCAGGAGACCCTATACCCTTTCAGACAAATGATTGTCCAGTCTCTTCTTAAAAGCCTCCAATGATGGAGCACCCACAACCTCTGAAAGCAAGCTATTCCACTGGTTGATTGCTCTCACTATTAAGAAATTTATCCTTAGTTCTAGGTTTCTCTCCTTGGTTAGTTTCCATCCATTGTTTCTTGACTTGCCTTTTGGTGCTTTGGAAAATAGTTTTGACCCCCTCGTCTTTAAAATATGAACCACATTCCTCTCAATCACCCTGGCTTGTTGGCGATTCCCTATCAAACACAAGCAGCTCTGCATTTTCATTCTCAGCTCCCCTGTTCACCTCCCCCAGGTGATTGATGAGTACGTCTGAACCACAAATTTTACCTGCAAGAAGCAGGCAAGCAGAGAATAGCCTCTGAAAAGAAAAATAGATGATATACTCAAGGAGGGGCTTTCCATTATACATCTCCCTCCTTTAGAAAATAGTCAGACAGGAGAATAGTACAATCTGGATTAGTATTTTTAGCAAGATTTGGGGAAATTCTAATTCTTCTGTTTGAATACGTGTCACACAGATGTAGCACAGCAATTTGTTTTTTTTTAAAGCTACCGTGTAGTTACTGCCATTTATGGTAGCAAAATCAAAAAAGGGTCTGATAGCACTGTTTTCAGCTAACAAATTCCAATACATTTTTAAAATATATTTTCTAATTGTTATTTAATTAAAATTTCTCAGAAAAAGTGCAGCCAGACTCCTGATTTTAAGCTTATCAGATTAAACAATCTCCTGCTACGCTGTTTATGGTACATTTCTGCCATCTACTGGTACATTGTGATATTGTACAAAAGTGATAATACAGTGCTGCCGTTTACTATGGAATGGAAAAGAAAGGAATGGAACTGAACAGAACAGAACTGAACACTGTAGAATAGAGTTCTATAGCTTTATAGTATAATAGAATAGAATAGAATAGAATAGAATAGAATAGAATAGAATAGAATAGAATAGAATAGAATGAGTTGGAAAAAAGTTAATAATAATAAAGTTGGAAAGGACCTTGGAGATCATCTAGTCCAACCCCTGCTCAGGCAGGAAACCCTATACCAGGGATAGGCAACCTTGCCTCTCTTATGACTTGTGGACTTCAATACCCAGAATTCCTGAACTAGCCATGCTGACAGGAATTCTGGGAGTTGAAGTCTACAAGTCATAAAAGAGCCAAGGTTGCCTTCCCCTGCCCTATACCATTTCGGACAAATGGCTGTCAAATCTCTTCTTAAAAACTTCCAATGTTGGAGCATTCACCACTTCTGGAGGCAGGTTGTTCCACTGATTAATTTTTCTAATTATTTTTACTAATTGTCAGGAAGTTCTAGGTTGCTTTTCTCTTTGGTCAGTTTCCATCTGTTGCTCCTTGTCCTGCCTTCTGGTGCTTTGGAGAATAGCTTGAATCCCTCTTCTTTGGGGCAGCCCCTGAGATATTGGAACACTGCTATCATGTCACCCCTTGTCCTTCTCTTCATTAAACTAGACATACCCAATTCCAGCAGCCGTTCCTTCTCTATACTCTTTCAAGAGTCTCAACATCTTTTTTACATCATGGTGACCAAAACTGGATGCAGTATTCCAAGTGTGGTCTTACCAAGGCATTGTAAAGTGGTATTAATACTTCACGTGATCTTGATTCTATCCCTCTGTTAATGCAGCCCAGCACTGTGTTGGCTTTTTTGGTAGCTGCAGCACATGGCTGGCTCCTATTTAGGTGATTGTCCACTAGGACTCCGAGGTCCCTCTCACAGTTACTACTATTGAACAAGGTACCCCCTATACTATACCTGTGCATTTGGTTTTTCTTGCCAAAATGTAGAACCTTCCTTTTTTCACCATTGAATTTCATTTTGTTAGATAGTGCCCAGTGTTCAAGTCTGTCTAGATTCACCTGTTTCCTAAGCCTGTCTTCTGGAGTGTTGGCTATTCCTGCCAGCTTGGTGTGGTCTGCAAATTTGATGAGTTCCCCATCGATCCCCTCGTCCAAATCATTGATGAAGATGTTGAAGAGCACTAGCCCAGGACAGAGTCCTGGGGAACCTCAGTACACACTTCCCTCCATGTAGATGTGGTTCCATTGAGGACCACATGGTCTTCTACTGGTAGTCCAATCCCCTGCTGAAGCAGGAAACCCTATACCATTCTGGACAGGTGGCTGTCCAATCTCTTCTTACAAACCTCCAATGATGGAGCACCTTCAACTCCTGAAGGCTAGCCATTCCACTGGTTAATTCTTCTCACCAACAGGAAAATTTTCCTTAGTTCTAGGTTGCTTCTCTCTTTGTTAAGCTTCCACCTATTATGTCTTGTCCTGTCCTGAGGTGCCTTTGAGACTAGTCTGACCCCTCTTCTTTGTGGCTATCATATCACCCCTAGTCCTTCCCTTCATTATTCGTGATATATCCAATTCTTGTAACCATTCTTTATTTATTTATTTATTTATTTATTTATTAAATTTTTATACCGCCCCTCTCCCGTAGGACTCGGGGCAGTTCACAACAGAATAAAAACATAAAAACAATAAATATTTAAAAATAAATTAAATTAATATTAATATTAATACAAGGCTGTTGCTAAAAAACTGTTAAAAACCCAATTCTAAAACCCAAACAGCCTTGTTTAAAAATTTTAAAACCCGAGGAGATCTAGGCCAGGCCGGCTTGATTGAAGAGATGAGTCTTCAGTTCTCTTCTGAAGGTGCGGAGATCATGACATGTCCGGAGTTCTGGGGGGAGCTCGTTCCACATCGTCGGTGCCCCCACAGAAAAGGCTCTCCCCCTGGGCGCCACCAGCCGACACTGCTTAGCCGATGGCACCCTGAGGAGGCCCTCTCTGTGGGAGCGAACTGGTCGATGGGAGGTATTTACTGGCCGGTCTTGTAAATAACTGGGTCCTATGCCATGGAGTGCTTTAAAAGTGGTAACCAGTACCTTGAAGCGCACCCGGAAAGCCACCGGCAACCAGTGCAGCTCGCGCAGGATAGGGGCCATTCGTACCCGCCAGGGTGCCCCCACTACCACCCGCGCGGCCGCATTCTGCGCCAGTTGAAGCCTCCGCGTGCACTTCAAGGGGAGCCCCATGTAGAGAGCATTACAATAGTCCAGTCTGGAAGTGACGAAGGCATGGGTGACCGTGCATAGCGCATCCTTATCTAGGAAGGGGCGCAACTGGCGTACCAGACGAATCTGGTAAAACATCCTCCTGGCCACGGCCGTCAGATGGTCCTCAAGGGACAGCCGTGAATCTAGGAGGACTCCCAAGTTGCGAGCCCTTCCCGTGGGGGCCACTGACTCGCCCCCAATAGACAGCGATGGAGTCAGCTGGTTGTACCGGGACGACGGTAACCACAGCCACTCAGTCTTGGAGGGGTTGAGCTTGAGACTGTTCTTCCCCATCCAGATCCGCACGGCCTCCAGGCACTGGGTCAGCACGTCAAGAGCTTCATTTGGGTGGTTCGGGGTGGAAATGTACAGCTGAGTATCATCAGCGTACTGATGGAATTCCACCCCAAAACCTCGGATGATCTCACCCAGCGGCTTCACATAAATGTTGAACAACAAGGGCGAGAGGACCGACCCCTGAGGTACCCCACAATCAAGGGGCCTCGGGGTCAACCTTTGACCCCCTGTCAACACAAACTGCATCCGGCCAGAGAGGAAGGAAGAGAACCACCGAAGCACGGTGCCCCCTATACCCAGCCCCGCCAGCCGGCGCAGCATGATACCATGGTCGATGGTATCAAAAGCCACTGAGAGGTCCAATAGCACCAGGATAGAGGAGCAACCCCTGTCCCGGGCCCGCCAGAGATCATCCACCAATGCGACCAAAGCTGTTTCCGTGCTGTAACCCGGCCTGAAGCCTGACTGGAACGGGTCCAGGTACGACGATTCCTCCAGGTGCTGAGGGAACTGTCGAGCAACCACACTCTCAACAACCTTCGCAACAAAGCGAAGGTTGGAGACAGGACGGTAATTAGATAGAACAGCCGGGTCCAAGGCGGGCTTCTTGAGGAGGGGTCGCACCACCGCCTCTTTCAGGGCAGCGGGGAAGACACCCTCACTCAACGAGGCGTTGATAATTGCCTGGAGCCAGCCTCGCGTCACCTCACTGGAGGCCAGTACCAACCAGGAGGGACACGGGTCCAATAAACATGTGGTTGCTCTAAGACCTCCCAGCAACCTGTCCACGTCATCAGGTGTCACGTAGTCAAACTCAGCCCAGATAGTAGTCTCAAGACCGGCCTCAACCACTTCTGCTGGACTGCCTTCGTTGAAGTTAAAG
>JARGCV010000217.1:2365000-2602500 GCA_034064705.1 Bothrops alternatus
AATGAAATGGTATAGGGTTTCCTGCCTGAGCAGAGGGCTGGACTAGAAGACCTCCAAGGTCCCTTCCAACTCTATTATCCTATCCTATCCTATCCTATCCTATCCTATCCTATCCTATCCTATCCTATCCTATCCTATCCTATCCTATCCTATCCTATCCTATTCTTTCCATTCTGTATTTCTATTTTTACTCTACTCTACTCTACTCTACTCTACTCTACTCTACTCTACTCTACTCTACTCTACTCTACTCTACTCTACTCTACTCTACTCTACTCTACTCTACTCTACTCTACTCTTTTTATTTCCATTCTGTATTTCTATTCTATTCTATTCTATTCTATTCTATTCTATTCTATTCTATTCTATTCTATTCTATTCTATTCTATTCTATTCTATTCTATTCTATTCTATTCTATTCTATTCTATTCTATTCTATTCTATTCTATTCTATTCTATTCTAATTTCCATTCTGTATTTCTATCCTATCCTATCCTATCCTATCCTATCCTATCCTATCCTATCCTATCCTATCCTATCCTATCCTATCCTATTCTCATGGTTCTTAAACAAATCTGTCTTCCCCATTGACTTTGCTTGTCAGAAGCTGGCTGGGAAGATCACAATTTGTGATCACGTGACTGAAGGATGCTCCAAGCATTGTAAATGTGAGCCTGTTGCCAAATGCCCAAATTATAGTCAGGTGACTGTAGGGGTGGTGTGACAATTGGAACTGCAGGAATGGGTTGTAAGTCATTTTATTCAGCACCATGATAACTGGCCTTTAAATGAATGGTCAGAAGTTGAGAACTACCTGCAGTTCAAAATTAAGTGTGCTGTGAGAATCATTGCATTGCCTTAAAGATTACATGAAGCCATCATAGAGACTATTTGGGCATTGTATGTGAGACAAACACAACCATTGTTTTTTTTAGGGTTTTGCTAAATTGGCTTCATTTTGATGGGCCCTTGGCAAATATGTTTCTTAAATGAATTTCCATCCCCTTCCTCAACCTTTGCCCACACCCAAGTTGGATATATCAGATGTTGTTTTTATATGCCATTTCCCACCCCCCTGTGGCTCCTGAACTATCTAGATTTTCAACACATCGCTATCTGAGCCTGTTCCTGGAGGATATGAGACCGTTGAAGATATTGTGCCTCCCTATAGTGCCTTCTCAGCCCAGGGTCAGCCAGAGGTAAGGATTAAAAGGCATTTGGTGCTGCATTCAGACCTGGCAAGGCTCCAGGAAGATACTACGGTACTACAGTTGTGTCAGGAGCACTGAAACGCTTCCGGGTTGCAAGGATTAGCCTGTGACATCACCGCTGCCTGGGGGATGCCCAGATGAGGGCCCCTTTCATGTCCCCATTAAATTGCCCACTGAAGTGGTACCCATCTATCTACTCGCAGTCACCCTGCTGCATCGGCAGAGCTGGAGCAAATGACAGGAACTTACCCCATCATTTAGCAGCAACTGGGTCTTGAACGTTACCCTGCTGATCGTTAGTCCCGCATCCTAACCACATGAGCCACCGCACTCCCTCTGCCATAGGAAGATGTAGCAGTTCTATCTGACAAGTGCTAACAGAGAAGTCTTATATACTGCCTCACAGTGCTTTACAGCCTTCTCTAAGTGGTTTACAGAGTCAGCATATTTGCCCCTAACAATCTGGATCCTCATTTTACCGACCTCGGAAGGATGGAAGGGCTGAGTCAACCTTGAGCTAGTCAGGATCAAACTGCTGGAGTGAGCAGTGAGTTAGCCTGCAGTTCTGCATTCTAACCACTGTGCCATCACAGCTCTTAACAACTTAACACAGTGTAACAACTGATTGTGGCATGGATGCCCCCAAAAGGCATCCTAAAGCTGTGAAGGAGTGGGCAAGAACCCACCTTAAAGAGAAGGTGTGAAGGCATGAAGAAAGAAAGCATATCTGGATCTATCAAGCTATCAAGGATCATACAGGAGCCATACAAGAAGGCTTAATTTACAGTGGTGTTTTTATATGAAATTATAATAAAACACATTCATTCATTCATTCATTCATTATGAAAACAATTCTGAAATATTGAGAAGGCTCTTTGCGACTTGGATGTCCAAAGTTAGCTTGTTTAGCTGAGGCCAGGGGTAGGTAACCTTGTCTCTTTTATGACTCGTGGACTTCAACTCCCAGAATTCCTGAGCCAGCTATGCTGAGGGGAAAGGGAGAGGTTTCCAAGCTGAGCCATGCTGGCTCAGGAATTCTGGGAGTTGAAGTCCACAAGTCATAAAAGAGCCAAGGTTGCCTACTCCTGGCTTAGGCCTAAATCCATCTCTAATGGGAATTGCCTAGGTATTGTGTGTGAATGTTCTTGCATTATGTAGTCCTTTACCTTTAGGCATTTAAGTAGTTTGAAATAGAGTCCCTAATTTTTTACAGTTATTAGGTATATTTGGGGAAATGTAAGAGATATTTTTTGGGGAAAATGGGCTGTTTGTCTATGGGCAGAGCCCACAAAAGATCAATTTATAGCAGCGGTTCTCAACCTGTGGGTCGCGACCCCATTTGGGGTCGAACAACCATTTCACGGGGGTTGCCAAACACCGCAGTCCGCCATTTTTATTTTTATATTTTTGGTCGGCCATTTTTTGGGGGGGTCGGCCATTTTTTCCCCTTTGCGATGCGGGCCGTCGCGCTGCACATGCGCGATGCGGGCCCGCCATTTTTTTTTTGGTCGGCCATTTTTTTTTGGGTCGGCCATTTTTTTTTCGTCAGCCATTTTTTTCCCCTTTGCCATGCGGGCCGTCGCACTGCGCATATGCGATGCGGGCCCGCCATTTTTTTGGGGGGTCGGCCATTTTTTTTTTGGTCGGCCTTTTTTTCCCCCTTTGCCATGTGGGCCGTCGCGGCGCGCATGCGCGATGCAGGCCCGCCATTTTTTTTTTTGGTCGGCCATTTTTTGGGGGGCGGCCATTTTTTCCCCCTTTGCAATGCGGGCCGTCGCATCGCGCATGCGCAATGCGCCCCGCCGCACCATGCATGCACGATGCGCCCCGCCCCGTCGTAGCGTGCATGCGCGATGCGCCCCATCGCAGCGTGCATGCGCGATGCGCCCCGTTACGGTGCGCATGCGCGGTGCGCCCTGTCACGGCACACATGCATGGTGCGCCCTGTCACGGCGTGCATGCGCGGTGCGCCCCGTTGCGGCACGTATGCGCGGTGCGCCCCGTCGCACCGTGCATGCGCAATGCGCCCCGTCGCACCGCGCTTGCGCGGTGCAGGCCGGGGTTGAGCCCCGGAAAAGTTTGAGAACCGCTGATGTATAGGATGCCAGTTGGTGAAGTTTCTTCTTGTGTTTTCTTTCCATTTATGGTTGACTTGATTGTCACAGGCTGAGATGGAATCCAAAGTAAAATTAAGAAGTACCCAGAATCTGATGCAAAATGGCATTTTCCTTTTTAATTTTATTCAAAAATAATTTATTTTTAATTATTAGATATTTTGTTCCACCTTTTTATGTTATAAGTAGCTCAAGGCAGGGAACGTGTTTAATTCTCCTGCCTCCTCCTATTTTCCCCACAATAACAATCCTGTGAGGGGAAAATAGGAGGGACTTGCCCAGAATCACCCAATTGGCTTACACATTTAAGATGGGACTAGGCTTTCATGCCTAATGTTGGACTAGAACTCAGAGTCTCCTGGTGATTGGCCCAAAGTCACCCAGCTGGCTTTCATACTTACTGTGGGACTAAAACTCACAGTCTCCTGGTGATTGGCCCAAGGACACCCAGCTGGCTTTCATACCTAAGGCAGGACTGGAACTCAGAGTCTCCTGGTGTCTACTGTAACCTCCCAATGCCTTAACACCAGACCAAAATGGCGCTTATTTTACTTTAGATCTTCAGATAATGAAATTAAATGAAATTAAAATTAAGATTTACTTACTTTAAGATTTTAATCTTACTAAAAACAACCTAACAAGTAGAGGAGGTAAATAAGAGATCTACAGGCACTTTAGTTAGTGTTTATGACATTAACCCAAGACAGCAATAACCCAAAGGCAATTTTAAGTGATTAAATTTGAATCACACACACACACACACACCAGTCTATTTAGGATGGATTTGGGGCAACAGTTTATAACAGAACTCAAAATTAAGCAGTGCTGAATCTGGATAATCTTGAATGAGAGACCACTTATTGTCTCATCCAAGTATTAACCAGGCTAACTGAGGCAGTAGGTGGTCTCGTATTCAAGATTCAAGAGTCAGCACTATTTAGCTTCTGAGTGGCAAAGGGATATAATTAACAATGTTTTTCTTATTTACTGTTATTAGAAAGATTTAAAGTAGACAAAAGGGTTTGTGGTTTTGAACACTGTAAGACTGAATTGGAAACAGAATTGTGTACAAATGATGAACGTGTAATTGCTAAACTGTGTAAACTTTTATTGAAATTTGAAACAGGAACAAATGAAGGAAAGCACAGTATAGTGCAGGGGTAGGCCACCTTGGCTCTTTTATGACTCGTGGACTTCAACTCCCAGAATTCCTGAGCCAGCATGGCTCAGCTTGGAAACCTTTCCTTTTCCCCTCAGCATGGCTGGCTCAGGAATTCTGGGAGTTGAAGTCTGTTGTGTAGTTCGTTCGCGTGCGAATGATGAAGACACATGGCGATGCTGAACAAACACTTTATTCTCCTTCTACAACAACCAAGCAAAAGCAAAAGGCACGTAGGCCTTTTTATATGGCCAGAAACCCGGACAGTGTCAACCAATAGGAACAGAGCGTTTTCGCACCTTGCACATGCACGCAAGCCCGGCTCCACTCTGTCTGGTCCCCGGGCAGCTTTTGGAATGCCCGGGACCAATGCAACATCCACAAGTCATAAAAGAGCCAAAGTTGCCTACCCCTGTGTGTGCACTTTGCAACTTCCTTACTTCATTGGTGTGTGTTGTTAATACACCTTTTGTATTCCAGGGAGATTTGGTGTATGTGAATTATGGCAGAATAGAGGATTTCCACAGATTAGAGCGAGAGATGGGAATTAATTGTTCCGGGAAAATTGTCATTGTCAGATATGGGAAGATCTTCAGAGGAAATAAGGTAAGAGATTATGAGCTTTGCCTTTCAAGCATGAGAGGAACACTTACAAGAAACCGAAAAACGATTAGGGGACTGGAAGCTAAAACATATGAAAAACAGTTGCAAGAATTAGTTAAGTCTAATTTAATGAAAAGAAGGTATAGGGGTGACATGACAGCCGTGTTCCAGTATCTCAGGGGCTGCCACAAAGAAGAGGGAGTCAAACTATTCTCCAAGGCGCCTGAAGGCAGGACAAGAAGCAACGGATGGAAACTGATCAAGGAGAGAAGCAACCTAGAACTAAGGAGAAACTTCCTGACAGTTAGAACAATTAACCAGTGGAACAACCTGCCTCCAGAAGCGGTGAATGCTCCAACACTGGAAGTTTTTAAGAAGAGATTGGATAGCCATTTGTCCGAAATGGTATAGGGTTTCCTGCCTGAGCAGGGGGTTGGACTAGATGACCTCCAAGATCCCTTCCAACTTTATCATCATCATCATCATCATCATCATCATTATTATTATTATTATTAATAATAATAATAATAATCAAGGAGAGAAGCAACCTAGAACTGAGGAGAAACTTCCTGACAGTTAGAACAATTAACCAGTGGAACAACCTGCCTCCAGAAGCGGTGAATGCTCCAACACTGGAAGTTTTTAAGAAGAGATTGGATAGCCATTTGTCCGAAATGGTATAGGGTTTCCTGCCTGAGCAGGGGGTTGGACTAGATGACCTCCAAGGTCCCTTCCAACTCTGTTATTCTGTTCTGTTATTCTGTTATATTGCTCTGCTAGTCAAACTATGGATTATTATTTTTTTTAGCTAGATGAATAAAATCATTTAGTTCACCAGTCATTTTTAATTCCTAGGTTAAGAACGCTTACCTGGCTGGGGCCAAAGGCATCATTTTATACTCGGATCCTGCTGATTCTTGTGCTCCTGGAGTTCAGCCTTACCCAGATGGCTGGAATCTGCCAGGAGCTGGAGCCCAACGTGGAAATGTCCTCCTGCTGGATGGTGCTGGAGATCCTCTCACCCCAGGGTATCCAGCTAAAGGTGACCAGAAAAGAGGCCTTCTAGGGATGCATCCTAAAATAGGCACAACCTGAGGTTCAAATACTTGTGAGAACAGTGTCCTAAGAAATAGCACTTCATGGTGTGGTTTTTATTTGTTGAATTGATATAATTGAGACCATCTCGCCGCGGCCAACTCTCGGAGGGACAATTCCGTGTGGGATAACTCAACACAATAAATGTTATCCACCACTGTTTCTTTGACATTATTTCCATTGACAAAAATGGAAATAATGTTAAAGAATCAGTGGCAGGTAACATTTAGCGTGTAGAGTTTATCCCACACGGAATTGTTCCATTGTGAGTTGTCCCCTGCCAAGTTGGCAATAGAGAGTTGTCCCACAACAAGTTGGCCATGGTGAATTGTCCCACAATGAGTTGCCCACTGTGAGTTGTCCCATGATGAGTTGTCCCAGGATGAGTTGGCCACAGCGAGTTGTCCCACAATGTTGGCTGAGGTCAAAACATTGGAGAACACCAGAGTGGGAAAAAGAAGTGTAGTCAATACAGAGAAAAAGATTGAACAAGAATAGAATCACATGATTCTAACCGCCATAGGGAATAAACAGTACTTAGGGTCATACCTGGTTATTACTGGGACAGGAGAACCCCAAGAAGTTCTAGAAATGAGAGCCAAAGTGGAACTTTGGAACAAACACCCTAGAGAAAGATAAGAGCAAATCATGTTCATGTTATATTGCTGAGAACACTATGTGGATTTGTCCGGTCACTTGCTCCAAGTCCACTGTCCCAAGGAGTGTCATTTTGCAGAGTCTTCAGAAATGTGGCTTTTCAGCTATAGTCCCATTGTTAGTAGATGTCTTAATGGCAATAATACTTAGATTTATATGTCACTTCACAGTACTTTACAGCCAGTGGTGGAATTCAACCAGTTCACATCGGTTCGGCAGAACCGGTAGTTAATTTGAGGCTGAGTTTTGCTGAGTTCAGAGAAGTGGCTGAATGAAGAAACTGCTTCCGGAAGTCCAGTCTAGGCCTAGAAGGAGACCTGCCAGAAATCTGTGGATGCTACTTCTGGAAGTCTGTTCTAGGCCTCAGAGCCCCAGGCCTGCATCTAATAAGAGAACTGGTTGTTCAGGTATTTCAATCTCACCACTATTTACAGCCCTCTTTAAGCTGTTTACAGAGTCAGCATATTGCCCCCCACAATCTAGGTTCTCATTTTACCCTCAGAAGGATGGAAGGCGAGTCAACCTTGAAGTAGTGAAGATCGAACTGCTAAACTGCAGGCAGCCAGCAGCAGAAATAGCCTGCAGTACTGCACTCTAACTATTGCACCACCATGGTTTAAGCCAGCGGTTCTCAACCTGTGGGTCGCGACCCCATTTGGGGTCGAACGACCGTTTCACGGGGGTCGCCAAACACCGCAGTCCGCCATTTTTCCCCCTTTTCCCCTCGGCCGGTGCAGGGGGCAGCACCGCGCATGCGCGGGGTAGCACCGCGCATGCGCGATGCGACCCGTCGTGCCGCGCATGCGCGATGCGACCTGTTGCACTGCGCATGCGTGATGCGGCCCACCCCGTCGCACATGCGTGATTTGGGCCATCGCGTGCGCCACGCATGCGCGATTCAGGTCGTCACGCCGCGCATGCGCGATTCGGGCTGTCGCGTGCGCCGCGCATTCGTGATTCGGGTCATCATACCGCGCATGCGTGACGCGGGCCATCGCGCACGCGCTGCACATGTGCGGTTTGGGCCGTCGTGCCACGCATGCGTGGTGCAGGTCGGGGTCGCGCCGTGCATGCACGGCACAGGTAAGGTCTCGGCCTGAAAAAGGTTGAGAACCGCTGGTTTAAAAAGTGCTCTTTTATGTTATGTTTCTGAAGTGCCTGCATTTGACAGTCCTTGAGATATAGTATATGGGGCAAGTCTACCCCACTGCAACCTATTGGGAGACAGAGAAAAGATGACCTTGCAGTTATCCAAGCCTTTAATCAAGTATGGTTTTAAAGGTGACAATCAGCCTCTTGAATTGTCCTCAGGATATACGGTAGCATAGTAATTGGTACCTTTCTTACTTTAGAATATGCATATCGCTTGGAAGAAGCTCAAAGTGCAGCAAACTTAAATATTCCTGTCCACCCCATTGGTTATCACGATGCTGAGAAGCTGCTAAAGTAAGTCCAAATGATACAATCATTATATCACTCTCGGTCACTAAATTGTGGAAGTCGGTTGTAAATTTCAAACGGTCACTATGCGACCAGCCAGAAATCGGTGTACTACTTGTACTGCTACTGTGTAAGACAGGGGTAGGCAACCTTGGCTCTTTTATGACTCGTGGACTTCAAGCTGGCTCAGGAATTCTGGGAGTTGAAGTCTACGAGTCATGAAGGGGCTAAAGTGTCCCCCATGTTGACTCAGGAATTCTGGGAGTTGAAGTCTACAAGTCATGAAGGGGCCAAAGTTTCCCCCATGCTGGCTCAGGAATTCTGGGAGTTGAAGTCCACGAGTCATGAAGGGGCCAAAGTTTTCCCCATGCTGGCTCAGGAATTCTGGGAGTTGAAGTCCACGAGTCATGAAGGGGCTAAAGTTTCCCCCATGCTGACTCAGGAATTCTGGGAGTTGAAGTCTACGAGTCATGAAGGGGCCAAAGTTTCCCCCATGCTGGCTCAGGAATTCTGGGAATTGAAGTCCATGAGTCATGAAGGGGCCAAAGTTTCTCCCATGCTGGCTCAGGATTTCTGGGAGTTGAAGTCCACGAGTCATGAAGGGGCCAAAGTTTCTCCCATGCTGGCTCAGGATTTCTGGGAGTTGAAGTCCACAAGTCATGAAGGGGCCAAAGTTTTCCCCATGCTGGCTCAGGAATTCTGGGAGTTGAAGTCCACAAGTTACGAAGGGGCCAAAGTTGCCTGCCCCTGGTGTAGGATGTAGAGAGGAGAGGAACGAGGGCAGTAATAGAACCCTTTTGAAGAAAATTCTCTGCATCATAGCAAATCTTTATTTTGCAACACCTGCTTATAAAAAATATTCAAAAGAACATGCTGTACAAGGACTTGGTTTTTTTCAGCCAATCCATTTTAAATTCCCAAGAGTTGTAACCCTTCTTGTTTCCAACAGGGAAATGGGAGGTGCTCCTGCACCAGATGATAGTTGGAAGGGACGGCTTTCCGTGCCTTACAATGTGGGACCTGGCTTTATAGGAATTTCTTCAAAAAGGTGAGGACACTTTTCACAGAAACTTTGGTAAAACTTGTTAAAACGTAAATAATAAATAAAATAAAAGGATGGGGAGGAAAGAACACTTTCAGTTTTAGAGTGGGAGGTAATTGAGGGCTTCTAGTTGACAAACCTCTCTCACAAAATAAAGTGAAGCAGCTGCTTGGGGTAATATAGATAACACTCATTTACTGACCATTTGAATTATGACCCCCTCCCCCCCAGCTTCAAAGTGATATCCATGAAGTTCCAATGGCTGCTCCTCCTGTGGCAACAGCCTGCATTTAATTTGGTCACACGAAAAATATTTATGATATTTTTGCTGAAACAGTAAAAGTAAAGTCTTCGGAGAGGAGCGGCTATAAGTCCGAAAAATTAAATTAAATTAAACAGTGTTTACTTCCGAGTTTTAGGCAAAATGCCCCATAGCAAACAAACAATGGATTTGCTTAATGACCACGGTGTTCAATTAACTACACCTCTAAAAGTGGGTAGTAAAATCAGTGTGGTCACATGGGTGACTCACTTTGCCACCATCATGTCTTAGGACCATAATGGGCAGGCTCCATTCCTGTCATAAGTTGAGGACTACCTGTAAATGGGAGGAAAAACAAATGAGGACAGTGCAGTTCCTTTTGTCCTCTCGTTCTTCTAGAAAACCAGATTTTCAGAAGTCCTTAGTATGATTCCTGTGATCACAAAGAGGACTGAAATGCTGAAACCACCTTAAGCCTGGTTACTACATTAAGCCAATCTTCACAAAAGTTTATTAAACAATAAGTGATAGACCAGCTTGCTCCCTCTGGTATTTGGGCCACAACGTTTGGTGATTCCTGTTGCTTGGTTTGTTTTGTTTCTTGTTTCCTATTGACTGTAAGCTGACGTGATATATTTGGACCTCTGCAACAGGAAGTAGTGTGTGATTGTGTTTGAGATTTCCTTTTCAATGAATTTGAGCCGTTTTGTTGTTTTCTGGTTTTAATAACTTTTCAGCCACACAAAATAGATAGATAGATAGATAGATAGATAGATAGGTTTCCCCGATAGTAAGACACCCCCGATTGTAAGACGTATCGGGGTTTTCAGGGGGTCGGCTAATATAAGCCGTACCACGAAAGTAAGACATATTACTCCTGCCCACTTCCGCCTCCTGCTTAAAATACTTAAATACTTAAAATACTTAAAATACTTAATATACTTAAAATACTTAAAATAAAACTGACAATTGTTTTCCAATCAATATAAGCCGTACCCCGAAAGTAAGACATAGTGGGGCTTTTGGGGATAAAAAGAAAGTGTGACCCTGTCTTGCTTTAGGGGAAACACGGGGTAGATAGATAGATAGATAGATAAGTAGATAGATAAATAGATAGATAGGTAGGTAGGTAGGTAGGTAGGTAGATAGATAGATAGATAGATAGATAGATAGATAGATAGGTAGGTAGGTAGGTAGGTAGGTAGAGAGATAGAGAGATAGGTAGGTAGGTAGGTAGGTAGATAGATAGATAGATAGATAGATAGATAGATAGATAGATAGATAGATAGATAGATAGATAGATAGATAGATAGATAGATATAGATAGATAAGTAGATAGATAAATAGATAGATAGGTAGGTAGGTAGATAGATAGATAGATAGATAGATAGATAGATAGATAGATAGATAGATAGATAGATAGATAGGTAAGTAGGTAGGTAGGTAGGTACGTACGTAGGTGGGTAGGTAGGTAGATATATAGATAGATAGATATAGATATATAAGTAGATAGATAGATAGATAGATAAGTAGCTAGGTAGGTACGTAGGTAGGAAGGTAGGTAGGTAGGTAGGTAGATAGACAGACAGACAGACAGACAGACAGAGATATAGACAGATTAGATAAGATAGATAGATGGATGGATGGATGGATGGATGGATAGATAGATAGATAGACAGACAGATAGATAAGTAGGTAGGTAGATAGGTAGACAGACAGACAGACAGACAGACAGACAGACAGACAGACAGATAGATAGATAAAAGTCTAACATTGTCCCAAAGGTGCTTTTTTTCCCCCAAGAGGCAACTGGACTTTCTTGTTTTTCTTTGAAGACATTTCACTTCTCATCCAAGAAGCTTCTTCAGCTTCTCCAGAGCTGAAGAAGCTTCTTGAATGAGAAGAGAAATGTCTTCAAAAAAAACCAAGAAAGTCCAGTTGCCTCTTGGGGGGGGGGAAAGCAGCTTTGGGACAACCACGACTTGGGTGAATCTCCATAGATAAGTCTAACATTACTTAGCAGAATTGGAATAATAAGGTAGGAAGTTGAATGAATGAATGAATGAATGAATGAATGAATGAATGAATGAATGAATGAATGAATGAATGAATGAATGAAACATTAACCAAATTTAGTATGAAATGAAAGTGTATGGCTTGGTTTTTACTGGCCACCTACCTGAAGGACTTTCATCGTGTGCATCCCTCAGGAAAAAAAATAGCATCATTAGGACACAATAATTGTCCTGATTGTATGCCTATGAGTGGTGCAATGAAGAGTAATGCAGAATGTAAGCCCTGCTCTTTTTCAGAATCCAGCTGTTTCACTTTTAAGGATGTTTGGCCTGAGGAAAGCTATGGCAAATCTAGACAGCATACTAAAAAGCAGAGACATCGCCCTGCCAACAAAAGTACATATAGTCAAGGCCATGGTTTTCCCAGTTGCAATGTACGGCTGTGAAAGTTGGACCATAAGAAAGGCTGAGCGCCAAAGAATTGAGGTCTTTGAACTCTGGTGCTGGAGAAGACCCCTGCGAGTCCCCTGGACTGCAAGGCGATCAAACCGGTCAGTCCTAGAGGAGATCAGCCCTGACTGCTCTTTAGAAGGCCAGATCCTGAAGTTGAAACTCAAGTACTCTGGCCACCTCATCAGAAGGAAGGACTCACTGGAGAAGAGCCTGATGCTGGGAAAGATGGAGGGCAATAGAAGAAGGGGACGACAGAGAATGAGGTGGCTGGATGGAGGCACTGAAGCAGCAGGCGTGAGCTTAAAGGGACTCCAGAAGATGGTAGAGGACAGGAGGGCCTGGAGAAATGTTGTCCATGGGGTTGCGATGGGTCAGACACAACTTCGCAATTAACAACAACAACAAGCCTGAGGATAACACCAATTCCTTTTTTTTCTTTAATTGCACTAGAAAAGTAAGAATGCACATCTACAGCTTCAAGCAAGTGAGACGGATTTACAATGTGATTGGAATTCTCCGAGGAACAACAGAGCCAGGTAAAGTCTATCTCCCGCCCAAGTTTGTAAGATTTTCTTTTGCTTTATAACACATTTTCAATAAATGGTTACAGGAACTAGTATGTCTAATCAAATGAAGAGGTGACATGATAGTGGTCTTCCATTATTTGAGGAGCTGTCACAGAGAAGAGGGAGTCAATCTATTCTCCAAAGCACCTGAGGGCAGGACAAGAAGCAACGGGTAGAAACTAATCAAGGAGAGAACCAATCTAGAACTAAGGAGAAATTTCCTGACAGTTAGAACAATTGATCAGTGGAACAGCTTACCTCTGGAAGTTGTGCGGCTCCATCACTGGAGATTTTCAAGAAGAGACTGGGTACGCCATTGGTCTGGAATGATATAAGGTCCCTTCCAACCCTATTATTCTATATTCTGTGTTCTAAAATCATCCGTAGGACACTCTCAAGTTGTCCTTAGCATGGTCAACATTCAAAGCCTAGTCCCTGCTGATGGATGCCTTCAGGACATGCATGGGAGCAGAAGTGGACTCCAGAAGCATTCTTGTAAATTGAGACAATTAATTTAATTTAATTTAATTTAATTTAATTTAATTTAATATTCGCATTTATATGCCGCCCTTCTCCGAAGACGCAGGGCGGCTTACAACAAGATACAACAACAGTTTTAAAATTAACCACACTCATACCACATACAAACACAATCAATTCGCAGCCGCTGATGGCACGACACTCTTAGGGCCGAGGGGCAGAGCACAGCTCATATGCCCCAAGCCTGTCGGCATAGATGTGTCTTCAGCACTTTCCGGAAAGCTAGGAGGGAGGAAGCAGTACGAACCTCTGAGGGAAGCTGGTTCCAGAGGGCTGGGGCAGCAACGGAGAAGGCCCTTGCCCTAGGCCCCGCCAGACGACATTGTCTAACAGACGGGACCCGTAGGAGGCCAACCCTATGCGCCCTGACCGGTCGCTGGGATTCATGAGGCAGGAGACGGTCCCACAATCCTACTCAGGGATATCAATTTCTCACTTAAGTATCATTTTTAAAGGCTCTACAATAATAAAAGACAGGGTGCACAGTGGCCCCATGCCTACTTCCAGGCCACCTTTGGTGAACTTTTACCAACTTCGTTATTACAATGTGAAGCTTTTCCATCCCTTCTGATCCAGATAGATACGTGATTCTGGGTGGCCACCGTGATTCCTGGGTGTTTGGTGGCATTGATCCCCAGAGTGGAGCTGCAGTTGTTCATGAGATTGTCCGAAGTTTTGGGAAGCTGAAACAGGAAGGTAAGGCCAAACCTCTTGAAGCTGCTGAAGTTGAGAAGTACTGAGAAAAAAGTTGGAAGGTTTTGCGGTGGTACTGAGAAAAAAGTTGCGTGATTCTCTGTAAACACACGCCCTGCCTTCTGTTAAATGTTTTAAGTTATCTCAAACAATGCATCTAAATCAGTGATGGCGAACCTTTTAGAGACCGAGTGCCCAAACTGCAACCCAAAACCCACTTACGCATTGTCGGGTGCCGGATGGGCGTGGCCCATTGGGTGGGTGTGGCTGTGGTGGTAACAGCAGACTGGGTGGGACTAAAAAGTTCAATCAATCGATTCCAACTTTGCAAGATCTTTTTTTTCCCCGCAAGAAGTTGAAATTGACTGATTGATTGAACCTCTTTTTTTTGTACATGATGGCGGAGGCCTAAAGCGAAAAGGTTTTATAAGACCCAGCTGAAGGCCTAGGACTGGGGCGACGGTGCGTGTGCCCACAGAGAGGGCTCTGAGTGCTGCCTCTGGCACCCGTGCCATAGTTTCGCCACCACTGATCTAAGTAATGCAGTCATGCAACAATTTAAAACAGGAATCTAAACAATGCTAAAAGACTAGTTTTTTGGGGGTGCAGCTCCAGTATAGAGAATATAAATATATTGGAATGCTTTGCATCATCAACTTTACTATTATCATTCTGATGCAAAGCTTTCTCAACTGCCTTCATTGCCATATGCATTTGGTCCGAATATACCTTCACAGCTTCTGAAAGCAAAAAAAATTCTACGTTCAGAATAACTGTTCTAGAATACATTATGCAGAAATAGTAACCTAAGAAAGCAAAGATAAAAAGGAAAATGAAAAATGAAGTCAATCCTATAAATATCAATTGATTAGTCCATTAAGTTTTATAGCAAGGCTTTTCAACCAGTGGTACGGGTACCACCCGTGGTACATTGGCACCTGGCAGGTGGTACGCGACCATCCTAGAAAACTGGTAGCGGAGGAGGGGAATGAGCTGAATCGCTGGCAGCACCGCACAAGCCTGAGTGAGAGATGGCTGGAGAGATGGCTGTCGGGGCTCAGTGGAAGCGCCAGGATCAGTGCCAGGCTCCAGCTGGAGCTCAGCGTTGATTCTGGCGCTTCTGCTGAGCGCAGAAGAAGCGCCGATCAGCTGGAATGTTGCAGCATCTCCAGGCTCTTATGATTTACATTCAGATGCTTGGCAACTGATTCATATTTATGATGGTCACAGTGTCCCAGGGTCATGTGAAGTGACCAAAACCTGCTGCAACCACCCAGCAGATGGGGGGGGGGATAAAAACCAAACACCCCCACCCCATCCCTGCTGCCAATCCTCAACAGAAATGCTCACAACAATGAAAACCTCGGACAGGAGGAACAGCGCCGCCGGGCAGGCAGGCAGGTGTCTTGCTCGGCTGTGGCTTGGGGGGCACTTTTTTCAGTGCCATTGTAACTTCGAACAGTCACTAAGCGAACTGTTGTAAGTTGAGGACTACCAGTACTTCATCACTTTTTTCCTTTCTTTTTTTTTTTTTTTGGTCATCAAGTTTTTGACACCTTGCTAGGTGACTGGTGGTACTCGGATGTTGCCATATCCTAAAAGTGGTACAATGGGTGAAAAGGTTGAAAAGCCTTGTTTTATAGGACACATTCCTGGTTCCAATGGAGGAGAATCTTTGTAGTTCAAGACTGAACTATGGAGTCCTTGGTGCTGTCTGAACTTGGTTGTTTTCTGGCAGACATTTCATTACCCAGTTAGATAATATCATCAGTGCTAGTGAGTGTGGGGTTTGTTCCCTGTTTATAGCTTGTCCTGTTAGTGTTGGTGGAGTCATGTGTGGTTAGTTCCTTGGATATAGTTTACAGATTTTATTTTTGTTTTCTTTTGTTTTAGCATGATGTGAAATGGGGCTACCTTTCTATATCCCACTTTTAAGTGTCTGCTTGTTATTCATAAACTGCTGAAAAGCAAATGAGAATTTAAACCAGAGGAAGCAGGGTACAGAATATTGTCATTTGGGCTGCCTTCACTTTGATTGTTAAACTAATGGTACTCTAAATATTATAAATATAGGTTGGCGACCCAGGAGGACAGTAATTTTTGCTAGCTGGGATGCTGAAGAATTTGGCTTAATAGGATCAACAGAGTGGGCAGAGGTAAGTCAACAAAGTTGATTATGTATATTAACATAAATTATTTTTCATGGAAAAAAAATCCTGTACTTTTTTTAAACTAGTGTGTCATTGCTTCAAATTTTTGCAAATATCTTCATTACCTTGTAAATAAGTTTGATTCTGAGGACACCTGAGAGGGTTGTAACTAATAAAATTGATAAAAATGAGTTATAACTAATACAAATGAGAAAAAACTATAAATTTTAAATTTCAGGATAATATAGGAGGCGAGTATAAGTTCAACGTCATCTGTGGAGTTAGATTTGTGATGGATCATTTAAAATAACAAAGCTACACAGATAGTCTTCAACCAACAACCACAACTGAGCCCAACATTTGCATTGTTATAAGTGAGACAGTTGTTGAGTGAGTTTTGCCCCACTTGATGACTTGTCTTGAGTTTTGCCCCACTTTATGACTTTTCTTGCCACAGTTGTTAAGTGAATCACTGCAGTTGTTAATTTAGTAACACGGTTATCAAGTGAATCTGGCTTGCCCACTCACTTTGCTTATCAGAAGGTCGTGAAAAGTGATCACATGACCTTGGGACACTGCAACCGTCATAAATACGAGTCAATTGCCAAGCATCTGAATTTTGATCACGTGACCATGGGGATGCTGCAATGGTCGTAAGTGTGAAAAATGTTTATAAATCGCTTTTTTTCAGTGCCATTGAAATTTTAAATGGTCACTTAATGAACTGTTGTAAGTTGAGGACTACCTGTATGTGAAAAGTAGTCCATAAAGAAATATTTGTGTCACTAATCTGAATTAGTTTTAATTCCTCCTTCCCATTGCAGGAAAATGTCAAAATATTACAAGAACGGGCTGTGGCCTACATCAATGCTGATTCCTCTATAGAAGGTAACACACACTTGTGATTGGTTATTTCTGAAATGGATTGGATAAACAATTGATGAAGTGCTTTGAGGCTTCTGAATTTGCCTGTGAGGCCAAACTTTCTTTCCCATGGATTTAAGATTAGATTTCAGTTGATGCTGTTTTACAGAATTTAGATAAGAAGTATGAGATTAGTGGAGTTTACTCAAGTCCTGAGGTTTCTCTCAGCTCCCTAAACTAAGTCAGAATAACTGATTAACAAAGATAGAATGGAGGTCTTCTAGACCAGTGTTTCTCAACTTTGACAATTTTAAGGCATGTGGACTTCAACTCCCAGAATTCCACAGCCAGCATTGCTGGCTGTGGAATTCTGGGAGTTGAAGTCCACATGCCTTAAAATTGTCAAGGTTGAGAAACACTGGTCTAGACCAACCCCCTGCTCAAGCAGGAGACCCTATACCAGGGGTAGGCAACCTCGGCTCTTTTATGACTCGTGGACTTCAACTCCCAGAATTCCTGAGCCAGCATGGCTCAGCTTGGAAACCTCTCCCTTTCCCCCAGCTGAGGAATTCTGGGAGTTGAAGTCCACGAGTCATAAAAGAGCCGAGGTTGCCTCTCCCTGCCCTATATCATTTCATACAAATGGTGGTCCAATCTCTTCCACTGGTTAATTGTTGCAAATGTTAGGAAATTTCTCCTTAGCTCTAGTTTGCTTCTCTCCTTTGTTTAGTTTCTATCCATTGCTTCTTGTCCTGCCTTCTGGGTTTTGGAGAATAGGTTGACACCCCCCCCCCTCTTATTTGTGGCAGCCTCTCAAATATTGGAGCACTGTTATCATGTCTCCCCTTTTCTTCCTTAGACTAGACAGGCCCGATTCCTGCAGCTGTTAATCAAACACTTTAGCCTCCAGTCCCCTAATCATTTTCATGGCTCTTCTCAGTATTGACTAATTGGGAGATACTTTTGGGAAGCAAATAATCAAGGAGATTAGTTTTACTCGTTTGTCCTCCATTTCTGACCAGCAAATATAAGTTTATCTGGGCCATGGAAACAGCTCAGAGACAGCTCTTCTTCTGGCTAAAATGAGGACATGACATCCATAGCAAATGTATCCCTAATTATTCCTCCTGGTTATTCCTCCCAATGATTTTTTCAAAAATTGGAGAATAGAGCTTTATATACTGCATGACTTGCTTCCTGAAACTTACTTGCTAAGCTTGAGTTGTGATAAGGTAAAATTCAGCTGCCACACTGTTGGCTTTGGTATGTAGACATTTTCAGCTAGATGATATTTTATTCTTTACAAAATGATTTAAGGCAGCTCTGAAACATTCTTTGGAATATTCTGTGATTGTTAATATTAATTGTCATACCTCGATCAGTATTTCTCAACCTTTGTAATTTTAAGACATACACACATTTCAATTCCCATAATTCTCCCTGTTTAAAGTAGCGGAAGTTGAAAAACACTTTCCCAGAAATTACTTCTTGAATATGCAGGTTAAGCTGTCACAAGCAGCCACAGCTTAAGGATCACGATTCTTGTCTCTCTCTCATTATCTTTTTTTGTACAGGAAATCCTTGACTTACAATAGATCACTTAATGACTATTTGAAGTTATGATGGACCGTCTACCCAAAAACTATTTATGACCCAGTTCTGACGTTCCAATCTTATTCACCCCAAGTCATATGACTGCATTTTGTGCCACTTGGCAACCAGGTTACCTTTATGGCAATTTGTAGTGCTCTGAGATCACATGTCCATGATTTACAATGGTTTTGTCAAAAACCAGTATTCACTTCTGGTTCCTAGCAAAACCGGCCCACAGTGAACAATGCATTCACTTGTTAACTGTATAATTTTGTTAAAATCCAAAACCAGAAACATAAAAGCAATAGAAATCCACATTCAAACTTTGTTGGTTGGGTTTCCCCCAAATAAAAATTATTTTTAAAAAATTCCTCCTAAAATACAGTAAAGAAAGATACTGTCCTTTTCTTTCAGGCAACTACACCCTTCGAGTTGACTGTACCCCATCGATGCATAGCCTGGTATACAATCTAACTAAAGAGGTAAAATATGGATGTACAGTCAAGTCACAGATCGATATCTTATAGTTTTGGAGAAGAATTCGGAACAATTCTCTGTAAGGTTTTTGGGAGCTTCACTTCTTCAACCTAACTGGATTTATCCTGGTTTCTATTCTCTGCCACAAAGATGGGTATCTCTGCTGTCTCAGGTGTTTTAGGATCCCATTTGCACATTCTTTTATTGGTACACTGCTGAAAATGTCAACTTTCCCCCTTTTTTTAATGAGGTTTCACAGAACTCTTTAAAAATAACTGGGTTACATTGCCACCAGCATTTCTTCACTGAAAGACTCCATTTCTCTAGTTTGTTAAACTACAAGCGGGTCATGTGTAATAGTATGTAAGAATAACCTTGGGAGATGGAGGAGGAAGGTTTGTCATAAAGTAGGATTAGTTCACCCAGTTGTGCCTCTTTTCTGAACCACCTTGCAGGTCTGACATCAATCTTGCAAGACTGAAAGTATTCCCTCCTCTCTTTTCAGTCTCTGGAAAACTAGGGAAGGTCTTTTCTGAAACATTTCCCACGTTGTGGTGTCCTTGGTGGTCTCTGAATTTGATTGTTTTCTTGCAGACGTTTCATTACCCAGCTAGATAACATCATCAGTGCTAGAAGGGAATAGGGTTTGCTCTCTTTTTATATATTAGTTGTCAAAGTTCTGACTAACGAACCCAACCAAGTAACCACCGATGAGACGATCCAATCTCTTTATGCAAAACTTTATTGAGAACATCATTTTGGCACGATTGAAAGCAAAACCAGCTCTGGTTATTCTCCGCACAAACTGCTACAATTAAAACACACACTTCTCCCTCCCCTTATTAGGGCATGTCACATTGTCGAATCAGGTGTCAAAAGTTTGTTATGAGAAAGTGTCTATGTGGGTTGGTAAACACATGCTGAAACGTCCTTGGTTCACACGGTTAGATTTCTTGTTGTCTCGAGTCTGCGTTCCATTTCCCCTCCTCTCTTCCCCGCTAGTGTGTTGGCAAGCTAAGAAGCAGTAAGGGTGGCAACATTGTGCATGTGCTTGACACTAGTAGCTTGGCCTATCAGTGTTAGTGGGAATGTTTTTATTCGTTCCTTAGTAAGGCTGTTGTCTGCTCTTAGCTTGCTTGAGTTGGTAGTTCCTTGATTGGGGTATCTACACCAAAATTAACTCTAGACCAGGGTTAGGCAACCTTGGCTCTTTTATGACTCGTGGACTTCAACTCCCAGAATTCCTGAGCCAGCCATTAATTTAATTTTAAATATTTATTGTTTTATATGTTTTTATTGGGTTGTAAACCGCCCCGAGTCCTACGGGAGAGGGGCGGTACAGAAATTTAATAAATAAATAAATAAATAAATAAATAAATAAATAAATAAATAAATAAATAAATAAATAAAAATAAAAATAAAAATAAAAATAAAATAAAAGAGCCAAGGTTGCCTACCCCTGCTCTAGAAGTAAATAATATCCCAACCAGGATGTTGGAACCCACTTTCTAGCCATTAAATTCTTTTAAAAAGTAGAATAAATTAACTAAATAAAACCTGATGTCGGAATGTTCAGACCTTTAATGTGCACAAAAGAATATTTAAAAAAAAACCAATTCTACAGTTGTAAACTTTTTCAACGGGCTGGAAAATGGATCCCTTTCATAAATAGGAGTATTTTCTGAAAAAGATAAGAGCATAGACCAGGGGCCTCCAAACCTGACATCAGTAAGATTTATGGACTTGAGCTCCCAGAATTCCCCAATCAGCTGGCTAGAGAATTCTGGGAGCTGAAGTCCACAAGTCTTAAAGTTGCTACGGTAAGTTTGCAGATTTTTGGCATAGATTGTATTTCTGGGCAATATTTTCAATTGGAAGGCAATTTAGAGCATAAAGATGTGTAGCATCTTAAGCCAAACATGTATTTTCTTAGGATTATGCTGAAGATCTGAAGGGAAATCCTGCAAATTCAAGATCGAACTGCTGGCAGTTGGCAGAGTTAGCCTGTACAAGTTTAATCTTGAAATCTCAACATGAGATGATTAAAGACTCAAAGGACAGAATTGATATCTGCAGCTCAAGCTGGTCTAGAACAGGATTTCTCAACCTCAGCGATTTTAAGATGTATGGACTTCAACATGCTGGCTGGGGAATTCTGTCAGCTGAAGTCCACACTTCTTAAATTTGCTGAGGTTGAGAAACACCGGCCTGGATGGAATGTCCTTCTAGACTGGACAATATGGTGTGGTTGAACATGATTTTCAGTTGAGCTCATACTTTGTCTGAGAAAAAGAGGCCTTCCTGTATAACAATAATTAAAACCAACCACTTTTCTGCTAGGTATGTAAATAATACGGTACCTTGAAAAATAAGAATCATGTGGTTTGGATAATGATGGTGCACCAAAGCTGGTAGCTTAGGAATGCATTATCAGCAAATCTAATTTTGTATAGGGGGTTGCCCTCATGCTTAAGTAGGTAAGATAGCTTGTAGCCCACAGTCTATGACTTTACAAAAGCAAGTTGTGTCAGACACCAGCCTCCTTCAGTGTGGTGTTGTCCACATGTGTTGGATTCCAAAATAACACCCCCTGGGCATTGTGGGAGTTGTATAATATAAACTGGAGGAAACCAGTTGAAAAAGGCTATGTTACACATTTCCCATTTAGACCCTTGCAACATTAAATACACACAGCACTTAAGATTCAATCTCCAAAGGTTGTTTTGGATTGCAAATATAGCATCTGTTTGCAACATGGTAAAGCAACAGCACCTTTTCTTGGGGTCACATGGCTCCAGACAGATGTGTAATGTATTTATGCTCCCAATTTTCTTGAAAAGGTTAGCAAGAGCAAGAACACTTAGACTTATATACCGCTTCACAGTGCTTTACAGTCCTCTCTCAGCGGTTTACAGAGGCAGCATATTGCCCCCCCCCCAGCTATCTGGGTCCTCATTTTATCGACCTCGGAAGGATGGAAGGCTGAGTCGACCTTGAGCCGGTCAGGATCGAACTACTGGCAGTTGGCAGAGTTAGCCTGCAATACTGCATTCTAACCACTGGGCCACCATGGCGCTTGGTAATAATGGTAGGCCATCCCTTTATTCTATAGTTTCATTAACACAATGCATATCTTCTTAGATACCAAGCCCTGATGAAGGATTTGAAGGCAAATCTCTTTTCGAAAGCTGGTATGAGAAAAACCCATCAAGGGAATATGAAGGCTTCCCAAGGTAAATACCAAAATGGGAAAGATAAAGATCAGAGGTTGAGTTGTCTTGGGGAGAAGGGAGTGGATTTTTGGTAGCAGCTGAGATGCAAATACAAAAGCGAAAGTCCAAATACACTGGGACCTATTCTGGAAGATAGAAAGCAGAAGAGCCAGTTTGGTGTACTGGTTAAGGTGCTGGCTTAAAAATCAGGTGAGTGGGAGTTCTAGTTTGGCCATATCCAACCCACCTCACCGAGTTGTTGTGGAAAAAACAGGAGGGGGAAGAACAATTATGTATGTTTGCTGCCTTGAGTTATACTTATATAAAGTAATAAAGGCAGGATACAAATCTAATAAATAAATGAAATAAATAAAGTGAGTATTCTTCCACATGATGCTCACAGTAGAAAGGTTGTGTAGATCCATTGCTCAGGCAAAGTTATTCAATTTGGCTGGGGAAAATAGTGTTCCCCCCCCCCCATCTAAGTTTCAGAACATGAGCAGATATGCATCCAACTTTCCCCCCTCTCTCTGATCTACATACTAGACTGCCCAGAACAGAATCAGCCCTAAAGGCTGCTGCACAGCTATTTATACAGTTAGCCTCTAGGTGGCAACCAATAGGTTTAAAGCAGGGCTTTTCAACCTTTTCACCCATTGTACCACTTTTATGATATGACAATATCCGAGTACCACCAGTCGCCTAGCAAGGTGCCAAAAACTTGATGACCCAAAAAAAAAGAAAGGAAAAAAGTGATGAAGTACTAGTAGTCCTCGACTTACAACAGTTTGCTTAGTGACTGTTCGAAGTTACAATGGCACTGAAAAAAGTGCCCCCCAAGCCACAGCCAAGCAAGACGCCTGCCCGCCTCCTGTCTGAGGTTTTCATTGTTGTGAGCATTTCTGTTGAGGATTGGCAGTGGGGGTGGGGGGTGTTTGTTTTTATTCCCCCCGTTTGCTGGGTGGTTGCAGCAGGTTTTGGTCACTTCACATGACCCCGGGACACTGTGACCGTCATAAATATGAATCAGTGGTCAAGCATCTGAATGTAAATCACAAGACCCTGGAGATGCTGCAACATTCCAGCTGATTGGCGTTTCTTCTGGGCTCAGCAGAAGTGCCAGGATCAACGCTGAGCTCCAGCTGGACCCTGGCGCTGATCCTGGCACTTCCAATGAGCCCTGACAGCCCCGAAGAAGCGCTAATCCTGGCGCTTGCGCTGAGCCTTGACAGTCCTGCAGCTCCAGCCGTCTCTCACTCAGGCTTGTCCGGTGCTGCCACTGGTTCAGCTCATTCCCCTCCCCCGCTACCATTTTTCTAGAATGGTCACATACCACCTGCCAGGTGCCAATGTACCACAGGTGGTACCCGTACCACTGGTTGAAAAGCCTTGGTTTAAAGTAAGAGTTTCCCACCCCAAACCTCATTATCAGCTTGGAGACAGCCAGTCTGACTTTCAGTAACAGCAACTGTTAAACAATACAGCAATGTAGGTCAGACATTAAACAAGTGATTTAAAATAGTTGTGGCCAATCCATTACAGAGATGGAGATGGATAGATAATTGTACAGAAACTTTTTGAGATCTCTAGTGTCTCACATTAAAATAATAATTTTATAATTTCTTACACCACCTGTTCCCCTTCCCCTCCCTATTTTATTTCCAACAGGATAAACAAACTGGGTTCTGGCAATGATTTTGAAGTCTTTTTCCAAAGATTGGGAATTGCTTCTGGTAGAGCCCGTTACACTAAAAACTTTGTAAGTGTGTTCAAATCATTTTTCGGGAGGGTGGTGCCTTCAAGTCAGCATTGACAGCTGGTGACTGCCTGGATCAGTCCCTGCAGATTTCTTGGGAAGGTTTTGGAAGTGATTTGCCATTGCCTCCTTCTTAGGGATGAGAGAGGGTGACTGGCTTAAGATTTTCCAAATGGCTTTGTATGTATGCAAAGCAGAACTAGAACTAACGCTCTCCTGATTTCTAGTCTGGTTCCTTAACCACCAAACCTGCTGTCTGTTCAAAGAATAGCATGAAGAAATACAATTGAAGCCGCCTTCTCCAACCTAAAACTCTCCAGATGTTGGCTGCAGATTGTGGGAACTGCAGTGCAGGACATCTGAAAAATGCCCAAACAGAGAAAGCTGCAAAAATTCCACATGAAGAATCTGAAATCTTTCCGCTTCAAAGTTAAGAATTACCTGTGAAAGTCCATTTTTCTTATCTCAAATATTTCCCAATTGTTCAGAAAATGTAAATTACCTAAGAATTTAATTCCAGTGGAAACAGATGGCCTTTCCCATCTCAAACTGTACAATTCAGGACCCTGTTTGCAGAAATCTGATTGAAAGCCCAAGATGATGCTGTACTAAGTAAAATATAATTTGAGTCTCACCTTATAGCTTATATCATCTAGCTACAAAAATAGATATTAAAGATCTACAAGGCTGTTTATTAAATCACTTTTCTTATTTATTGATTGATTTACAGTCAAGGACCCAATAACAAGAAATAACAAGCAAAATAAAGAAGTAAATGCTCAAACATGATAATAAAATACAGAGTAAAAGAAGCAACATAATAAAGGAAAATTGAAGAAAATGATCTAGCTCATATAACACTAGTGTTTCTCAAATTTGGCAACTGTTAGACCTGTGGATTTCAACTCCCAGAATATCCTAGCTAGCAAACCTGTAAGTTTGAGTCCTGTGTTAGCCATGAAAGCTAGCTGGGCAACTTTAGGCCAGTCACTCCCTATCAGTCCAACTCATCTCAGAAGGATATTGTTGGGAGAAAAATAGGAGGAGGAAGGAGTATCAGGTTTGTCCAGTGCTTTGAGTTATTTATAAAAGAATAAAAAAAAAGGGCTCATCTCCAAATTAACAAATTATCATTTGCAAGGAGCAAATGATTCAACCCTGGGAAATAATTTGATCAATGCGACGCAAGTGAGATGTAAATTGAAATGATAGTGCATCTGATAATGCATCTGACAATCCATTTTAGCATATTTGCAATCCAGATCATCAAGTTCAGCTACAATGTATATTAGCTCTTAGGACAGATCTGTGAACGCAGCAATTTTATTTGTCTAATTGAAGTAAGCGTTGAATACATTGTGCAAACCCCACTTCTTCATGTATGGACATTGTTAAATTATCAAAATGAAACCAAACATTTACTGACATCTTTCTTTCCAGAAAGTGGACAGGTTCAGCAGCTACCCAGTTTATCACAGTGTCTATGAGACATATGAGATTGTGGAAAAGTTTTATGACCCAACTTTCAAGAACCATTTGGCTGTGGCCCAAGTGCGAGGCGGGCTGGTGTTTGAGCTGGCTGATGTGGTCATCCTCCCCTTCGACTGCAGAGATTACGCCAAGGCACTTAATAGCTATGTTGATATCATTTACAACCTAACAATGAAGTATCGGGCAGCAATGGCAGCACACAATGTATCATTAGGTAAGCAGACCAATCTCCAACATCAAGGTAGGATCTTCAATAACACACAGCACTCCTCCCCGATTCCTTTGATCTACTTGTTGTGAAAGTGAATCTCATACAATCAGTGAAAAACAAAATCTGACTGTTGCAAAATAACATATTAACAGAGTTGGAACGGATCTTGGAGGTCTTCTAGTCCAATTCTCTGCTCAAGCAGGAGACCCTATACCCATGGTGGCGAACCTATGGCACGCGTGCCACAGGCGGCACTCAGAGCCCTCTCTATGGGCATGTGCGCCGTCGCCCCAGTCCTAGGCCTTCAGCTGGGTTTTATAAAACCTTTTCGCATTAGGCCTCCGCCACCGTGTGCAAAAAACCCCAGTTCAATCAATCAATCAATTTCAACTTCTCACGGGAAAAAAAAGATCTCTCAAAGTTGGAATTGATTGATTGAACTTTTTAGTCCCACCCACTCTGCCATTACCACCGCAGCCATGCCCAGCCAATGGGCCACACCCAGCCAATGGGCCATGCCCACCCAACACCCGATGATACATAAGTGGGTTTTGGGTTGCAGTTTGGGCACTCGGTCTCTAAAAAGTTCGCCATCACTGCTTATACCATTTCAGACAAATGGCTGTCCAATTTCTTAAAAGCCTCCGGTGACGGAGCACCCACAACTTCTGGAGGGAAACTGTTCCACCGATTAAATGTTCTCACTGCCAGGAAATTTCTTCTTAGTTTTAGGTTGGTTCTCTCCTTGATTAGTTTCCATCCATTGCTTCTCATTTTGCCTTCAGGTGCTTTGGAGAATAGCTCGACCCCCACTTCTTTATGGCAACCCCTTAAATAGCAATAGCACTTAGACCAGTGGTTCTCAACCTTTTTCAGGTTGAGACCCCACTTGCCCCGCCCATGTGCGGCGCGACCCCGGTGCGCGCGGGCACGCCGGGCCGATCTGTGCATGCATGGCGCATGCGCGACAAAAAAAAGCAAAAACAAAATGGCGGACCGCGACGGGCCGATCCACGCATGCGTGGCGCGCGCACGATGGCCCGATCCACGCATGCGCGGTGCGCCCGACGGAAAAAACAAAAACAAAATGGCGGACAGCGACGGGCCAATCCGCGCATGCGCGATGCGCGCACGACGAAAAAAACAAAAAACAAACAAAAAACAAAATGGTGGACCGCAGTGTCCGGCGACCCCTGCGAAACGGTCGTTCGACCCCAAATGGGATCGCGACCCATAGGTTGAGAACCGCTGACTTAGACTTATATACCACTTTACAGTGCTTTTACAGCCCTCTCTTAGCAGTTTACAGAGTCAGTCTATTGCCCCCAACAATCTGGGTCCTCATTTTACTGACCTCAAAAGGATGGAAGGCTGAGTCAACCATGAGCTGGTGAGAATTGAGCTCCCAAACTACAGACAGACAGCAGTCAGCAGGAGTAGCATTCCAACCACTGCACCACCACCAGGGCTCATATTGGAAGACTGCTATCATGTCACCCCTAGTCCTTCTCTTTGTTAAACTATGCATACCTCCAACCATTCATGGTATGGTTCTAAATATCCCAAGAGAAAACTGGGCGTTCCGTGCAAAAGCGAGGCCTCAGTGGTCTGTTATATAGGCCCAAGGGTTTAGATACTGTATCTCTAAACCAGGGTTGGGCATTGTGGCAGTTTTATGATCTCTGGACTTCAGTTCATGTTGGCTCAGGAATTCTGGGAGTTGAAGTCCACAGGTCATAAAGTTGCCATAGTTGTCCATCCATGATCTAAACAGAGCTTGATCTTGAAACCCAGCAGTTGATAGAATTCTTTGGTTAGAGCAGGGGTTCACAGCCTTGGCAACTTTAAGACTTGTGGACTTCAACTCCCAGAATTCCTCAGCCAGCTTTGCTGGCTGAGGAATTCTGGGAGTTGAAGTCCACAAGTCTTAAAGTTGCCAAAGCTGAGAACCCCTGGGTTAGAGCTTCCTCACACTTCTTCAAAAAAAGATTAATTATGGGCATTTTGGATTCTTGTGGGCAAACCCCAATAGCAGCCACGTGAAGGATACCTAATTTTTAGCCATTCTTTCTCTCCCAAATACATGCTGGTTGCCAAGGGGCCAAATTTTGATCACGTGACTGTGGGGATGCTGGGAGAGGGGTAAGTGCAAGAGTCAGTTGTACGTAAAAATTTTTTAGTACCACTGTAACTTCGAATAGTCACTAAACAAATAGTTGTAAGTTGAGGGCTACTTGTATTTCCCGGAATCCCATTCCCCACCACTTCCCCACTTTCTCTCCAGCTCTTTTTCTTGAAATGTTAAATATGCAAAATGACTCCCTTAGCTGGGTGCAGGAATTTAAACTTGTGTATCTCTACCTGTCTTTGGGGTTAGATTTAGCTTCCCGTGAGTTAATTGACTCCTTTTTGGTGTGACCTCCTCACTGTTTCAGCTCAATAAGTTGGGGAAGGGAAATGCTTATCACAACTGTGTAAGCTCCAGATATATTGTGAACTTTGTCCAAGACAATTACCTCAAAAAGTTGAAGATTAATATCACGGAATCGAGATCTAAATTTTCTCCCTGCTTGTGATTTCAGGAAAGTCCTAAAGCTACTGTAGATCTAGAGTCATTCCATGAAGCAAATAACAGATTTCAGAAAGAAAAAGCAAATGAAATGATTTCATGAAACTAATGCCACAAGATGCGAAGGCTGCAACAAGATTGCAACTCTAAATGGCTAATAGATAGGATATATCATCACCAGGACTGGAGGCAAGCCGTTAAAACAGAATTATTCTCCTTATAAACATAGACAGCCGTATTTGCTGCTTCTAACATCCCCCTTTCCAATTCCATGTATATATATAATATGAACAAAGGTGCAGATAACTCATATTTCTAGTGCAGCCACTGCACCCAAAGGCAAGAGATTAACTAACAAGATACTGGAAAGAACGTGTCATGCACTTTTTAGTCTTTTCCTATCTCATCAGCAACTGCTAATCCAGTCACCTTGGTTTGCCAAATAATCCTTTTTTTTTCCAGTTAACTGCTGTGAGACAAAGATGACCTTAGAGTGAATAATTGTTGACCTCTTCCTACTGTTTGTTTACATGGGCTTCCTGCCATAATACAATTACTTCCTCAGTTTCAGCACTGTCTCAGAATTCCAGCTAGCTGGGCCATTATGGAAAATTCTGAATTATAGTTCTCATACCTCTAAACAGCATGGGTAATAAAGGATGTGAGAGCTGTCATTCAACATCTGGAGAGTCACAGGTTCTCTACACTTGAGCTAATTTTATGGAAACAATAAAAGCATCATAATTTAGCATTTTCTCTCCTGCGTTATTCCAGTTTTGCTTCGGGATTCCATAAAGACGTTTTCAGAAGTTGCTGATGAATTTCACCGCAGACTTCAATTAGTGGACATCAATAAGTAAGTCTCCTAATTTTTGTGGTCATTCAGACAAAATAGCCATAGCCTCCATTCTCCTATATTATGAAATTGAAGTTTAAGCGATCCTGGCAAGCTCTAGCCTAAGAAAGTCCAGTTAAAATACTATTCTCTTTCCTTTGCTTGGCTTTCAAAAGTCTGTGCATCCCGATCAGAAGTCATGTTCCCTCTAACATTGTTATTTCAATTGTCTATTTTCCAGCCCAATTGAAGTAAGATCTTGGAACGATCAATTGATGTTCTTGGAAAGAGCATTTATTGATCCTCTTGGATTGCCTGGCAGACCATTTTATAGGTAAGGAGAAAAATATATATGTATATTTATTTCTTCAATTTCTCTAGCCATCCAACTTAACCCAATGATTCAAGGTGGCTTGTCAACCTTCTTTCCATTCTCCTGGTCTTAAAAGTCCTTATATATCGTAAGAACACAAGCAGTGCCCTTTTTGGCTAGACTCCTGGCCCATCTAGTCCACAATGTGTTTTCTCACAGTGAGCACCCAACAGTTAAAGAAGCCCACTGGTCTCTCAACTGATGGCCTTCAAAGTTAGAATAATAGAATAATAATAACTTTATTGTCACTTTAAATGCACACTGATCAGCATACATTAAAATGAGATTTTGTTGCATACAGCTCTCAAAGGATAACCATCTCCAATACACACTGCATAAACATAACAAAAAATAAAATAAAATAAATTATGCATATACCCACATATGCACACATATGTGACCCAGAGAAACAACACAGTCTAGTTCAGATGTGTACATATCCATGGCGAGAAAAAAGAATCTTGCGAGTTTACCAGACGGACGGCATAGGGAACAAATCTGTTACAGAAACTGGTAGTCTTGCTATAAATACTTCGAAACCTCCTCCCAGAGGGAGGCAACAGAAACAGACCGTAAAGTGGGTGTGTGGGGTCTCTAACAATGCTTTGAGCTCTAAGCACATAGTGCTTATAAGCAGCGTCCTGAATAACGGGAAGCGAACTTCCTATAATTTTCTCAGCTGTCCTTACCACTCTCTATATCAGTGATGGCGAACCTTTTAGAGACCGAGTGCCCAAAACGCAACCCAAAACTCACTTATTTTACTGCAAAGTGCCAGGGCCGCATCAGCATTGTGGTGCCCTCGGGGTGGGTGGGGGGACGTGGCCCACTGGGTGGGCGTGGCTGTGGTGGTCACAGCAGACTGTGTGGGCACGGCCAGGGTGGGGGTGGCCACCTTGATGTTGCTCATGGGGGGATGCCTGTGGGGGCTGGGTGGGATTGGGGAAGATCCAAGGGATCTCTGGTGGGTAGGGCGGCGGGCAGGAGGCTTGTCCTGTGGGGTGAGGCAGGGGATAGGGTGGGGGTGCCATTGCTGCGGGGCAAGGCAAGGTGGGGAGCTGCTGCCTGACACCATCAGCCCCTGCACACAGAGGCCAGTGAGTGCATGGGGGGGCGCGCTCTACCACCTCTACTCGAGCTTGCTAGCCAGCTGCTTCGCCTACTTTGTGCTGGGTGGAGCTGCTGCTCTGGGTGCCAGTAGTGGCCTAATGGACCTGCGCAGGCTGGTGATGGTGGCAGCAGATGTGCCCACAGAGAGGGCTCTGAGTGTTGCCTCTGGCACGCATGCCATAGGTTCACCATCACTGCTCTATATGGACCTTCTATCTGAGGCTCTGCTATCACCAAACCAAACAGTGATGCAGTTTGTTAAAAAGGCTTGCAATCGTCCCTCTGTAAAATGTGGCCAGGACAGAAGGAGAAAGATGGGCTCTCCTCATCCGATGCAGGAAATGCAGACATTAGTTTGCATGCAAGTTTTTAACTAACAAAATTGCCTTATCCATTATGACATGTTGGATTTGTTTGGAAAAACTTCCACATATTTGCCTGAAAGGTAATGACATCTAAATAAACGGTGGAGGTCATTCTGTCAGGTATAAAGATGGTCAGTTGAGACATGAAGACTAGACAATGGAGGAGAGGGTGTAGTGTCTCCTAATCTTTGAAATGCTGCTTAAAAACAAATCTTAAATTCTTCTTCAAAAGGGATCTTTTACCTACCAATCTAATCCTGTTGATTTCCCGAACGTTGGTGATGGGACACCGAATGTGGACTAGATGACTCTTTTTTTTCCCCTGATTCAGTTAAGTTCTTAATGTTTTGAAGGCAGCAGGTTAGAGAACCTTGATTTACTTCAAACCTTGAGAACTTCTGTTCTAAATAATGGGATTCCAAGGGCCAGTTGACATTATTGCCTTTTTCTAGACACATCATCTTTGCTCCAAACAATCACAATAAGTATGCTGGAGTGTCCTTCCCTGGGATCTACGACGCCCTATTTGACATCGATAATAAGGGAGACCAACAGAAAGCCTGGGAAGAAGTGAAGAAGCAGATCTTCATCGCTGCTTTCACCGTGAGAGCTGCAGCTGGGACACTGAATGAAACACCCTGTGGGGATGCAAGTGAGGAATTGCCAAGCAAGGTCCAACAGAGTCACACTTGACTTCTCAAAAATAAAATAACCGATGCAAAAGAAGCCCTACTGATTTGGTCGATCCCAAGGATGTTTTTGTTATGGAATGCTATGGAATGCATTGTGATTAAGTTTCATTTATTGTAATTTCAAATAACCTCCAAGTATTTTGAAAAAAAAATGCTTCTCTTGTTCATTCATTCATTCATTCATTCTATATAGGTTCCCACCCCACATCTGTGACTCTGAGCAGCTCACATAATTAAAACACAACCGGTAAATAAAATACAGGATTCAGTAACAAACACAATAATTCCCCTTTAAAACACAATTAAAGCACTATGTTATTTTCTTTTTAATGACTTTATTTTATACTTCCCCCATGCTGGAGGTCTTCCTGGATTTAAATGACATTTGGTGGAATGAGGGCATCTATGGGGTTGAACCTCCATCTCCTTTTTGTATGCACTGGACGTGCAACATGCCATGGTTCCATATGTTGCATGGTCAATGCAGGCAAAAAAGAGGGTGGTGCTTTAATTGGATAATCATAGCTACTACCTTGATTTTTTTGACCAAATCCAACCTCAGAGGAGATCCATTGATCCCAGCCTGATTTCTAACAATGCCTATAAAGGTAATCCTCAACTTACTATCACAATCAGGATTGGAACAAGCAAATGGTGCTTTTGTCATATTAGCAGGATACTTACGGGACCGCCTTCTGTCACATACTTCTCTACGACCGGTGAGAGCGCACAGGGTTGGCCTCCTCCGGGTCTCGTCAGCGAAACAATGTCGTTTGGCGGGCCCTAGGGGGAGGGCCTTCTCTGTTGTGGTGCCCGCCCTCTGGAGCTAACTGCCTCCTGAAGTCCGCGTTTCTCCGACTCTCCCGGCCTTCCGGAAAAATTTAAAAACTCATCTTTGCCGGCAGGCCTGGGGATCACTGTGGTTGATTGTTGAATTGAATGTGTGTTTTTTTTTATTGATTTTTTTTAGATATATTTGTTTGGGTTTTTTATGGTACTTCACTGTTATATATATGTTGTTAGCCGCTCCGAGTCCCTTGGAGAGGAGCGGCATACAAACCCAAATAAAATAAAATAAAATAAATAAAAATAAATAAATAGCATTTAGGTTTATATACAGCCCCATAACACTTTCTAGAACTCTCTGGGTGGTTTACAGGGTCAGCCTATTGCCACCAACAATCTGGGTCCTCATTTTACCAACCTTGGAAGGATGGAAGGCTGAGTCAACCTTGAGCTGGTCAGGATTGAACTCCTAGCAGTGGGCAGAAATAGCCTGCAATACCGCATTCTAACCACTGCATCACTACGGCTCCTCCCTCCCTCCCTTCCTTCCCAATAGCATTTAGACTTATATATCACTTCACAGTGCTTTACAGCCCTCTGTGAGTGGTTTACAGAGTCAGCATATTGGCTCCAACAATCTGGGTCTTCATTTTACTGATCTCAGAAGGATGGAAGGCTGAGTCAACCTTGAACTGGTCAGAATCGAACTCCTAGCTGTGGGCAGAGTTTGCCTACAATTTTGCATTCTAACCACTGTGCCACCGGAGGATATACACCACTGTGTATATAGCATATATTAAACACAGCATTTTGTTGAGTACCTCAACAGTATTTTGATAAGCATGGATTTAAGGATCAGTATGGATTCTATGAAGAAATAATAGGCTAGGGACAAATCAAGGAAATCTATGTGACTCATAAGGGTCAACACCAATGTGATTGCACATATCAGTCAATCAATAAATAAAAAGTGTTCCATGACCACAGCTTCATTGGAAATTCAGCAGAAGGGTAGGGAGAAAGACCCAGCCTCCTTATAACCACATCAGCCAGAAGAGTGTTTGCAGATTTGACACCTGCTGAACTTAAAAGCTATTCTGATGAAGAAGGTGGGGAATGCAATGGAGTGGAGAATAATAATAATCCAGCCCCCTGCCCAAGGCAGGAAATCTTATTGCACCCTGGACAAATGACTGTCCAATCTTTTCTTGAATACCTCCAGCAATAGAGCATCCACAATTTTACCTATTTCTCTTTTTAATTATTAGAATCAGAATCAGAATAACAAGAGTTGGAAGGGGCCTTGTAGGTCATCTAGTCCAACCCCCCACCCCCCACCCATGCCCAAGCAGAAGACCCTACACCAGACATGTCAAACCCGCGGCGTCACGTGACATCATGCAATGAATGAGGACGGTTTTGCCATTGCCGGCAATGGGGTGGGCAAGGCTTCCGGATGACGCGTCTGGCCAGCGGGCCAGCAGTTTGACACCCCTGCCCTACACCATTTCTGACAGATGGCAGTCCAGTCTCTTCTTGAAAGCTTCCAGTGATGAAACTCCCACGACGTCTGAAGGCGAAACTGTTCCATGGGTTGATTGTTCTCACTGTCAAAGATTTCTCCTCATTTCCAGGTTGAATCTCCTTGATCAGCTTCCATCCGGTTACTTGTCTGGCCTGCAGGTGCTTTGGAAAGTAGGTCGATCCCCTCCTCTCTGTGACAGCCCCTCAAATATTGGAACACTGCTATCATGTCTTCCCTGGTCTTTCTCTTCTCTAGACGAGCCATGCCCAGTTCCTGTAACTGTTCTTCATATGTTTTAGCCTCCAGTTCCCTAATCATCTGGGCATAACTGTATTTGACTATACCCCAAACAGCTGGCCGAGAATGGAGAACAGAAGAAACAGGGAGAAGACAGACTCCAGCAATTCACAATAAATAAGGTCCAGAAATTTGCAGCTGGGCTACCCTTATCAGGCTGTGTAAACAAACTGCCCCACCCTTCAACTCTGCCTGGCCTGGAACCACCTTATTGCTGCAGGCAGAGAATCCAGCTGGTTCTTCCAGCTGTAATGTCAGTTGGGAAGAAAGAAAGACAGAATTCACACACGTTAGATGTTGTCTACCTACACACAGCTGAAGGAGCTATCTAGAATAGATGGTCGTCCCAAAAGGTGCTTTTTTTTTTTCCCAAAAGGCAACTGGACTTCCTTGGGGTTTTTTTTTTCTTTGAAAACATTTTGCTTCTCATCCAAGAAGCTTCTTCAGTTCACAAACTGTTTGTGACCGGCTCAGGAATTCCGGGAATTGAAGTCTACAGGTCAGAAAGGGGTCATACTTTCCCCACCCCAATCTCAGCTTCCAAAGATCAGGAAGTTGGCTGAAACAATGGGTGGGTGCCACTGAGGTCAAATATTCCTCTCTAGCAAAATTGCTGAGTTCCTGAATGAGGATTTGGTACACTGAAATATAAGCTTAACTGCCCCTTGCTTACACAGGAAGAGGATCACAAAGAACGGTTTCTTTGGGATGGTAACATTTCCTTAATAAATAACAAAATAACATTCCCCATTCTGCCCAAAGACTCTCAAAAGGAGTCTTGCAGATCCCAGTTTCAGAAATCTCTTGCTTCTCTTTCACACGAGCTGATTTATTTATTTTATCTCTTTATTTATTAAATTTACAGCCGATCCTTGACTGATGACCACAATTGAGCCCAAAATCCCAGCGGCCGGTTAGGGCCCACAGAGTCGGCCTTCTCCAGGTCCCGTCAGCCAGACAGTGTCACCTGGCGGGGCCTAGGGGAAGAGCCTTCTCTGTTGCGGCTCCAGCCCTCTGGAACCAACTTCCCCCGGAGATCCGTGTCGCCCCCACCCTCTCCGCCTTTCGTAAATTACTTAAAACACACCTCTGCCGGCAGGCCTGGGGCAGTTAACATCTTGCCCCAAGCCAGTGTATGTCTGTGTGTATGTTGAATGATTGTTTTTTTTTTTAAATTAAGGGGTTTTATATACATGTATTTTTAAATGTTGATTTCTATTATGTTGTGAGCCGCCCTGAGTTCTCCGGAATAGGGCGGCATAGAAGTCAAATAAATAATAATAATAATAAAATTTCTGTTGCTAAGTGAGACATTGGTTAAGTGAGTTTTGCCCCGCTTTAATGCCCTTTCTTGCCATATTTGTTACGTGAATTGCTGCAGTTGTTGAGTTAAATAACACACAGTTGTTAAGTGAATCTGGCTTCCCTATTGACTTAGTTCATCAGAAGGTGCGAAAGGGATTACATGACTTTGGGATACGGCGACCATCCTAAGTATGAGTCAGGGGCCAAGCTGAGTCTTGACCATGTGACCATCGGAATGCTGCAACCGTTGTTAAGTGTGGAAAAACAGTCACAAGTCACAAGTTCAAGCGGTCACTAAATGAATTGTGTAAATCAAGGACTACCTTTATATACCACCCATTCCACTATCCGAAACGACTTTGGGCAGCTTACAATACAATACAAATATAAGAATATTTACATTTTAAATAGAAAAGCAATTTTAAAATTACAAAAATTGAAGGATTCTTATTAAAGAATGTAAGAGTTGTTGGATAGGGAGATTGATTTAATAAATGAATAGATGCATTTACACAAGCATGTCCTTTTTCCAGATGAGAAGATAGACCTAGAACAGGGGTTCTCAACCTTGGCAACTTTAAGACTTGTGGACTTCAACTCCCAGAATTCCTCAGCCAGCTTTCCTGGCTGAGGAATTCTGGGAGTTGAAGTCCACAAGTCTTAAAGTTGCCAAGGTTGAGAACCCCTGACCTAGAAGATAGGTGTCCACAGCTAGGTACGTGACTACTCAGATAAGGCTTTTCAATCTCATCCAAACGCACAGGTCACCAGGAGTCAAGAATTAAGTTTTTCTTAATGAAATATTAACTGACCCTCATTGCTAACCAATAATCTAACCAAGGACACACAGCACTAATGGTAAACAGCCTTGTAAAACAAACCAATGAGCTTCTAGGTAAGGATAATACTTCTGGATGGTTTGGAATGGAAGAGAGAATATTTACAATATCCATAAATCAAGGTTCATTCTCTGTGGAAAAGTAAACTCATGAGGTGGAATGAGCAATTTTGTTTTGTTTTCTTTTAACTCCTGGGATTTAGAGTTTTGGTGGTATCCATAGAGGATTAAAACAGTTCTAATCTCTCCTTCACTGGAATAACAGAACAACAGATTCGGATGTGACCTTGGAGGTCTTCTAGTCCAGGGGTAGGCAACCCTGGCTCTTTTATGACTCATGGACTTCAACTCCCAGAATTCCTGAGCCAGCATGGCTCAGCATGGAAACCTCTCCCTTTCCCCTCAGCATGTCTGGCTCAGGAATTCTGGGAGTTGAAGTCCACGAGTCATAAAAGAGCCAAGGTTGCCTACCCCTGGTCTAGTCGAACCCACTGCTCAAGCCAGAAACCCTGTACCCAGTGCTTTTTTTTGTTATAGTACACACTGGAACGGAGTTCCGGCACCTGTTTTCGACAGATTTTCCAAGTTTTAAAAAGTAACTTTTGAAAATTTGATGTTTGGTCCACGTGGACTTGAATCACCCTGTCGAGTGTAGCAGGTTGGCGGCAAAATCATTAAAACGGTGCATGCAGGCTGCTTGTGTGTCGAGTCTGATGCATGCGTACTTCGTCCGCGCTGGTTGTGATGCGCTGCTCAGCTTGTGGCAGTGCTTGGCTTGTGATTGGTTGTGTGGTCACGCACCGAGTGCTTACTGCAGGTGGCAACTGTTATGTTTCATTACATAACTGATGTGTGTGGGTGTGTGTACATTGATTATGTACGAAAGGTAAATAATTTATTTTTAAAAAATCGTTGGTGAATTGAAAATCTTTAAAAAAATTTTTTAGTGTAAAAGTGTGACCCCAAATTTAAAAATGAAAAAAGTTGTTAATTACTTCTCAACCAATGGCCCTGCTAGAATATTAGCAGACGCAACGACAGAACACACAAAAATAACCACGCCCAGCACTTTTGTTCATTAAACTTGTCGGACCACCTCCTTCAAAGTACGTCGATCTGTGGTTACTCAGAGGACAACATTCGGCCATACATACTAACAGCAAGGAAAGGAATCGAGAAGATTTGCCAGACCAGAACTGGACCAAACTTTGGCATTTACTATGAACATTTGCCTTAAATACAATAAATTAAATTTATATGAAGAACTGAATATATAATTTTTTTAAAATGAAAGATTAACAAGATTGAGTTCCTGCACCTTTTTTCTTACAAAAAAAAAAAGCACTGCCTGTACCATTTCAGATAAATGGCAGGACAAGCAGCAATGGATGGGGGCGGGGGAATCAAGGGAGAGAAGCAACCTAGAACTAAGGAGAAACTTCCTGACAGTCAGAACAATTAACCAGTGGAACAACCTGCCTCCAGAAGCGGTGAATTATTTATTTATTATTTATTAATTAAATTTGTATGCCGCCCCTCTCACAAGACTCGGGGCGGCTCACAACAAACATTGGAAGTTTTTAAGAAGAGACTGGACAGCCATTTGTCCGAAACGATGCAGGAGCTCCTGCCTGAGCAGGGGGTTGGACTAGGTCCCTTCCAACTCTTTCGAGCTTCCCTTCCAACTCTTTCGAGCTTCCCGGCACTTTATCCACAGAGGGGGCAGTGTGTTGCGCTGTGCTGTGTTCTGCATAGGCGTGTTTCAGACTGGGAGCTGGAAGTTGGCGCTCAACGCCCCGGTTGGAACAACTGCTTCTCCAGGGACGCTCCCCCCAGTAATCCCAGTTCATCGTTGCAGCTGCCTTTCGGGGTGTGTGTGTGTGTGTGTGTGTGTGTGTGTGCGAGAGAGAGAGAGAGAGAGAGAGAGAGAGAGAGAGAGAGAGAGAGAGAGAGAGAGAGAGAGAGAGAGAGAGAGATTTGCCAGTGGGCGGGGAGGTGGGTGGGGGCTCCCCCAGCCGGGACGGGAACCCTCCCGTCCCGCGTCCCGCGCCAGCCGTCCTTGGTCTGGCAAGCGAGATGGGCAGGTGGAAAGTGGTGCTTTGCAGCTGGCTGGGCGTCGCGGCGCTCCTGGCGCTTTTCCTGATGGGTTTCTTAGCGGGTAAGCGCGGGGCTCGCCCTTCCCACCGGCTCTTTGGGGAAGCGGGAGGCGAGGACGGGCGCAGGGGTCTGGATCGGAGCGCAGCTGCGGCCATCCCGGACGCTTTCGCGCGCCATAAGGGAGCGCCTGACTTGGACCGTGGAGACCTCGCCTTACCGGGTACGCGGGCTGGATTTCTACCGGCCCCTTTGCCCGGCTGCCACCCCCACGCCCCCCCCAACGGGTTGTCCAGCTTGGTGAACGAATGGGATGGGGTGTGATGGGTGCGTACGTGTGCCTCGGCGTCTCCAGCCTCCAGCCGTAAAACTTGGGAGAGAACCCAGGTTCAAAGTCCTACTCAGCCAGAAAGAACTAGGACACTTTTCCGCAGCCGAATTTACGCCCCAGAACCATCCAGTCAGTGTCATCATCAGAGTCGGGTTTTTAAGAAAAAAAAAATTGGACAAACAATTCAATTGGACAACTAAATAGTGTAGGGGAGGGGGGTGTCTTCTGCTTGAGCAGGGGGTTGGACTAGAAGACCTCTAAGATCCCTTCCAACTCTGTTATTCTGTTATCTCCAACAGCCACTCCTCTCAGTGTCCTCACAAGGCAGGGTGGCAGCACGATTTGGGCCTCCACTTTTTTAAAGAAGGAAGCCCTTTGCACATGCTCGCTTGCACTCTTTCCCAAGGCTCAGGCCAGGCATCCTGGACAGATTCTGGGTCTTGCTTCAACTTCTGGCAGATGTTACATAGTCATCAAATTGCAAATCCTTTTGTAAATTACTCAAAACACACCTCTGCCGGCAGGCCTGGGGTAGTTAACATCTTGCCCCAAGCCAGTGTATGTCTGTGTGTATGCTGAATGATTGGGTTTTTTTTTAAAAAAAATTAAGAGGTTTTATATTTATATGTATTTTTATGTTGATTTCTACTGTGTTGTGAGCCGCCCTGAGTTCTCCGGAATAGGGCGGCATAGAAATCGAATAAATAATAATAATAATAATAATAATAATAATAATAATAATAATAAATCCACCACACTCCAGAATTTTACAGCCTTCCCCCCCCCCAGAACATCTCCCCTTCATGGAATTATGGACTTGGCATCAGTGAGTTCCATATGATAAGTTCTGGGCAAACCTGTTGAACAATGTGAAACAAGATATCTTCATTTTTTTCAGTTCTTCCAGTTTCCTGTAATTTAATACTAATGGTCTTTATCTGATGATCAGCTCTTAAGTTTGTTCTGGATCAGGGGTTCTCAACCTTGGCAACTTTAAGACTTGTGGACTTCAACTCCCAGAATTCCTCAGCCAGCTTTGCTGGCTGAGGAATTCTGAGAGTTGAAGTCCACAAGACTTAAAGTTGCCAAGGTTGAGAATCCCTGTTCTGGATAATCAAATGTTGATTGCTGTTTATAATCAACACCCCGTGGCATCTGTGCTTTTACGGCTGAAAGTTCCTTTTAAGAGTTGGTTACCGTGAACAAAACTAAGAGAAAGGGCTGTTGTTGGGTTTTTGTTTTTGTTTTTTAAAAAATGTATGGCTTTCATTGATGACCAAAATGTTTCAGTGTATTTTTTTTAATCTGAAAGATAAAAGCTCACTTTTTTTAATCCAAGTGGAACGTTCATTTTTATTCCGACTTTCCATTTTTCTTTCCCAGCTACTGTCACCCAAACAAGCCGGGTGTGCAAAGCCTGTTCGTCCTCCCAAAAGCAAACTAGCCAAATTTAAAATGTCCTGAACTTGCTCAGGTTGTGGGTGTGATAACCTTGATGAACCCAAATGTTCCTTTCCTCGTCCTTTTTTTTTTTTTTTCCCTCCATGGGGTGAAAATTGTAGAAAAAGGTAGCACGGACTTACAAACTTTGCTTAAGTTGGATGTTATGTAACTTTTCTGGTTCACCCAAAATAACAATTGATTTCAAAGCACAAAGAAAGCGTGGATAGAGTGTGTGTGAGGCAATGGAAGGTGGCAACTTTTATTCCTTAGCAAGTGGGACAGAGACATCATGTTATGCCAGTTCTCTGAGTCAATCATCCTTCTTTTTTTTTTCTTTTCTTTTCCAGGCACACTTTAAATTGCTCTGGCTCTATTTCAAGGTTTTGTGTAACTCTCTATTCATCTCACAGCAGTGCTGTAGAATGGCTGTCCCAAAGAGTTTGGTCAACTTTGGGGACTGGAGGTGCTGTACAAATATGAGATGGGAAGACCCAAGTTGCAGGAGGTCTTAATTTGCTATACATATAACTAGGGCAGGGGTAGGCAACCTTGGCTCTTTTATGACTCGTGGACTTCAACTCCCAGAATTCCTGAGCCAGCCATGCTGAGGGGAAAGGGAGAGGTTTCCAAGCTGAGCCATGCTGGCTCAGGAATTCTGGGAGTTGAAGTCCACGAGTCATAAAGCGGCCTAGGCCTAGGCCAGATGTAGGCAACCTTGGCTCTTTTATGACTCGTGGACTTCAACTCCCAGAATTCCTGAGCCAGCCATGCTGAGGTGAAAGGGAGAGGTTTCCAAGCTGAGCCAGGCTGGCTCAGGGATTCTGGGAGTTGAAGTCCACGAGTCATAAAAGAGCTAAGGTTGCCTACCCCTGAACTAGGGATTTTCCTCCTATTCTACTTACTGCAGAACAAACGTGCCCTGCTACAGGTAGTCCTCAACTTATGACCACAACTGAGAGCAGAATTTCTTTTGCTAAGTGAGTCACATTTTTACAGCCTTTTTTTGACATGGTTCTTAAGTGAATCCCTGTAGTTGTTACATGCCTGTTAAATGAATCCAGCTTCCCCCATTGCCTTTGCTTGTCAATAGCTGGCTGGGAAGTTTTTCCTCTCCTGCATCATATCCAAACTTACTTCTCTGGAATGCACCTCCTCCCTCCTGGGCATCCAGCTCCTTACTACATTCTATCACAACATTTGAAAGTTGCCAAGTTTGAGATACAGCATCCTAGAACATGTGGTTGGTGAGATGGTCAGGTCTGCTCTGCTCCAATTGGTCATGCTCAATTCCTGAAGTAACACAACTGAAGGAACTGGGCATGTCTACTCTAATGAAAAGAAGGACGAGGGGGGGGGACATGACAGCAGTCTTCCAATATCTAAGAGGCTGCTCTAAAAAAGAGGGAGTCAACCTCTTCCCCAAAGCGCCTGAAGGCAGGACAAGTAGCAATGGATGGAAAGTAATCAAGGAGAGAAGCAACCTAGAACTAAGGAGAAACTTCCTGACAGTTAGAACAATTAACCAGTGGAACAGCCTGCCTCCAGAAGCGGTAAATGTTCCAACACTGGAAGTTTTTTAAGAACCATTTATCTGAAATGGTATAGGGTCTCCTGCTTAAGCAGGGAGGTGGACTAGAAGACCTTCAAGAACCCTTCCAACTCTGTTATTCTGCAATAACATCTCCAGCCCAGGAGCTGGTCTACAGGTTTCCTGGTTTTGCAGAGCTGTCTGGACAAATGATGCCTGACTAGCATTTTCTGAGGTGCTTATTCTGCAGAGTATGTAAAAAAAAAAAAAAAGTCAAGTTGGGAGCCACAATGATGGAATCAAAGCAACACATGTTTTCTTTTTTCGGTGCACAAATTATCAATATAATCAATTCCATTTTAAATATCACGTTGGGGTTCCTATGATATGCTGAATAATAAACTAATCAAATCAGTCGAACTCTGCACAATGCAAGCTAAAATATGTTGGTTTGATTAGCCAGGGGAACATATATACTTTTTAAACCAATGTTTTTCAAGCTTGGCAACTTTTAAGATGTGTGGACTTCAGCTCCCAGAATACCCCTGCCAGAATTCTTGGAGTTGAAGTCCAGACATCTTGAAGTTGCTAAAATTGAAAAACATTGGTCTCTAGAGGGTGAAATTCACTGCTTCAAAAATGTTGAATCCCACTTTTAGCAAGGATTTAAGCCTCTTCATATTTGGACCACTAGAATTATTTCTAATAGCCAATTTATTTTTGATCTCTTAAAGAATAATTAAAAAGAGAAATGGGTTGTGTTTCTGAGCCCATGTTGAACATCATTTTCTAAAGGAAAATCATGCGGCAAACTTAATAGTTAGTACAGATAGTAACATACAACTTAAGACTATAATTTCACCTGCCCATCGCAGTTGTTAGTCATGATGATTGTCAAATGGCTCGCTCACAAGACTGACCCAATTTTATGACCTTTCTTGTGGCAGTTATTAAGCAAATGCTGTGGTTGTTAATCGAACACCGAGGTTCTTAAGTGAACCGATGGTTCATAATAAGGCAGTTTTTCTGAAACCTGGAAATAAATTGCCATCCCATGACTGTGGGAAACCTCAAACGGCCCTAAATGTGGTCACGTGACCATGGGGAGGGCAACCGCCGGAACTGCACAAACAGGTTGTAAGTATCCCTGAGCAGGTCCATATAATTTTGAATGGTCACTAAGCAAACGGTCATAAGTCAAGGGCTTATGAAAAGGTGCAAAAAAGGGCAACAAGAATGATCAAGGAAATGGAGCGCCTCCCTTATGAAACCAGATTGCAACGCCTTGGTCTCTTCAGCCTTGAAAGACGGCGTTTAAGGGGTGACTTGATCAAAGTGTATAAAATCATGCATGGGATAGAAAAGGTGGATAGAGAAAAATTCTTTTCTCTCTCACACAATACCAGGACAAGGGGGCACTCCCTAAAGCTCATAGCTAAGAAAGTGAGGACAAATAAAGGGAAATATTTCTTCACCCAGAGGGTCGTTGATTTATGGAATTCACTTCCTGAAGGGGTCGTGACAGCTGTCAGCCTTGACAGCTTCAAGGCAGGGCTAGATAGATTCATGGATGCCAAGTGTATCGGTGGTTATTAAAACGGATGTCCATGTGCCGCCTCTATGTTGGTTGAGGCAGGCAGGATTCCCTTGAGTACCATTTGTTGGGGGTCAAGGGAAAGGGAGGGTCTTGCCTTCTCTTTCTGCTCAAGATCCCCATGTACAATTGGTGGGCCACTGTGTGACACAGAATGCTGGACTCGATGGGCTTTGGCCTGATTCAGCATGGCTCTTCTTATGTTCTTATGTACTTACCTTTATTAAGGTTTTGATTCTTTTTCTGAAAAGGTTGGGGCAGGGACTTTTCCAGCCCCATCTAAAGAGGTCAGGGAACTTCTTTATGTAAAGTAGAACTTTTTCTGCAGGTCCATACCACTTCCTTGATGTATAAACAAGAAAAGGAGAGAGGGAAAAAATAGCTGTAAACAAATAATATGTTTGAGTTAGAGCTGAGTTGAGCACATAGTAAGCTGTATGTCGTTTCTCCAAAGAGTTTGCAAAGTGTCTCTTTCCTGCCAAATTGAGCTGAACTCTCTGACCGAAATAAGCCAAACCATGGCAAATTAAGTCTTACCAGTTTCCTTTCCCTCCTGAGATAATTCTCGGAGATGCCACTTCCTTACCCTTCTTCCCCAGCAAATAAATTTTCCAGATGTTGCAATCTAATCAAGAGAAGCTTTACTCCTTTATTAAAAAAGCTGCCCTCACGATGCTGTTATTCACTTCGCCCCAGCCAGACTCCAGTTGCAAAACATTCCGCAATTATTTCTTTGCTGCAATTTTGTTCCACATCGGTGGAATCACATCTGTTGCAATCCTGGTGACAGAAATGCAAAAGATCTGTTGCCATCCCGGTGATAGAAATGCAATGCAATTTGCACTGGCATGTTATTTGCTTGTTTGTATCCTGTGTCTTTGTTATTTTGACAAATAACCCAAGGCATGGAACATGTATAATACTACTTCTACCTATTTTCCCCACAACAACCCTGGGAGGTGGGTTGAACTGAGAAAGAGGGATTGGCCCAAAGTCACCCAGCTGGCTTTCATGGCTAAAGCGGGACTAGAATTCACCAGCTTTCTAGCCTGATGCCTTAATCACTAGAACAAAGTTATCTATGCTGGCAGGCCTGGGGATGACTGTGATTGTGTGTGCATGATGAATGTGTTTGGGGGGGTCTTTTAAATGTTTTGTAGATTTGGTTTTTGGTTTTTTAATGCTGTGATGTTGTTTTTGTTTATGTTGTTAGCCACTCCGAGTCCTTTGAAGAGGAGCGGCATAAAAATCTAATTAAAATAAAATAAATAAATAAATAAATAAATAAAGTGGCTCTTTTCCCCAAATTCTCTGTTAAAAGAAAATATAATCTTATGACTATCACTGAGTGTTGTATCTTATGACTTATGATGATTGCATTTTATGAGTATGATCATAAGGTCAACTTGTTGCTTGTATGTATGCTGAGAGCTTATGCACCAGAGACAAATTCCTTGTTTGTCCAGTCACACTTGGCCAATAATGAATTCTATTCTATTCTATTCTATTCTATTCTATTCTATTCTATTCTATTCTATTCTATTCTATTCTATTCTATTCTATTCTATTCTATTCTATTCTATTCTTATTCTTATTCCTTATTCTATTCTATTCTATTCTATTCTATTCTATTCTATTCTATTCTATTCTATTCTATTCTATTCTATTCTATTCTATTCTATTCTTATTCCTTATTCTATTCTATTCTATTCTATTCTATATTCTATTCTATTCTATTCTATTCTATTCTATTCTATTCTATTCTATATTCTATTCTATTCTATTCTATTCTATTCTTGTTCTTATTCCTTATTCTATTCTATTCTATTCTATTCTATTCTATTCTATTCTATTCTATTCTATTCTATTCTATTCTATTCTTATTCCTTATTCTATTCTATTCTTATTCTACTCTACTCTATTCTATTCTATTCTATTCTATTCTATTCTATTCTATTCTATTCTATTCTATTCTATTCTATTCTATTCTATTCTTATTCTTATTCCTTATTCTATTCTATTCTATTCTATTCTATTCTATTCTATTCTATATTCTATTCTATTCTATATTCTATTCTATTCTATTCTATTCTATATTCTATTCTATATTCTATATTCTATTCTATTCTATTCTATTCTATTCTATATTCTATTCTATTCTATATTCTATTCTATTCTATTCTATTCTATTCTATTCTATTCTATTCTATTCTATTCTTATTCTTATTCCTTATTCTATTCTATTCTATTCTATTCTATTCTATTCTATTCTATATTCTATTCTATTCTATATTCTATTCTATTCTATTCTATTCTATATTCTATTCTATATTCTATATTCTATTCTATTCTATTCTATTCTATTCTATTCTATATTCTATTCTATTCTATATTCTATTCTATTCTATTCTACTCTACTCTACTCTACTCTATTCTATTCTATTCTATTCTATTCTATTCTATTCTATTCTATTCTATTCTATTCTATTCTATTCTATTCTTATTCCTTATTCTATTCTATTCTATTCTATTCTATTCTATTCTATTCTATTCTATTCTATTCTATTCTTATTCCTTATTCTATTCTATTCTATTCTATTCTATTCTATTCTATTCTATTCTATTCTATTCTATTCTTATTCCTTATTCTATTCTATTCTATTCTATTCTATTCTATTCTATTCTATATTCTATTCTATTCTATTCTATTCTATATTCTATTCCATTCTATTCTATTCTTATTCCTTATTCTATTCTATTCTATTCTATTCTATTCTATTCTATTCTATTCTATTCTATTCTTATTCCTTATTCTATTCTATTCTATTCTATTCTATTCTATTCTATTCTATTCTATTCTATTCTATTCTATTCTATTCTATTCTATTCTATTCTATTCTATTCTATTCCCTGTTCTATCCTATCCTGTTCTATCCTGTCCTATCCTGTCCTATCCTATCCTATCCTATCCTATCCTATCCTATCCTATCCTATCCTATCCTATCCTATCCTATCCTATCCCATCCTATCCCTATTCTATTCTATTCTATTCTATTCTATTCTATTCTATTCTATTCTATTCTATTCTATTCTATTCTATTCTATTCTATTCTATTCCCTGTTCTATCCTATCCTATCCTATCCTATCCTATCCTACCCTACCCTACCCTACTCTATCCTATCCCTATCCTATCCCTATCCCTATCCTATCCCTATTCTATTCTATTCTATTCTATTCTATTCTATTCTATTCTATTCTATTCTATTCTATTCTATTCTATTCTATTCTATTCTACTCTACTCTACTCTACTCTACTCTACTCTACTCTACTCTACTCTACTCTACTCTATTCTATTCCTCCAATCATCCCTCTTACCGTTCCTAGACAGCAAATCTTTTCTGATTATAGCCTAAAGTGGCAGCTTTTGCAGGATTACCAAGAATTGCACCGTGTGTCTCTTAAATTTCAGAGAGCACTAACTCGTGCATGTTGTAATGCTCTCCCCACAGCAGTCCTTCAGGACTGATACAAAAAAGTCCCAGATGTGCTGAGATTGTGCCCCTGTGGACAAGGGACCATTGAAACCACAGCTTGTGTTCTGCTATATTGTACTTTCTATAAGGATTCATGGACTTATTTTATAACTCCCTACCTGTTATAATATCTGGGCGATTCTGATCTCTTTTATGTATAGCTGTCACTGTGCGATCAATATGATCTTTGAATGTAGGGTAAATTCCACTGTACTGTCTCTAAATTAGGCTGCTCATCTATGATCTCACTTACTACTACATCCTGTTCTGTTTTATTTATTTAAAGTTTAAATTTTTAATTCTGATCTGTGACCGTAATAAAAAGTTGATTGCTTGATTGCTTGATTGCATCACATCCTGTCTATATGTCTCTTTTAGTTGACATGATTGATTTTGGGTTATAAGAGGGATGTAGAAAGGGGTTGGACTAGTCCCTTCCACTCTGTTAATTATTGGGGAGGAATAAAAGATCTATCCCCTTGTTCTTTTTTTGCAGGTTGGTTGGTAAAAACCTTAATTGGGCCACATGGCACCAGCGAGGTCTTTGTAAGTGTAAGAAGACAACTTTTTTCAGAAATGAAGGCAGAAAATATCCAGGGCTTTCTACAGTAAGTCTGCCCTTTTGACCACCTACAAATGTTTCTTGTTATTGTTGTTGTTGTTGTTATTATTATTATTATTATTATTATTATTATTATTATTATTATTATTATTATTATTATTAAGATTTTGGAAAACAATCTAGGGTGGGCTGATCATGCATTCATACATACACACAGACATACTTTGCCTGATATAGATAGATAGATAGATAGATAGATAGATAGATAGATAGATAGATAGAGAGATAAATATATAGATATACAAAATTTTGTGGCTGACCAAGAGTTAATGGGAGACTAGTATAGCTATTTCAAGCTCTTTAGCTCTCATCAGAGCCTGAAATAGCTATACTAGTCTCCCACTAACTCTTGGTCAGCCACAAAATTTTGAATTTACAGTATTCACAGTATGTGACGTCTCCCTAAAAAAAAATGCTCCTAGATTGGAGCGAAATGCAGAACAGACTGATTTATATTTGGTAGACCGGGTATTCCACCCAACGGATAAGATAGATATAGATATAGATATAGATATAGATATAGATATAGATATAGATATAGATATAGATATAGATATAGATATAGATATAGATATAGATATAGATATAGATATAGATATAGATATAGATATAGATATAGATATAATGACAGAGATAGAGATATAAATATAGATATAATGACAGATAGATAGATAGATAGATAGATAGATAGATAGATAGATAGAGAGAGAGAGAGAGAGAGAGAGAGAGAGAGAGAGAGAGAGAGAGAGAGAGAGAGACAGAGACAGAGACAGAGAGAGACAGAGAGAGACAGAGACAGAGAGAGATACAGAGATACAGAGATACAGAGAGAGAGAGTTTAATGGTTATTATAAGTTGACAACTTACATGAGTATCATTTGTTGGGGGTCAAGGGAAAGGGAGGGTTTTGCCTTCTCCTTCTGCTCAAGATCCCCATGTACAATTGGTGGGCCACTGTGTGACACAGAATGCTGGACTCGATGGGCTTTGGCCTGATTCAGCATGGCTCTTCTTATGTTCTTATGTTCTTATATATATACATACACACACACACACATATACACATACATTACTGTATACATATACATGTAGTTCCTCACTTAACAGCAGTTCGCTTAGTGACAGTTCAAAGTTAGATCACTGAAAAAAGTGATTTATGACCAATTTTTCACATTAACAGCTATTGCAGCATCTCCATGGTTACTTGATCAAAATTCAGACACTTGGCAACTGACTCATATGTATGACGGTTGCAGTGACCTGGGATGATGTGATCCTCTGTGCTTTCACCCTGAGGTGGCTTTTCCTTTTTCTAGCTCCTTCACCAGATTCCCACATGTGGCCGGAACAGAGCAGAACCTCCGGTTGGCCAGGCAGATCCAGACTCAGTGGAAGACGTTCGGCTTGGACACAGCAGAACTGGTTCACTATGACGTCCTTCTTTCTTACCCAAATCAAAGCTCTCCCAACTATGTCTCCATTACTGATGATGGCGGAAAAGAGGTACAGCAAGCAGGTTGTACCTTCTTCTCTGAGGGAGCCCCCAGGGGAAAAACTAGGTGGAAGTCTGCAGGGCAGCAAAACCTAAGATTCCTCTAGAACAGGGGTCTTCAAACTTGGCCCTTTTATGACTTATGGACTTCAACTCCCAGAATTCCCCAGCCAGAACTCTCAGAATTCCTCAGTCCGATGGGTCGGACATGACTTCGCAATTAACAACAACAACAGGGCAGGGGTAGGCAACCTTGGCTCTTTTATGAGTTGTGGACTTCAACTCCCAGAATTCCTGAGCCAGCATGGCTCAGCTTGGAAACCTCTCCCTTTCCCCTCAGCATGGCTGGCTCAGGAATTCTGGGAGTTGAAGTCCACGAGTCATAAAAGGGGCCAAGGTTGCCTACCTCTGGGCTAGGGGAAAGAAAAAAGGATTAGGAATTAAATATGTATTAGCATATGTAAACTGAGGCAGCACGTTGGTTGAAAAATTATTGTTTGTGTGGAAAAAATGAATAAAAAGATTATATTAAAAAAAGGACGTGGAGCCTTACTTCAGGAGCACTTCAGAGATAGAAGTGTCCCCAAACAGATGCCCTCAAGATGAGGAGGGCCTACAACTAGGTGGGTGGGCCTACAACTCCCAGAATTCCCAGACAGCACAGCCAATGGAATTCTGGGACGTGGCCAACTCCACTTCTGAGAGTTGTTATCACTTATGTCTAGAGAATGTAAGGCTGAGAAAGGCCTTTGGGCAGATAAAAATGACAAATGTAAACATTAACGGAATCATTTTTTTTAAAAAAATGCAGAAAACTTTAAACATGAGGAATCTTCAAACATAATAGTAATTTTTATTGATGTTTGCTTTTCACCGGTAATGAATGTCCACCTGAAGAAAAAAAAGATGAGTAAAAAGATTTGACCTATGGCTATTTTTTTTTTGTTTAAATGATGGTAATTCTGATACTTCAGCAAAAAGGAGAAGCACCCTTCTAAATCTTTTACATGGCAGTTATAACCAATTGGAAAGTAAACCTGATTGAATTGTGGATATGTCTTCTGACTTCATCCCTTCTGAGCAGATGTCTACGAGGGCTACATTTCTGTGTGAAGTTTGTAGATAGATAGATAGATAGATAGATAGATAGATAGATAGATAGATAGATAGATAGATATGGATAGAGATAGATAGATAGATAGATAGATAGATGGATATGGAGATAGATAGATATAGATCGATCGATAGATAGATAGATAGAGAGAGAGAGATAGAGAGAGAGATAGATAGACAGATAGACTGATAGATCGATCAATCGATCAATCCGATCGATCGATCGATAGATAGATAGATCGATAGAGAGATAGATAGATGAGATAGAGAGATAGAGATAAATGGATATGGATATGGAGATAGATAGACAGACAGACAGACAGACAGATAGAGATAGATAGATAGATAGATAGATAGATAGATAGATAGATAGATAGATAGAGACAAAGAGATAGATATGGATATATGGATCCATATATCTGATGATACATGGCAGTTATAACCAATTGGAAAGTAAATCTGATTGAATTGCGGATATGTCTTCTGACTTCATCCCTTTTGAACAGAGGTTTACGAGGGCTACATTTCTTGTGAAATTTGAAAATCAAAATAGGACCCTTGAAAAGAATTGTAATTCTAGGAGCCTGTCAAGTCTGCAACCCAACTGGGTTGTCATTTCAGCTTTCTAATGAAACTTCTTCTGTCTTTTTTTCTTTGTGAACAGATTTTCAACACATCATTGTTTGAGCCCCCGCCTGAAGGCTATGCAAATATTTCTGGAGTGCTGCCACCTTATAATGCTTTTTCAGCACAGGGTGAGCCACTGGTAAGGATTTGATAACATTTATTTAATATTTAATATAAAAATGAATTTGATACAGTAATGATAACAAATAACAAATTATTATTATTATTAATAATAATAATAATAGAGTTGGAAGGGACCTTGGAGGTCATCTAGTCCAACACCCTGCTCAGGCAGGAAACCCTATACCATTTCAGACAAATGGTTGTCCAGTCTCTTCTTAAAAACTTCCAGTGTCGGAGCATTCACCACTTCTGGAGGCAGGTTGTTCCACTGGTTAATTATTCTGTCAGGAAGTTTCTCCTTAGTTCTAGGTTGCTTCTCTCTTTGGTTAGTTTCCACCCGTTGCTTCTTGTCCTGCCTTCAGGCGCTTTGGAGAATAGCTTGACTCCCTCTTCTTTATGGCAACCCCTGAGATATTGGAACACTGCTATCATGTGCCCCCTCATCCTTCTCTTCATTAAACTAGACATACCCAATTCCAGCAACCGTTCCTTATATCCTTTAGCCTCCAGTCCCCTAATCATCTTTGTTGCTCTTCTCTGCACTCTTTCTAGAGTCTCAACATCTTTTTTACATCGCGTTGACCAAAACTGGATGCAGTATTCCAAGTGTGGCCTTACCAAGGCCTTGTAAAGTGGTATTCGACTTGTGTGAATTTTTTGTGTGTATGTGAAAATTCTGTGAACAATTTGGCTTTGTGGCTGCCACAAAGAAGAGGGGTCAACTTATTTTCCAAAGTACCAGAATGTACGACAAGAAACAACAGGTGGAAACTAATCAAGGAGAGAAGCAGCTTAGAAATAAGGAGAAACTTCCTGACAGTGAGGACAATTAGCCAGTGGGACAGCTTGTCTTCAGATGTTGTGGGGGCTGCATCCCTGGAGGTTTTTAAGAAGAGCTCTATTCTGATTGACTGAGTGATTGAAATCTATTACAGTGGTACCTTGGTACTTGACTGCTTTGAAACTCAAATTTGATACTCAATGCATTTTGAGACAAAATTTTTGTCCTGGTACTCATTGTTTGTTTGGTACAAGCTAGAACTTTTCAGTCTGGGTTGCTTTGTGACTCACTATATTATTCCTTATGGGGAAAATGGTACTCATTGTTTTTGGTACTCATCGTGCCCCCCGGAAACAAATAATGATGAGTACTAAGGTACCCACTGTACCTTGAGATGTGATGCCGGCTACAGGCTTGGCTGGTTTTGAAAAAGAGTTGGACTGTTTTGTGGAAATCATAGTGGCTATTTGCCTGGATGGCTGTGTGACTGTCTCTGCAGGCCATCTGCTGGGAGGTGGGTACGCTTCCTTATGCAGTTGGTTGACCACTGTGAGAAAACCCTGTCTATACTAGATGGGCTGCTTATGCACTTATGAAGGACAGTGTATAGAAAAAGAAGCAGAAACTGTCAATCAAACCAGAGCATTTGCTTGGATACTATATTTGGGCTGCAAATCACCAGACAGAACTAGAATGCAATAGTGAGTGCAGTTATTTGGGTTGCCATCTTGATTTCTGCAGCCTGTGTTTGGTAACATCACTTTATACTCAGTCTGCAATAGGTGGAAGCTGTTTCCAAGAAAGTAAGATTATATCACTTCTCCTCTTCTTTTGAGTACCTCAATGTTTGGTTTCTGAACAGAGATGTTCTAGGTTAAACTTATTTGACCAGTGGTTGGCATATCGACTCCTTGCAAATCATATATCCCTTTCTTAAAGCACTATGGCCAGGAATTCCTTAATTAATTCCTTCATTAATGCCTTATGCAATAAAGACCTTTGCATGAAGCCTACTCTTCCTGCTTAGTTCAAGAGAAAATATTCTGTTGGTACGCTATTGAGGCCATATGTGGGAGATGTGAAATGGGAGGTAACTTTCAGAGGAGAACAAGGATGCTAAAAGCAAAGAAAGTATCATTAACAAAACCATGGTCTGGGATACACAAGATAATTACAGCAAGGACGGTCCATAGTCCAGAGCTGGAGACAGGTTTAAGCAGAACATTGGGTCCTAGCAACAGCACTTAGCACTTAGACTTATATACCGACTTACAGTGCTTTACAGCCCACTCTAAGCGGTTTACAGAGTCAGCTTATTGCCCCCAACAATCTGGGTCCTCATTTTACAGACCTTGGAAGGATGGAAGACTGAGTCAACCTTGAGCCCGTTAGGACTGAAGGAATCGAATTCCTGGTAACATGAGCAGAGTTAGCCTGCAATACTGCATTTTAACCACTACGCCACCACAGCCATCATGCGTGGTAAAACCTATCCAGCCTTAGCTAAACTTTGCAAAGTCAGCAGAAAAGACCTTCATGAGAACATGGATATGTCCACCAAGATATGTCAGGGATATTTGGTGGACTGAGAAGACCAAAAGTTTCAATAGCATTCCCTATTGCTGTCAAGAAAATACATGGATGGGTCAACAAAATCATCAGGGATTTATTTTACTTTACACTGAAGAGTCAGAATTTCAGCAAATTGGATTGGACCAGATGTCACGGGGGCGAACCACAAAATACATTTTCTTTAGCACTGCATTCTATGGGGGGGGGGGGAAAGGGACTTCTTACATCAGACCAAATCCTTGCCTATTTCAGGCCAACTGCTGTGCATAGCTTCTTCTCAGAATATAGAACTACTCAAAAATAGTTGCAATTCCTAGTGAAATCATTCTTCCACTAGAATCAAGGGTAGGCAACCTTGGCTCTTTTATGACTTGTGGACTTCAACTCCCAGAATTCCCGAGCCAGCCATGCTGGCTCAGGAATTCTGGGAGTTGAAGTCCACAAGTCATAAAAGAGCCAAGGTTGCCTACCCCTGCACTAGACTCTCCCTTTCTTTTCAGCCTTTTGATATTTGACTTTGAATTTGGGATACATCTAAGGCTTTAGGTAGGGTATGCCAAAGACTATGGACTGGAATCTGGAAAAGTAGCTACTGTGTATTGGTGGGATTAGTTCTTCCAGCAGCATCTGTTAGGGTACGGGTCTGCAGCCTTGACAACCTTGACAACCTTAAGACTTGTGGACTTCAGCTCCCAGAATTCTGGGAGTTGAAGTTCACAAGTCTTAAAGTTGTCAAGTTTGCAGACCCCTGTGTTAGGAGACGCATCAACATCTGAAAAATGGGAGGTGAAGCATTGCAATCAAAGCCCTCCTCTTGTTGTAGGTGTACCGTAGTGACTTTGTCCACACACACACATACATGTACAAAAAGTGGATTTTTGATTGTGGCATTGCAGCTATCACTTATGTTTAGAGAATGTAAGGCTGAGAAAGGCCTTTGGGCAGATAAAAATGACAAATGTAAACATTAACAGAATCATTTTAAAAAAAAACGCAGGAAACTTTAAACATAAGGAATCTTCAAACAGAATAATAATTTTTATTGATGTTTGCTTTTCACTGGTAATGAATGTCCACCTGAAGAAAAATAAAAAGGTAAGAGTAAAAAAATTTGACCTATGGCTAATTTTTTTTTAAATGATGGTAATTCTGATAGTTCAGCAAAAAGGAGAAGCACCCTTTTAAATCTTTTACATGGCAGTTATAACCAATTGGAAAGTAAACCTGATTGAATTGTGGATATGTCTTCTGACTTCATCCCTTCTGAGCAGATGTCTACGAGGGCTACATTTCTGTGTAAAAATTGGAAAATAGATAGATAGATAGATAGATAGATAGATAGATAGATAGATAGATAGATAGATAGATAGATATGGATAGATAGATAGATGAGATAGATGAGATAGATGAGGTAGAGAGATAGAGATAAATGGCTATGGATATGGAGATAGATATACATACATACATACATACATACATACATACATACAGACAGACAGACAGACAGACAGATAGATAGATAGATAGATAGAGATAGATAGATAGAGATAAAGAGATAGATATGGATATATGGATCCATATATCTGATGATATATTTCCAGCTGCTTTGGAGAATGGAGATCTTGGGCAGGGAGGACATCAATCTGTGGAAGAGGGACAGGCTCCCTTAGTTGAGACCCCTTCCCTGGAGGATGTGCCCATATCCTCTTGCACCGAGGATACTTCTCTGTGGGTGGTGGGAGGGGGGCTTCTTGTAGTGGGTGATTCAATTGTTAGAAATATAGAGAGACGGGTTTGTGATGGAAGCGTTGACCGCATGGTAAACTGCCTGCCGGGTGCAAAGGTTGCGGACATCACGAGGCATCTAGACAGGCTGATAGACAGTGCTGGGGTGGAGCCAACTGTTGTGGTACATGTCGGTACCAATGACATTGGAAAAGCTAAGCGGAAGGTCCTGGAAGCCAAATTTAGGTTGCTAGGTAGAAGATTAAAGTCCAGGACCCCCAAGGTTGCATTCTCAGAAATGCTACCTGTTCCACACGCAGGGCCAGCTAGACAGGCAGAGCTCAGGAGCTTCAATGCGTGGATGAGGCAGTGGTGCCGGGAGGAAGGGTTTAGATTCATTAGGAACTGGGAAACATTTCAGGACAAGCCACACCTGTACAGAAGGGACGGGTTACATTTGAACCATAATGGAACCAGACTGTTGGCGATTAATATTAAAAAGGTTTCAGAGCAGCTTTTAAACTGATTCATAGGTGCAAGTCGAAAGGAGCTGGGCAGCTTCCGGTTTGAGAAGGCGCACTGCCTAATATGGAGGGAGGAAGTTATGCACACATTGGTGAGTCAACAGGAAAACTAAATTGCAATAGTCAAGCAGAAGGACATGGTAGACCATCTACAAATTCTACAACCAAATTCTACAGTCAAAATCCACAGTCAAAGTTGAAAGTGCACCAGAAAATTACATATAAAGGTCTGTACACAAATGCTAGAAGCATTCGAGCAAAAATAGGGGAATTGGAATGCTTGGTGAAGGAAAATAATATTTATATTATCGGCATAACAGAAACCTGGTGGACGGATGAAAACCAATGGGACACAAGGATTCCAGGTTACAAATTGTATAGGATGGACAGGAGAGGGAGAAATGGTGGTGGCGTGGCCTTGTACATAAATGAGGAGTTAGAATCTCATGAACTCGAAATTCAAGAAAATTCAAACTCACCCACAGAAACATTGTGGATAAAAATCCCAGGACAGGAAACTAATCTGACGTTAGGGATCTGCTATCGCCCTCCAAACCAAACTCCAGAGGCAGATTGCTATTTGGAAAAAGAATTTAAGGAGGCCTCAAAAAGAAATAGGGTAGTCATAATGGGGGACTTCAACTATCCCCAAATAGATTGGGTAAATTCTTGTTCTACACATGAAAGAGAGACAAGGTTCCTCGACATGTTAGCCGATTATTCCCTTGAGCAGATGGTCATGGAACCTACCAGGGGAAAGGGGATCCTGGACTTGGTTCTAACTAATGTACAGGATTTGGTTCATGATGTCCTTGTAACCGAGCCCATAGGAACCAGCGATCACAACACAATAACCTTCAACTTAACCATGGATAGCAAATTGTCAGTGAAAACTAACACAGAGACAAACTTTCACAGAGGAAATTTTGACAAAATGAGGAAAATAGTAAAGAAGAAACTAAAAGGAACAGTAAAAAAAGTCAAATCCCTCCAAAATGCTTGGAAACTGTTTAAAAATATGTTACAGCAGGCTCAAATAAAATGCATTCCTAAAAGAAGAAAGAGGATTGGAAAGTCCAAGAGGATACCAGTATGGCTTACAAATGAGGTAAAGGAGGTTATTGGAAAGAAGGAAAAACTCATTTAAGAAATGGAAGGCTCTTCCTACCGAGGAGAACAGGAGGGATCACAAACTCTGGCAGACCAAATGCAAGGCGATAGTCATGAAAGCCAAGAGAGACTTTGAGGAGCATATAGCCAAGAATATTAAAAATAATAACAAAACCTTTTTAAAGTACATCAGAAGCAGGAACCCAACCAGAAAATCAGTTGGGCCACTTGATAACAATGGTCAGAAGGGGATAATCAGAGAAGACAAGGAGATTGCTGAGAGGCTAAATGACTTCTTTGCCTCCGTTTTCACTGAGGAGGATAGAGAACATCTGCCTGCCACTGAATTAGTTTTCCCAGGGAGGGAAATAGAAGAATTAAACCTGATAGAGATAAACAAGGAAGATGTTCTTGCATGCCTTTCTAAACTAAACGTCAACAAATCGCCGGGTCCAGATGGCATCCACCCTAGAATTCTCAAGGAACTCAAGTGTGAAATTGCTGAACTTCTAGCTAAAATATACAATCTTTCTCTAAGATCAGGCACTGTGCCGGAGGATTGGAGGGAAGCAAATATAACCCCGATCTTCAAGAAAGGATCCAGAGGTGATCCAGGAAACTATAGACCAGTCAGTCTAACCTCAGTTCCAGGCAAACTGATGGAAACCATTATTAAAGATAAAATTACAGGGCACATAGAAAAACAGGCATTGCTGAAAGAAAATCAACATGGTTTCTGCAAAGGCAAATCATGTCTTACTAACTTGTTAGAATTCTTTGAGGGTGTAAATAAATACATAGATAAAGGGGCCCCTTTATCTTGATATTGTATATCTTGACTTTCAAAAGGCTTTTGACAAAGTCCCTCACCAAAGGCTCCTAAAAAAGCTCTCCAGCCACGGAATTAGAGGACAGGTCTTGTCCTGGATTGGTAACTGGCTAAATTGTAGGAAGCAAAGGGTGGCAATAAATAGACAATTCTCCGGATGGAAAGAAGTGAGAAGTGGTGTACCCCAAGGTTCAGTTTTGGGACCTTTACTTTTTAATTTATTCATCAATGATCTGGATGTAGAAGTTAATAGTGAGGTAGCCAAGTTTGCTGATGACACTAAATTGTTCCGGGTTGTGAAAAGGGAAACTGATTGTCGGGAGCTCCAGAAGGATCTCTCGAAATTGTGTGAGTGGGCAACAAAGTGGCAAATGCATTTTAACCTAAACAAGTGCAAAGTTATGCACATCGGGGCAAAGAACCCCAATTATACTTACCAACTGATGGGGACCAAACTTTCTGAGACAACCCAAGAAAGGGATCTTGGGGTTTGGTGGACAGCTCGATGAAGATGTCAACCCAATGCGCAGCAGCAGTAAAAAAAGCAAATTCCATGCTTGGCATGATTAGGAAGGGAATCGAAAATAAGTCAGCAAGTGTTGTATTGCCTCTGTACAAATCGATGGTGAGACCACACTTGGAGTACTGTGTACAGTTCTGGTCACTGCACCTCAAGAAGTATATAATGGAACTGGAAAAGGTGCAAAAAAGGGCAACAAGAATGATCAAGGAAATGGAGCGCCTCCCTTATGAAACCAGATTGCAACGCCTTGGTCTCTTCAGCCTTGAAAGACGGCGTTTAAGGGGTGACTTGATCGAAGTGTATAAAATCATGCATGGGATAGAAAAGGTGGATAGAGAAAAATTCTTTTCTCTATCACACAATACCAGGACAAGAGGGCACTCCCTAAAGCTCATAGCTAAGAAAGTGAGGACAAATAAAGGGAAATATTTCTTCACCCAGAGGGTCGTTGGTTTATGGAATTCACTTCCAGAAGGGGTCGTGACAGCTGTCAGCCTTGACAGCTTCAAGGCAGGGCTAGATAGATTCATGGATGCAAAGTGTATCGGTGGTTATTAAAACGGATGTCCATGTGCCGCCTCTATGTTGGTTGAGGCAGGCAGGATTCCCTTGGGTACCATTTGTTGGGGGTCAAGGGAAAGGGAGGGTTTTGCCTTCTCTTTCTGCTCAAGATCCCCATGTACAATTGGTGGGCCACTGTGTGACACAGAATGCTGGACTCGATGGGCTTTGGCCTGATTCAGCATGGCTCTTCTTATGTTCTTATGTTCTTATGATGTATGGCAGTTATAACCAATAACCAAACACACACGTACAAGAAGTGGATTTTTGATTGTGGCATTGCAGCTGGCATCCGGCAGATTTGTGCCTGCCCCTAAAAAGAACCATGAATTCTCCCTAGTTTGTGTTTTGGTGCTTGTTCTCAGGATTTGATAGTTTCCATCTTCAACCTTGGTTGATGAAGATGAGTCCTCTGTGGAGGTTCTCAGTATCCATGGTTGTTTCAAAGGTGCTTTCAAAATGGCGACTGGTCTTTCTTGACTTTTCTTGGAGACATTTCACTTCTCATTGAAGAAGCTTCTTCAGTTCCAACTAACCAGTGGGGAATGGAAAGATTTATATTTGTATTTAGCTAGCCATTAACAGTCTCAGGGTCATTGAAACCATCAGAAATTAATGAAGGTAAGTCATCATCTTTCTCTGAAGATGAGTCATTTAACAACACTCAACCTTCTGTTGTTACTTTCTAAGTGTGTCTATGGGGACTGCTTAAATGTCCTGTAAATGAAGATTTTTGCTTTGCCACATTGCCAACTTTTAATAAATCATTTCAACTAAAGAAATGAAATGGGAGTCCTGAAAGAGGAATCAAGTGGGCGTTTATGGGATATATATTCTTTCGGCCTTCCGAAAGAATCTTAAAACTTATCTTTGCCGGCAGGCCTGGGGATGATTGTGGCTTGTTGTGTGACTGATGAACATGTGTGGGGTTTTATTTTTAAATATTTCTTGCTTGGGCTTAGATTGTAATTTGTTGTTTTATATATATGTTGTAAGCCGCTCCGAGTCTTCGGAGAGGAGCGGCATATAAGTCCAAAATAAATAAATAAATAAATAAAATAAAAATTTGCAGTTGTGATACAGTTCCCTGTATAAGTTAAATAGATTCCATGTGTAGTAGTAAATTAAATAAAATTAAGTCCCCCAAAATGTTGTTTTTGTTTCCATCCTAAAAAGGCTGATCTGGTGTATGTCAATTATGGACGCACAGAAGATTTTTTCAAGTTAGAGAGAGAAATGGGAATAAACTGCACAGAAAAGATTCTCATTGCTCGATACGGAAAAATATTCAGAGGAAACAAAGTAAGTTATCAGCATCTTTATGGTTTTCTCAGTGACGACACCACCAAGAGAAATATTTTAGTGTCTTTACTACCGTAGGACGTTGCTTAAATACTGCACATACATTTTCAAAAAAAGAAAACGATCCAAAGTGAATACCATTTAATTAATTCGACATGGAATTTTTAAAAATATGTATGGTGCAAGCCTCCAAAATAGTTCACTCATTTGTGGCGGAATGTTTGGTGAGAATTCAGCTGGCATTTTACAAATCATGGGAGCCAAGCCATTATGTTAAGCTGTAGTAGAGGCAAATTGTTCTCAAGACATTGATTTAGCACGTAGTCCAGACTAATGCTATTCTGATTACCAGTTGGTAGTTGGGCTGCCTGTATGAGCACGCTGAACCTAGCCTGAATTTTTTATTTGTGGACTTGATGTCGGCTCACCTATCTACCAGGTTTTCCTGCTACACATGCACAGAAACACACAGAGGGAGAGGAAGGGAGGAAAAGAGAGGGAAAGGGAGGGAGGGAGGGAGGGAGGGAAAGGGAGAAGGAGAGGGAGAGGGAGGGAGGGATGGAGGGAGAGAAAGAGGAGAAAGAGAGAGGGAAAGAGGGAGGGAGAGGGAGAGAGGGAAGGAGGGAGGGAGAGAGGGAGGGAAAGAGGAGAAGAAGAGAAGGAGAGGGAGGAAGAGGAAGGGAGGAAAAGAGGGAAAGGGAGAAAGAGAGGGAGAGGGAGGGAGGGATGGACGGATGGAGGGAAAGAGAGGGAGAGAGGGAGAGAGGGAGGTTGAGGGAGAGAGAGAGAAGGAGGGAGGCAGGGAGAAAGGAAGTTGGCCTAAGAACCCAACTATATTTCATCTCTTTTCTTGATTTCCTCTTACAGCACAAGTTGGCTATTTGTGGTCCTGTTGAGTGCATTGCAGTAGTCCAGATTAGAGGAATGGGCACAATTAGGCTACAAAATGGATTTGTGCAAAGGCCTTCGCAAGAGAAAGCTGTGAATCTAGGGCAGGGGTAGGCAACCTTGGCTCTTTTATGACTCGTGGACTTCAACTTCTAGAATTCCTGAGCCAGCCATGCTGAGGGGAAAGGGAGAGATTTCCAAGCTCAGCCATGCTGGCTCAGGAATTCTGGGAGTTGAAGTCCACGAGTCATAAAAGAGCCAAGGTTGCCTACCCCTGATCTAGGGAGAATTAACACCCAATCTGAGGACGTGCTGGCAAATATTCACCAACAGCCAGGATTATTCTGGATTAATTGAAGCTTCAAAGGCAACCCCGTGTAGAGTGTCTTGTAGTAGTCTAGACCTGTGACAATCAGGGCATGAGCTATTTTGTTGGGGTTTAAATACGGGAAGGCCCCCAATTCATGCACACCAACCCTTGGCGTCCTCTTAATCCCATTCATGCTACTCCTGAAACTCAAGGGAACGCAAGAGCGTTTTGCTTCTTAACAGTTGATTTTTCTGCAGGTTAAAAATGCCATCTTGGCAGGAGCGAAAGGAATTATCCTTTACTCTGATCCTGCAGATTATTGTGCACCTGGGGTCAAATCCTATCCAGATGGCTGGAATCTTCCTGGACAAGGAGTTCAGCGTGGAAATGTGTTAAATCTAAATGGCGCAGGAGATCCTCTCACGCCAGGCTATCCAGCCAAAGGTTAGTGTCCATAGGCCCACGTATGACACACCCTTTGGGAAAAAAAGACCAGAGCTTGTTGCTGTAACATTTGCTTTCCATATACAGGCAGTCCTTGTCAGTTACAAGTTTTGATCACTTCAGATGAAGCTGGAAGATACTCTCTAAGCTCTTCGAAAAAAATGTGAACATACTCTTTAAAATAGGCCCTGTAGAGCAGGGGTCCTCAATCTTGGCAACTTTAAGACTCTTGTGGACTTCAGCGCCCAGAATTCCTCAGCCAGCAAATGATTGCAAATGGAGGACTAATTACTGCTAAAACTGATTGCACGTGTTCATATCCTACTGATCTCAAACTTTCATTGATTTTTTTTTTCAGAATACATGTTCAGACTTGACGTTAGTGATGGGGTGGGAATCCCCACCATTCCAGTACACCCCATTAGTTACCACGATGCTGAGGTTTTATTAAGGTATACATATTAAATTATGCTCGATACTTACGTGAACTGGAAAATCCATGGATTTTGAAAATCCATGCCTGTTTCTTGACCTGGCTCACTTTAAAGGGCCGAAAGCTCACCCAGCCAGGAGGTGGGTTTGGTGTAATGGTCAATGGTGCTGGACAAGAAACCGTGAGTTCTAGTCTTCCCTAAGGCATGGAAATGACTTTGGAATAGTCACTCATTCTCAACAGGTAGTCCTCGACTTACAACCGTAATTGAGCCCCAAATTTCTGTTGCAACTGTGTTTCCCCCAAATAAGACCCAACTGGAAAATAAGTCCTAGCATGATTTTTCAGGATGCTCGTAATATAAGCCCCACCCCCAAAATAAGCCCGAGTTAAGATCAACAGGTAGACCAGGGGTAGGCAACCTTGGCTCTTTTATGACTCGTGGACTTCAACTCCCAGAATTCCTGAGCCAGCCATGCTGAGGGGAAAGGGAGAGGTTTCCAAGCTGAGCCATGCTGGCTCAGGAATTCTGGGAGTTGAAGTCCATGAGTCATAAAAGAGCCAAGGTTGCCTATCCCTGAACTAGATGGATGCATTTAGTACCGTATTGCCCTGAAAATAAGACCTAACCAGAAAATAAACCCTAATGCATCTTTTGGAGCAGAAATTAATATAAGATCCAATATTATTTTCAGGGAAACACTGTAAGTGAGACAATTCACAGGGTTGTTGTTGGGATATAAACCACTGATTGATTGATTGATTGATTGATTGATTAGCTTTAGTAGTCACCAGACTCCAGAAATACTCTGGGCAGCATATATTTAAAACAGAGCCAGTTTGGTCCAGTGGTTAAGGTAGACTAGAAAGTGTGAGACTGTGAGTTGTAGTCCGGGGTCCCCAACCCCCAGGTTGCAACCCACTACCAGGCCAAGGCCTGCTCAAAACCAGACCGCAGGAGAGATGGGCAAGGACATGCGCATGAAACTCTAAGAGGGCGCTTGAGTGGAGGGTGCTTGTGCTTGCGCTCGCGCATGATTCTGCACTCATGCGAGCGTAAAGTGCTCGTGCATGAAGCTCCATTCGCACGAGTGGAGGTTGCACATGTACTGTATGCGTGCATGTGCCTGCCACTTAGACACACACCCTTGTGCTGGGCCAGGCTGCCAAACTGGAAAAGGTGACTTTGGGTCAGCTACTTTGGGTCCCCTGTAGAATTCTTTCGATTCTACAGGGGGATGATCCTGTCATACAGCATCACAGTCTGGTTTGGAAGTATCACTGCTTCAGACAGGAAGGCAGTGCAGAGAGTGGTGAGGATGGCCGGAAAGATCATTGGCAGCTCCCTCCCTCCCATCCAGGACATAGCACGGAAGCGTTGCTTGAGCAGGGTCCGCAAGATCATCTGGGACACTACACATCCTCTTCACGACCTGTTTTCCTTGTTATCTTCTGGGAGGGGGCTTCGTGGTATCCGTAGCAGAACATCTAGATTCAGCCATAGTTTCATTCCATACAGCATTAACCGTGTGAACTCTCAAGCTTCATCCTTCCATTATATATTCAAGATGGACAGTATTTAATATTTATTTGTTATGTATATGTAGGGGTGTGGGTCTATACATATGTTGTACATAGTATGTTTTAGGTATGTGTCATGTATCTGTTTCACTTTGAGATGAGAGCGGGCAACTAAATTTCATTTTTGATGTGTGCCGTTGTGCCCACAGTTAAAAAATGACAATAAAGGTCATCCTATCCTATCCTATCCTATCCTATCCTATCCTATCCTATCCTATCCTATCCTATCCTATCCTATCCTATCCTATCCTATCCTATCCTATCCTATCCTATCTCTTATCTTATCTTATCTTATCTTATCTTATCTTATCTTATCTTATCTTATCTTATCTTATCTTATCTTATCTTATCTTATCTTATCTTATCTTATCTTATCTTATCTTATCTTATCTTATCCCAACTCACCTCACATCATAGGGTTGTTGTTGTGGAGAGAAGTTGTGTTGGATATGTTCATTGCCTTGTGTTATTTGTAAAAAAAGAATAAAGGCGGGATGTAGAGAGTAAAGGTTTCCCCTGTCCAGTTGTGTCTGACTCTAGGGGCAGTGTTCATCTCCGTTTCTTATCAGAGGGAGCCAACATTGTCCACAAAGACGCTTCCACGGTCATGTGGCTAGCATAACTGTATGCTAGCCACATGATGTATGCTCACAGAATACGGTTACCTTCCCACTGAAGTGGTACCTATTTATCTACTTGCATTTGCATGCTTTCAGACTGCTAGATGGGCAGGAGCTGAGACAAGTAACGGGGAGCTCACTCTGTCGCACAACACCCAGGTCTCAAACTTGAGCTGTCAGCTTCCCAACTGACCAGCTCAGCATCTCTGACCACTGAGCCATCACACCCCTTGAAGGCGGGATAAAATGAAATAAACAAAAATAAAAAGCAATGGAAAGAATCTAAGCGTCTGGATAAACTGCACCCACAATCAGTCAGTCTGAATTCCACAAAATGTCCTATCTTCCCAAGGCTTGGGAGGACAGCTATTAATTTTTTTTTAAAGAACATTATCAGGATGGGAGATGAAAAGTTCTCAAAAAACATGACAAAAGACAAAGAAGGTTTCTTTGTTTTTCCAGGTTCCTGGGTGGTTCTGCAGCTCCAGACAAGAGTTGGAAAGGAAATCTCAACGTATCCTACAATGTTGGGCCTGGATTTTTAGATCACTATTCCACAAGGTTAGTTCTAACATTTTTTTTTTAAAAAAATCATTGTGCTTCAATTGCCATCCCAATTGGGCATATCCCAATATTCATGCTATGAGCCGCCCTGAGTTCTTTGGAATAGGGCGGCATAGAAATTAAATAAATAATAATAATAATAAATAATAATAAATAATAATATCCACTTAGAGCGGTTTTCATTTTCTCAGAGACCATTGTCTGTCTTAGGGGCTGGGTGAATGCAGGGAGTACTCGGCTGATGGCCACAACGGAGCCCCAAATTTCTGTTGCTAAGCAAAACATTTGTTAAGTGTGTTTTCTCCCATTTTACGACCTGTCTTGCCACAGTTGTTGAGTGAATCATTGAAATTAAGTTAGTAATCTGGTTGTTAAGTGAACCTGGCTTCCTCATGGTCTTTCCTGGTCAGAAGCCAACTGAGAAAGTTACAAATGGGACATGGCAACTGTAATAACTACATGTTGCCAGATGCCTAAATGTTGAACCTGTGACCCTGAGGACGCTGCAATGGTCATAAGAGCGAGGACCAGTTGCAAGTCACCTTTTTTCACTGTTGTTGTAACTTCAAATGGTTACTATTCTTGACCGTATAGCTCTGTATAACCTCGTATAGCTCTACGTAACCCTAACTAGTGAGCATGTATGAGTATGTTAGAATATCTGGCAGTTATTGGGTTAAATGTTAGATATGTTGATGGGTCAGTGGGAGGAGTCTCAAAATGTCATTGGGAGACTTCCTGGACACAAGCCAGTTTGGAATGTCTTTGTCTGAAAGAAGCATGGGCCATCAGATGTCACCATGATGAGCCTACGCTGTTATAAAGAGGGTATGGAGGAGAGCATCATTAATTTACCTGTAGGGATGGACAAAAGATGTAATTTCAAGAAGTAACAACACAGCATGAATGCAAGTAATCTTTGTAATCTTTCTGTTTGCAATATATTTTTTGTTATAAACCATTTCTACCGAGTTATCTATCTGACTTGATTTAAAGAAGGCGTTTTTAACTCAGAGTCAGAATAATAAATGAATGATGCTCTCCTCCATACCATCTTTATAACGGCGCAGGCTCATCGGGTGACATCTGATGGCCCTTGCTTCTTTCAGACAAAGACATTCCAAACTGGCTTGTGTCCAGGAAGTCTCCCAATGACCTTTTGAGACTCCTTCCACTGACCCATCAACATACCTAGCATTTAACCCAATAACTGCCAGATATTCTAACATACTGATACATGCTCACTAGTTAGGGCAGCGGTTCTCAACCTTTTCCGGGGCTCGACCCCGGCCCGCATCGCGCATGCGCGGTGTGACGGGGTGCATCACGCATGTGCGACGTGACGGGGCACACCGCGCATGCGTGGCATGATGGGGCGCATTGCGCATGGGTGGTGCAATGGGGCGCATCGCGCATGGGTGCCGCAACGGGGCACATAACGCATGGGCAGCACAACGGGGCACATCACGCATGGGCGGCACGACAGGGCGCATTGCGCATGTGCGGCGCAATGGGGTGCAACGCGCATGCACGGCGTGACAGGGCACATCGCGCATGCACGACGCGACAGCCCGCATGGCAAAGGGGAAAAAAATGGCCGACCCAAAAAAAATGGCTGACCAAAAAAAAAATGGCCGACCCACCCCCAGAATGGTGGGCCCGCATCGCGCATGCACGACCCAATGGCCTGCATCGCAAAGGGGAAAAAAATGGCAGACCAAAAAAAATGGCCAACCAAAAAAAAATAAAAAATGGCGGACTGCAGTGTTTGGCGACCCCCATGAAATGGTCGTTCGACCCCAAATGGGGTCGCGATCCACAGGTTGAGAACCGCTGAGTTAGGGTTACATGGCTGTAAGTCAAGGACTACTTGTACTTACTGAACTATACTACGTACGTTTTACACATTGCAATCAACTAGATCAGTGGTGGCGAACCTATGGCACAGGTGCCAGAGGCGGCACTCAAAGCCCTCTCTGTGGGCACACATGCTGTTGCCCCAGCCTTGCCTCCCCCTGTGACCCCCTCCTCTTCAGCAGCCCCCCCTGAAGGAGAGTCATCTCTGAGCATGGCCCCACGCAAAGCAGCCAAGGACATGGCAGCCAGGCAACATAGACAAGACTCTGCCCTCACAACCCATCGTGCACAGTTGATGCTGCAGGGCGGTGGCAGAGGGCGTGACCGCCATAGCACTGCTGGGCTACCTGGGTGATCTGTGGCGGGCCCTGGAGGCGGTGAGTGCCCTGCGGGCAGGTGAGGCAGGGGATGGGGAGGCAGAGCGGGGGTGGGGCAGGGGCAGGGGGTGGAGTGGGGGCGGGGCGGGCCAGTTTTGGGGCACTCGGTCTCTAAAAGGTTCGCCATCAGTGAACTAGATGGCTAAATCAGTTGCCCTAGAAACAGGTAGGCAACCTCGACTCTTTTATGACTCGTGGACTTCAATTCCCAGAATTCCTAAGTCAGCTATGCTAGAACATGGGTGTCCATCTTGATGTATCACAACTTTTTTTGCATTGCTGGAACTGGGGTGGGCGCGGCCTTAATATGATGTCACCCCTGCCCTAGAAGATTTGTTACACATGCAAGTCAGAGCAAATCCAACTAATTTACAAAATAGGTAACAACTGCAGAAATTAGGGCTGGCAGGATCAAATTATCAGTATTGGTGCTAGTAATTGATGGTTCATAGGTGAAACGATGTGAAATTGTTTCGTTTCGTTTCGTTTCAGTGCTTGGATAGTCAGTCTTGATTTGCGAATTGGCCATTTTAAATTCTGGACAAGCCCTACGTAGGAATTACGTGAGCTACATTTTAGCTTCTAATGCCAATCCTGAATTCAGAATAAGACCTCATTGTTGTACTGCTGAAGTGCTATCTTTAGCTTGCTGGTATATTGCTGCCTCCAGTCACGTTGCTATGTTAATAAAGTAGGTTGTGGGAACTTATATATCACCTCCATCTTTTACTGCAAGAAGGTTGATTATGCAATGCCCATTGTCTTAGCTTGTCTAATTAAGAAGCAAGCTGTTTAATGTACTTTTTTAAAGGACTTCTTTTTTGAAAGTTCATTTTTCTGTTCTTTCCCTTTCCATTGCCAAAATCTGGAAACTCAGAACAGCTTCTTCTTCTTCTTCTTCTTCTTCTTCTTCTTCTTCTTCTTCTTCTTCTTCTTCTTCTTCTTCTTCTTCTTCTTCTTCTTCTTCTTCTTCTTCTTCTTCTTCTTCTTCTTCTTCTTCTTCTTCTTCTTCTTCTTCTTCTTCTTCTTCTTCTTCTTCTTCTTCTTCTTCTTCTTCTTCTTCTTCTTCTTCTTCTTCTTCTTCTTCTTCTTCTTCTTCTTCTTCTTCTTCTTCTTCTTCTTCTTCTTCTTCTTCTTCTTCTTCTTCTTCTTCTTCTTCTTCTTCTTCTTCTTCTTCTTCTTCTTCTTCTTCTTCTTCTTCTTCTTCTTCTTCATCTCCTCCTCCTTTGCTGTAACTGCTGTTCTGTTCTCTTCTTCTTCTTCTTCTTCTTCTTCTTCTTCTTCTTCTTCTTCTTCTTCTTCTTCTTCTTCTTCTTCTTCTTCTTCTTCTTCTTCTTCTTCTTCTTCTTCTCTTCTCCTTCTCCTTCTCCTTCTCCTTCTCCTTCTCCTTCTCCTTCTCCTTCTCCTTCTCCTTCTCCTTCTCCTCCTCCTCCTCCTCCTCCTCTTCCTCTTCCTCCTCCTCCTTCTCCTCCTCCTCCTCCTCCTTCACCTCCTCCTCCTCCTTCTTTTCTCCTGCTCCTCTTTCTCCTGCTCCTCTTTTCTCCTCCTCGTCGTCCTCCTCCCCCTCCTCCTCCCCCCATCCTCCTCCTCCTTCTTCTTCTTTTCTCCTGCTCCTCTTTCTCCTGCTCCTCTTTCTCCTGCTCCTCCTCCTCCTCCTCCTTCTTTTGACTTCTGACTTGAGGCACATTGGATATATTATGGAAATAACTAACTCTCTGGAGAAGGCTCTAATGCTGGGAAAGTTGGAAAGAAAGAGTAAGGGACAACCTACACTTGTGTGGCAATGAGTGCATCATTGGAAGACCTGAAGGACCAGGTTAAGCACAATCACCATGGAGAAAATCTTTGTGGTTGATAAGCATCTGCAGTTTCTACATTAGATGGCACATAGTCAATAACAATCAATCAATTACAAGGAGAAGCATAGAAAGAAATGGTCTTTGCACAAGAGAGAAGTAGTGTATATATACTGACTATTTTACAACATAGCCTACGGAAGAAATAGAGCAGAAATCAATCCAATGATGTAAATTGAAATAAATGTGGCCATAACTGGAGGAAGAAACATATGCTCTCATATTTATTACCTATTCGTTCAATTTGTCCCTGCTGCAAACAACAGGACTCTCAAATGGGCACAACAACATATTTGTAATACAATAAAACATCCATAAGACAAGGACCAGGACAGGCCCCCCCCTCAAAAAAATGCAATATGATACAAATAATTTACGATACTTTACCGGTTTCTCTGTTTCTTTAGGCTCTTGCGAACAACTCAACCTTTAACAATTGTGAGAAAATCTATAATATGAGAGTGTCAAGCTCTAAAATCAAGAAATATCTGAGGTACTCCAAAGCAATTTCGTTTATTGTTCCTCATTTATAGGTGTTCTTCACCTATGGACAGAAATCTTGCCAAACTAAAACACTTGTATCAATAAAAATATACTCTGAGAACTACTAGACAGGAGCTGTTCTCACTCTCTTTCTCCTTCATCAACTATCTAAACTTTTCTGTCTCTTGCTCCTCTGGAATTCAGCCCCTCCCTAATGGGAATCCAGACTACATTCCACCACAGTGGGCCACCTTAGTATCTGGCATTTGTTAGAAAGGATGGGTGTAACTGCAAAAAAAAACCCCAATAATGTACTGTTTTTCAGTTTTCCAACCTTCTTGTTGTGGTCTTCTGGAAGCACTAGTCATTTTTCTGGATAAACATGAAGATTCCAGCCAGGATTTGGTTATGACCAAGATTAGATATTTGTTTCTAGAAGTTGATCATTGAATGAAGCCAGAAATAACTGAAGATTCGATCCAGGGATCCATTTGAACATGCTTCTGCCCAGCCGCAAACAAATGATTGACTTCACCTGTAGCAGGATTGAATCCTTTTGCAAAACTACAACTTGTGAATGCTTTGAGCTACTCCTGCTATGATTGACCTTACTACTCTGTCGCCAAATCTTTTTTTTTCCTTTTCTATTGCAGAAAAGTTAAGATGCACGTTCATAGCTCCAGTCAAATTACACGGATATATAATGTGATCGGAAGCATCAAAGGAGCAGTGGAGCCTGGTGAGCTTTGAATGTTGATTGCATTATTTAAAACAAGAATGGACAGGTTTCGAGTAGCAGGAAACCAAAATGAGCAGGTGTTTAAGGAAGGCAACAATTACAGTGGACGGCGTAAGGAGGACTCTATATCCCTGATTGTTTGTTTTCGGGGAGGTATTGGAATTAATGCTTTCCCAGTCATATTAATTCTGTTTTAATGCTTATAGTATCTTCTTTGTTGGTTTCCACTTCAAAATGTTGATGCCTAAGTTCTGAGGAGGGAGTAGGAATTTAAAACAATATCAAGAAATACAGGAGGCAGTAGAAACATCAGAAGCTTTGGGCAAAAATTGATGGCACAGTGGAAGACACGATAGCTGGTCAGTGGTGATAGAGCTGTGGTGGCACAGTGGTTAATGGTTAGAATGCAGTATTGCAAGCTAATTCTGCTGACTGCCAGGGGTTCGATTCCCACCAGCTCAAGGTTGGCTCAGCCTTCCGTTCTTCTGAGGCCGGTAAAACGAGGACCCAGATTGTTAGGGGGGGCAATATGCTGACTCTGTAAACCACTTAGAAAGGGCTGTAAAGCATTATGGGGGGTGTATATAAGTGCTATTGTTATAGCACTTAGACCATGGTGGCGAACCTATGGCACGGGTGCTAGAGGCGGCACTTGGAGCCCTCTCTGTGGGCACATGTGCCGTTGCCCCAGCCTTGCCTCTCCCGTGACCCCCTCCTCTCCAGCAGCCCCCCTGAAGGAGAGTCACCCCTGAGCGTGGCCGACACGGAGAAGCGCAACCAAGGACATGGCAGCCAGGCAGCATAGACAAGACTCTGCCCTCATACCCCATCATGCACAGTTGATGCTGCAGGGCGCGGGCAGGGGGCATGACTGCCATAGTGATGCTGGGCTGCCTGGACGATCTGCGGCGGGCCCTGGAGACGGTAAGTGGCCCTGCGGGAAGGCGGGGCAGGGGATAGGGAAGCAGAGCGGGGTCGGAGCAGGGGGTGGAGCGGGTCGGGGCCAGTTTTTGGGCACTCGGTCTCTAAAAGGTTCGCCATCGCTGACTTAGACTTATAATGCTATACTGTGAAGCACTATAAGTCTAAGTGCTATTGCTTTTGCTAGAATGGAAGAGAGGAATCTTCCAAGGAGACTCACTTTTACCCCTACTGTTTGTCATTGTGCTGATTATTCTGTCAACACTACTGAATATCTCAAGCCATGGCTATTGAACCTCAAAGACATTTGTCAGTCTATCCCACCTCCTTTGCATCCATGTCTGAAATAGAAAATAGAAATCTAACAAGTTTGTTCTGAATTTTATGAAAGTGTACTGTTCTTATGCTTCCTTTTCTTAGATAGGTATGTCATTTTTGGAGGCCACAGAGATTCCTGGGTCTTTGGGGGTATTGACCCCACCACAGGAGCTGCTGTCCTTCAAGAGGTTGCCCGCAGCTTTGGCAAGATGATGGAGAAAGGTAAGATTAGTAGATGGAAAAATTGGGAGCCCCATGCAGAGATGGGGATGCGCTAGGATTTAAATGTCAACCTGCGTTTGGATGTGGATTCTAAGCCACCTTGACCCCTTTGCTCAATACGTGTAGGCGGTTAAATAAAACTAACAAATAAAACGGATGGAATCAGTGACCAGTCATTGCAGGGTGCAAAGATGTCTGACTGCCTTCGCAGTGTTCATTGCTTTTATACAAGTATTCCAAGTAGCATAAAGTAACATGGCATCAGCATAGCAACAGCATTTTTATTGGTGAAACCTCTTGCCAATCCTTAAGAACATAACAGCTAGGAGGCCCCAGCCAGGGAGCAGTTTTCTGCCACATCCTGTTGGCGTAAGCTAGCTGATATCATGTGAGCCAGGTGAGGTCATGTACCAGCCTGGAGTAGTTTCCCTACATCGCCATGGCGATGTGAACGGATGAGGTCATGTAGAGAGAAGAGGCATACAGGCTTTGGAGGGGCAATTTGCTGCTCACGACCTCTACCTGACCCCCTACCTCTACCTAAAACAAAATCCTCTTCCAAAGATAAAGGAAGGCACAAGAGATGTTTCTGCTGAGCAGCCTCAACCTCCTTGGTCATGCTAAAAGGGATTTGTTGGCTTCATTTTTAAGCTAATGCAAGCTTATTTGTCCATAGACCAGGGGTAGGCAACCTTGGCTCTTTTATGACTCAGGAATTCTGGGAGTTGAAGTCCATGAGTCATAAAGGAGCCGAGGTTGCCTACCCCTGTCATAGACATTGATAGGTTTGCATCTTCAGCCCTCAGCAGGTAAAGAATTAAGGTTTCCCTGTAATCTCAATTTCCTCCTGCATAGGTTGGAGGCCAAGAAGAACAATCATTTTTGCCAGTTGGGATGCAGAAGAATTTGGATTATTAGGCTCCACAGAGTGGGCAGAGGTGAGTGAAGGATTTTTAAATGGCGTGATTTATGCAAAGGTAGTCCTTGACCTGTAACCCCTGAAAAAAAGTGACTTATGACTGGTCCTCACCCAATTGTTGCAGCATCCCCTTGATCAACATTGGGATGCTTGATCAATGGCGTGTATTTGTGATGGTTGTAGCATCCCAGGATTATGTGATTGCCATTTGTGACCTTTCCAGCTGGCTTCCAATATCCAACAAAATCAATTTGTTATTGTTAGTTGCGAAGTCATGTCCGACCCATCGTGACCCCATGGACAACGTTCCTCCAGGCCTTCCTGTCCTCTACCATCTTCTGGAGTCCCTTTAAGCTCACGCCTACTGCTTCAGTGACTCCATCCAGCCACCTCGTTCTCTGTCGTCCCCTTCTTCTATTGCCCTCCATCTTTCCCAGCATCAGGCTCTTCTCCAGGGAGTCCTTCCTTTTCATTAGGTGGCCAAAGTACTTGAGTTTCAACTTCAGGATCTGGCCTTCTAAAGAGCAGTCAGGGTTGATCTCTTCTAGGACTGACCGGTTTGATCACCTTGCAATCCAGGGGACTCGTAGGAGTCTTCTCCAGCACCATAGTTCAAAGGCCTCAATTCTTTGGCACCCAGCCTTTCTTATGGTCCAACTTTCACAGCCATATATTGCAACTGGGAAAACCATGGCCTTGACTATATGTATTTTTGTTGGCAGGGTGATGTCTCTGCTTTTTAATATGCTGTCTAGATTTGCCATAGCTTTCCTCCCCAGGAGCAAGCAACTTTTAATTTCTTGCCTGCAGTCCCCATCTGCGGTGATCTTGGAGCCCAGGAAGATAAAATCTGTCACTATCTCCATTTCTTCCCCATCTATTTGCCAGGAATTGAGAGGGCTGGATAAAGCCAAATTTGCTTAACAACCATGGCAAAAAAACATAGTAAAATCATGTGCAACTCATTTTAATAAACAACTTGCTTAGCAACAGAAATTCAGGTCCCAACTGTAAATGGAGAGCTACTTTATTATTTTCATCAGATTAATTATAGAGATGCTCAACTTGACCAGTTCTGACCAACTCTGAATGCTTAGCCCAAAGGTGCTTTTTCACGAGGCAACTGGACTTTCTTCTTTTCTTTGAAGACATTTCACTTTCTCATCCAAGAAGCTTCTTCAGCTCTGCTGAAGAGAAGATCTTATCTGAAGAAGCTTCTTGGATCAGAAGCGAAACGTCTTCAAAAAAAAAACACAAGAAAGTCCAGTTGCCTTGTGAAAAAGCACCTTTGGGACAACTATGACCTAGATGACTGAGAAGCTCCATAAATATTCTGAATGCTTAGCATAAAACAGCCAATTATAAAAACCACACAATGAATAAGGTGGCTCCCAAGCGAAACAGAACTAGCATGAAACCCAGAAGAACAAGACTTTTTTTAAATTTTTATTTAAATTTTTATGCTGCTCCTCTCCAAAGGTCTCGGAGCGGCTAACAACATAAACAAAAGAACATCACAGAGTTTAAAATCAAAAAGCAATCTACAAAACGTTTAAAACCCACCCGAACACATTCATAATTCACACGCAATCACAGTCATCCCCAGGCCTGCTGGCATAGATAAGTTTTTAGATTCTTCCGGAAGGCCGGGAGAGTGGGGGAAACGCAGACTTCAGGAGGCAGTTGGTTCCAGAGGGTGGGCGCCACAACAGAGAAGGCCCTCCCCCTAGGACCCGCCAGACAGCATTGTTTCGCTGACGGGACCCGGAGGAGGCCGACCCTGTGCGCTCTCACCGGTCGAAGGGAAGTATGTGGCAGAAGACGGTCCCGTAAGTATCCTGGTCCCATGCCATGAAGGGCTTTATAGGTGATAACCAACACTTTGAATTGCGCTCGGAGACCAATAGGCAGCCAGTGCAGCATGCGGAGAGTTGACGAAATGTGGGACCGACGGAGGTTGTATAATGAAAACAAGATTTCATCCCAGAACCTAGGAGAAGAGCCAGGTCTTCAAGATTCACTTAAAGGACCGCAGGTTTGGAGCAATGTGAACTTTTGGGGGGATGGTGGGTGTCATTCCACAGGATGCGCTCCATGAACTGTTCGTTGACATTGCTTCAAGGATGGGACCAGGAACCTGCCACACTGCCAGGGAACCAGAGCAAGGGAGGGAAAAAAAAAGGTCCCTTAGATATCCAAGCCACAAGCCATAAAGGCTTTATAATCATCACCAGCACCTTGAATTGCACCTGGTTTTCTGAAACGTTCCTTAGAATGTTAGGTTGAACATAGCAGGATTTTATGATGTTTTCTCTTTATCAGTTAGCAAAACAAACATTTTTTTTTTCAACGTTTCAGAATAAAACCCCTAGGAGGGATCAGAATCAAGAAAAGGAAAGAGATCGCCTAGGATTGTGACAGACGTCCCTATTTATTTGAGAAGACTTGTCAAATAGTAGACAAGAGGATTTCATGGCGATATGTTTCTGAGAAATTCTCAGGAAGTTTGAACATAATAATAGCAATAGCACTTAGACCAGTGGTTCTCAACCTTTTTAATGCCGCGACCCCCAACTGGTCGTAAGTCGAGGACTACCCAACCGGTCGTAAGTCGAGAACTACCCAACCGGTCATAAGTCAAGGACTATTTCCCTGCCCGGGAGCGCTGCGCATGCATGGTGCCGCCCCCCGCGCCGGCCGAGGCATAGCTGGCAAGGGGCAGCAACAGCGCAGGGTGACTACTGGCTGGGCCACCAGCTGGCCCAGCCCAAGGGAGGTAAGGCACCCGCCGGGCCCCACGCGCGCAAGCAACCCTCCCTGCGCCTGCCGGCCTCCCACCTCCCACCCTTGGCCCTCTTTTACTTACATTTTTAGTAGTTGCTCAGCAGGGAGGGGTGGAAACTTCCAGACAGCTCGCCTTCGCTGCAGACAACTTGCAGCACTGTTTGCAAACTGGGACTTTTGGAGGGCTCGGCAGGGCAGAGACAGCCTGGACAATTCCTATTGGCTTTTGAAAGCCAATAGAATTAGACTCTATTCAAGAGAGTTTATTCTATTGGCTTTCAAAAGCCAATAGAATAAGAGGGAGTAGCACAGCTAAGGAAAAGGGGGGGAAATGGCGGACTGCGTTGTTTGGCGACCGTGAAATGGTCGTTCGACCCCAAATGGGGTCGCAACCCACAGGTTGAGAACCACTGACTTAGACGTATATGCCGCCCCATAGTGCTTTACAGCAGGGGTCCCCAGCCTTGGCGACTTTAAGACTTGTGGACTTCAACTCCCAGAATTCCTCAACCAGCTTTGCTAGTTGAGGAATTCTGGGATTTGAAGTCCACAAGTCTTAAAATTGCTAAGGTTGGGGACTCCTACTTTATAGCCCTTTCTAAGCGTTTTACAGAGTCAGCCTATTGCCCCCAATAATCTGGGTCCTAATTTTGCCAACCTTGGAAGGATGGAAGGCTGAATCAACCTTGAGCACGTTGGAATCGAACTCTGGACTGTGGGCAGAGTTAGCCTGCAATACTGCATTCTAACCACTTTGCCACCAGGGCGCAGCATAATTGGTACATCAGGGGTGAAGAGTGCTTGACCACACTGATAATGATGAACTTCAAGTCTCAGCTTCCATTGGCTGTGGCAATGGGATCTTCTTGGATTTATAGTTCAGCGACTTTTGGAAAGTTTCCAGTTCCCCATTTTTTATTTATATGCTATTCATGATCAATAGTAATGGGCATAACATAGTTCATTATTTTTCTTTTTTCCAATGGCAGGAAAACAGCAAACTTCTTCAGGCACGGGCTGTGGCTTACATCAACACTGATTCTTCCATTGAAGGTGAATATCCCTTAGTACACTTAGTCAACCTTGAGCAATCTTGTAAAGCTTAAGTAGGATTGGACCTGGCTAGGACTTGGCTGGGAGATGACTGAAGAAATTGTGGGCCTGTGGACTAGGCCATAAGGTTTATAAATATTCTGGAAGAAGGTTAAACCATTTCTATACCATCCAGGAAAATGGCATGGATGTGTTTAAAAAGTTAGAATTGGACTCAGCTCAAAGGAGAATTTTATTTATAGCAATATCTTGAGGGTCATAGTTTTCCAATCTTGTATTAAGAGATGGATGCAACATACCCATATAGGATCCAAACCTACAATCAAATTATGAGTTAGAGTAGCCACAGTGGTAATCAATTAGCCACAGGAACAAAATGTAGTTTGCCTTTTAAGCTTCCCATAAACAGATTATCTAGTAATTCCATCTTATGTCATTTTAAACCAGATCATACACACAATCCTAGCTTGGACTAGGAAGCTATTGCAAACAGGATTGGAGGTGGGCTGTAGATTAGACTTGGAAAAAAGCAGTGGCAAACCATTTTTTAAAAAAAAAATCTTTTGTGGGGGGGGGGGAGAAAAGGATGTGGACACATTCATTTGTCACCAGGAATCAAGGCTGGTTTGAAGGATACCTTTCATACACTGAGACATTGTGAGAGGAGGAGTGGCAGAGCCTGGAGGTGGAGTCAAACGAGGAATCAGCCTAGAGTCACTACATAGACGCAAATGAACTTAGTCCAACCCCTCTTTAATAGCAATAGCACTTAGACTTATTTATCACTTCACAGCCCGCTCTAAACAGTTTTACAGAGCCAGCATATTGCCCCCAACAATCTGGGTCCTCATTTTACTGACCTTGGAAGGATGGAAGGCTGAGTCAACCTTGAGCTGGTGAGGCTCGCACTACCAAATGGCTAGCAGCAAGGAGTCAGCAGAAATAGCCTGCAATACTGCATTCTAACCACTGCGCCACCGTTAAGGCTTATCTAGTGCCCAGATAGTGCTAACCATTAGTTAACTAGATTCCTGTATATAAACATGAGCAATAAACCAGTTTAATTGAAACTTAATGTGTGGTCTTGCTCTTTTGTGCCTGATAGACATTGAGACTATACATAGATGGAGACTACCTCATTCTTAGGCGGACTCTCTTTCCAAATTTATTTTCTAATAAACATCTCTCCATCTTTTGCAGCCCTGTTGGCTGTGCCCACATCCTAACATACACAGAGCCCCTGGGAGAAGTCCCCTTGAATTTAATTAAGTAACCGTTGTGTCATGGTTCCGACTAATGAAACACTTCAAAGAACTTCCAGACATTGTTTTCCTAAAAAGTCTTTAATTATGTAACAGAGTGTCTGGCACAGCATGGAGAGATGCCAAGATCTGAATTCCCCCTCCCCTGAGCACATATTTTGCCAGCATATTCCCTCCCTTTAATTGCTGTCATAAATCACATTCTCCAATCAGTTTGAAGGGTAAAGGTTCCTGGCATTCCTTATCTTAATTAATCCCCACACACATTCTTTCTCCTCCATCCCAGCATCATCTAATTTAACTCTAAAAACACCACATAGCTTATGCAGAGAGTGGCTGCCTCATTATATATTGTCAAAGCAAGAACATCCAATGTTAGCAGCGTTGACACAGTGATTAAGTGGGAAGCTACAATGAAAGACAGATTACCAACATCGATACCTCAGCCACCGTTAAGTAAGGTAAGCATGAGAACCCTGCCCTAATTTGTGACAGTTTTTTTTTTCCTGAAATGCCCTTCTCTTTTGGGAAGAAGAAATAAAATTGGAATAATTTCTCTTCCAGCAGAATGAGGGTTAGCAGATATAAAACAGATTTAAAAAAAAATAAAAAAAAATCATTTTTAGCGCAGTCAATTGAGCATCTACCTAGCAACAGATGCTCATTTTAAAAACAGATTATTATTATTAGCTGTTCAAGTACAGTCTCCTTTATGTTGAGCCTGATGTTTGGTGATTTTGTAGACTTGTTCACACATCCATGCAGTTTTCTTGGCATTAGTAGGGAAGCTGTGCCTTGTTTCTGGATTTATTTTTTAAATTTTCCATCTGTGCTCCAGTCCTTGGATTTGTAGTTTCCCATCCAGATACTAACCAAGTGAGATCCTACTTAACTTCTGAACTCCAACATGATTGATCAACATCACTGATGTTAACAGAATAACAGAGTTAGAAGACCTTGGAGGTCATCTAGTCCAACCCCCTGCTCAAGCAGGAAACCATATACCATTCCAGACAAATGGCTCTCCAGTCTCTTCTTAAAAACCCCCAATGATGAAGCACCCACAACTTCAGGAGGCAAGCTGTTCCACTGATTAATTGTGCTAACTATCAGGAAAATTCAGCTTAATTTTAGGTTGGTTCTCTCCTTGACTAGTATTATTAGAGCCATGATGGCGCAGTGGTTAGACTGTAGCACTGCAGTCTAACTCTGCTCATACTGCCAGCAGTTCAATCCTGACCGGCTCATGGTTGACTCAGCCTTCCATCCTTCCAGGGTTGGTAAAATGAGACCCAGATTGTTGGGGGAGGCAATATGCTGACTTTTATAAACCGCTTAGAGAGAGCTGTAAAGCACCGTGAAGCCGTATACAAGTCTAAATGCTATTGCTCATGCTATTGCTATTATAATTATTATTGTTTGATGATGATGATGATGATGATGGCATTACAAACTTACATAGAATAATGGTTACTGTACAGGTAGTCCTCGACATACAATCGGTTGGTTAGCAACCTTTCACATTTCCAATGAATTTATTTGGGGGTTACTAATGACCTGGATTCAGATTTCTGACAGTCAGTGTTCCCCATGTGACCACACTTCAGGAAAATGGCAACTAAGCTACATGCCTGGCCATTTGCAGTGTCCCACAATCACATGCCAGCAATACTGGGCCCACAGTCAACCTTTGGTTTGCTTAACAACTGAGATACGTACCAAACCACCGCTACAAAAAAAGGTCATAAAATTACGATCATCATGACTTATGACTGTAATGGGCAGTCTCCATTATGGGCAGTCTGCATAACTCGAGGACCACCTGTGCTGAAATTGTTGACCTGGAATTAGGAGACAGCATAGGAAGTATCCCTCGTGAAAATGTGCAGATGGCCCCGCTGTCTTTGGGCACTTGCAGAGTCATGGATGCAGGGTCATGAAGGGACAGCAAGGAAAACACCCAATGTCCTAACCCACCTGGGAACGTACGATGTCTTTAGGGAAACACCCAAAAGGGAACATTTTTAGCTCCTTCTGCTTTCTCCCTTCTTATCTGCAGTGTGCCAGCCTCACTGGGTGAAATCTTCATCGTATGTGTGTCAGCTTTGCTCTGTGGATTGCTTATGTAATCAGAAAGAATAAATACAAGGATTGCTTGTCATTCGGGGCTTCTCTCTTTTAGAGGAGCCCGTCTTTGTTCAGCTGAATAAAAACGTAAAGCTGAAAGGCAACTTCTGGTTTTCCTGTACTTTTGTTTTTGTCAAGCAACACCTCAGAGCCTGCACAGCAAAATCTTTAAAAAGATGCATCACAATTCAGTCCATAAGGAATCGCCTTTATTTAGAGCTCTCATTGAATTTTTAGATTATATTCCACGGCTATGTCTGCACAGTACTACATTCCAGTTATCCAAGTGCAGAAATAATATTGTGGATTGGTTTAGAATAGAGGAGATGCTGGTATTTTCCTTTTTTTTTTGCCAAGAGATGTCAATTACACAGTCTCCTAGGAGTTGTTCTGTGGCTGTGCATGATATGTATGTAAGTATCTGTCTGTTTACATGCTAGCTGTCAGAAACCTTATGCCTTGATTCATCCCAAGAGGAGGAAAAATTCCCTGGAGTGCAAGAAGGAGAGAAGGTTTGCTTCCCTAGATAAATTCAGTTTGATGTAGCGGAGGCTATGTTTAAATTTGGTTTTTTTCCCCTGACAAAAAAAAAGAGATAAACCATTTCCATGTTTGTGTTGCAGGCAACTACACTTTGAGGGTTGACTGTACTCCTCTTCTGAACCAGCTGGTGTATAATTTGACAAAAGAGGTACAGTTGGACAATGCACAACAATGGGGGAAATATTTTGTTTTGTTTCGAAGCAGGAATGAAAGCACCACCAATTCCAGATGTTCGTCGATGGTTCAGAAGAACCAACATCCAGAGTCTTTGGTTATTCTGGGATGCAGAGGAAATTAAACTCAGGCAGGGCAAGTAAAGGAAGGCCAGTTCACATTGCCCCCCCCCATACTCCTCTCCACAAACCCCCTTCTCTTCTGGCACTGATGATGTTCCCTACATGGGTCATTAAAGATCTGCAAGAAAATAGCCAAGATCAGAGCACACCAAGGACACCACAGTCGTTGTCCTCCTCCTTCCTCTTCCTCTTCCTCTTCCTCCTCCTCCTCCTCCTCCATCCCAATCTTAAGCAAAAACAAATTACAAATGTTGGCTATGCCCACTGTATGGTAACATCATTTTTATAGCAATAGCATTTAGGGTTATATACTAGCCCATAGCACTTTACAGCACTCACTGGGTGGTTTACAATGTCAGCCTATTGCCCCCAACAATCTGGGCCCTCATTTTACTGAGCTCAGAAGGATGAAAGGCTGAGTCAGCCTTGAGGCAGTCAGGATCGAACTCCAGGCTGTGGGCAGAATTTGCCTGCAATACTGCACTTTGACCACTGCACCACACAGGGCTCAATGCACAGAGGTTCCAGTATTAGTTTGTGGAAAGCACATATAATCAAGGGCACACAATGAAAACTGTACCGTGTAGTAGAAGCACCTGCTTTATTTTTGGCTGTTGCTTTCGATAACACTTCTTGTTATATCAACTTATTGTTAAGTTTGTAACCCAGAAGAATGTCTTGGTTGTGCTGGGTAAACCTTCAAACCAACTAACGAATCAACCAGCTTGAATGTAGAGCATTTGAACTGCTTAAAGAACTAACAGTATGGGTGATAGATCAAGTTCCATTTCTTACACAGGTCTCGAGTCCTGATGAAGGATATGAAGGAAAATCTCTCTATGAGAGTTGGCTTGAGAAGGATCCTTCCAGCGAAAATAATCAGCGACCCAGGTAGGTTATGCTCTTGTTGTCTACATTTTATTTGCACGCCTGCCCTGGGGACCTTTGCACACGTGGGAGAACTACTGTAGCTTTTATATCTGCTGCATAACTGTAAAAGCAGTGTGCTTCTTATTCCCACATTGACCAGAATCTTGTTCTATCCCAGCCTACGTGAGTCCTTGTTAAGCTCACAAGGAGAAACCCCTCTTCCAACAAGCAGGCTGGAACCACAGGAAAAAGCCAATCCCCTTTTATTATTCACAGACCTGAGTCAATGTTCAAAGGCAAACAAAACACAGTTCACAGAAACTCAATCCTCAACATGAACGATTGCCTTTGGCAACCAGCACCTCCCACACCTTCCCTTTTATTATGCAGCCAAGGCATGGCTTCATAATGCCGTCTCCTTTGTCTTTGGAGCCACCCCATTGCATTCCTCTGTCCTACTCGCTTCTCTTGCCTGCGCCTTTATGCATCCTGGATGTTTCCCAACTGTTCTTCATCACTGTCCAACTCAGGCTCCCAGCACAGCTGTGTCTCAGCCTGAGCGCGAGTAGAGGGGCCAGGCTCCTCGTCAGACTGTAAGTCTTGGAGCCCCTCAGAGCCTTCCTCTGACTCTGATGTCACTCCAGGCCCCTCCTCTTCCTCCTCTGATTCCTCAGACTCAGCTGCCGGGTCCACTGGCTGGCGAGGAATCACAACAGATCTTGGAACACACTAGGCTAGGACCCTAATGGAGTTGCATCAGAGCCCGGTGTTCTTGATGATGATCAGGATAATATGTGTAAATACAGATAGTCCTCGACTTACGACAGTTTGTTTAGTGACCGTTCAAAGTTACAATTGGACTGAAAAAATGACCTATGACCATTTTTCACACTTATGACCATTGCAAATCACGTAGTTTACACTCAGATGCTTGATAAGTGGTTCATATTTGTGATGGTTGTGGTGTCCCAGGACTATCTGATCACCTTTTGCGACCTTCTTGCATGCAAAGTCAATGGGGAGGCCAGATTCCCTTAACAACCGTGTCACTAATTTAACAATCAGAATGATTCACTTAACAAACATGACAAGAGAAGTCATGAAATGGAGCAAAACTCACTTAACCGATTTCTCATTTAGCAACATAAATTTTGGGCTCAATTGTGGTCATAAGTCGAGGACTGCCTGTCGTCCTCATACAATCATTCATTTGGTGACCATTTGAAGTTACAACAGCACTTAAAAAAAGTTACTGCTGACCGGTCCTCACATTTACCATCGTCGCAGCATTCCCATGGTTACATGACCAAAATTTGGACGCTTGGCAACTGGCGAGTCAGCATATTGCCCCCCCCCCCCGAATAATCTGAGTGCTCATTTTACCGACCTCGGGAGGATGGAAGGCTGAGTCAACCTTGAGGCAATCAGGATCAAACTCTAGGCTCTGGGCATGAGTTGACCTGCAATGCTGCATTCTAACCACTAGGCCCCCATGATTCATCTCAGAATTATGTGACCCCCTTCCCAGCTGGCATCTGATGAGCAAAATCAATGAGGAAAGTTGGATTCACTTAACAACTGCATGATTCACTTAGAAACTGCAGTGATTTAGCTTAACATACGTGGCACAAAAGAAAAAAAAATCAGGCATGGCTCTTTAACAACCACCTTGTTTAGCAACAGAGATTCTGGTCCCAACTGTGGTTGTAAGTCCAGGACTACTATAATATGCTGCTGAATGCTTCCATAGGGAAAGCTAGCCATTGTTTCAGCATGTTGTATGGACTAGGTCCAGGGTAGGCAACCTTGGCTCTTTTATGACTCGTGGACTTCAACTCCCAGAATTCCTGAGCCAGCCATGCTGAGGGAAAAGGGAGAGGTTTCTAAGCTGAGCCATGCTGGCTCAGGAATTCTGGGAGTTGAAGTCCACGTGTCATGAAGGGGCCAAGGTTGCCTACTCCCGGACTAGGTAATCATGTTAAGCTCCAAAACGGTTCATTTGTTAAAATATCTCCTGCTGTGCAAATATAGCAACTGTAGTCTGTTAATCTGAATTTTAGGTGAAGCCTCCCGTTATATTGTTTCCCCAGTACTGAACTCAGGCAGTGCACCAGGGCTTTTAAAATTCGATAGCTGGGTCACAAAGATCTTTTGGGGTTCAGCTGGGCAGGAATCCAGGGTTAGAGAAATTTGTTGAGCTTCAGTTAGTCTTATGATATGGTTCGCTTGTGAGAAGTGGGAAATTCTGATTACCTTCTCTTGCCCCCCGCTTTTTTTATTTGAAGAGTTTTAAGAGGGAAAAGGAACGCTTTAAGCTTTAAGACCCAAAATCAGGTTGCTTCCTCAGATTGGTCTATTTTTTTTCTAATTTGAAGTTAGGGGGCAAAATGAGTGACTTCAGCTCCAAAGCACAATGTCACCAGCCACGTTCCAAGTTTCTTATTGGCACAGTATAATTACCATTTTTTTTTAAATGCACACCACCATCTTGGGAACACCACCACACTACTTAACCAATCAGCAAAGATCTATTCTTTTTATCCCTAATATAAAAGTGCCAAATATTACAAGAAGATTGAATTTTGAATTATCCCCTTCCTTCTCCTATCTGGCCAGGATCAACAAGCTTGGATCGGGCAGTGATTTTGAAGTTTTCTTTCAAAGACTAGGGATTGCGTCTGGCAGAGTTCGCTACACTAAAAACCGGGTAAGCTGAACTGCTTGTTTGGAAGCTGTCACCCAAGAGCAGTCGACATATTTATATATTTATCGGTGAATCTATTTCTTAGCTGCTTGAATCACTGAAGCAACTCTTTAAAGCAGCGGTTCTCAACCTTTTTCACGCCGCGACCCCGACCTGCGCCGCACATGCGAGGCGCGACGGTCCGCATCGCGCATGCGCGGCACGTGCGCAACAGCCCGCATCGCGCATGCATGGCGCACGCGTGACGGTCTGCATCGCGCATGCGCGGCACGACGGTCCGCATCGTGCATGTGCGGTGCTACCCCACGCATGTGCGGTGCTGCCCCCTGCGCCGGCCGAGGGGAAAAGGGGAAAAAATGGCGGAGTGCGGTGTTTGGCGACCCCCGTGAAATGGTCGTTCAAGATTAAAAACAGAAATGTAGTAATATAAAGAAGCAAGTGTGTCAAAACCACATTGGGGAAGAAGGATTCCATAACACCTAGAACTGAGGAGAAACTTCCTGACAGCGAGAACAATTAATCAGTGGAACAGCTTCCCTTCAGAAAATGTAGGTAGTCCATCACTGGAGGTTTTCAAGAAGACATTGAACACCCATTTGACTGGAATGGTCAAGGGTCTCCTGCTTGAGCATGTGGTTGGACTAGAAGACCTCCAAGGTCCCTTGCAACTCTGATATTCTGTGTTCTAAAACAGTCACCAAAAAGGGGGCTATGAATCACTCTGCCCCAAAAGTTGGTAGAACAGCCAAAGCTTTAGGCTCTTCTAAGGCAAGAGGAATCAGAACCATGTAGATGTTGGAGGATGGGGCAGGAGAAGACACTTCTCTAACATTTATTTATTACATATTATTAATTTATTTAGTAAGTTTACTTGCCACCAATCAAATCGTTGGAGCAACTCTGGGCAGCTTACAAAACGATAAAAAAAAGATAAAAGATAAAAATAGTTAAAATTAATAAAAATTAAATAGAGACTAAAACAGCAATAGCTCTTAGACTTATATACTGCCACATAGTGCTTTACAGCACTCTCTAAGTGGTTTACAGAGTCAGCATATTTGCCCCCAGCAATCTGGGTCCTCAGTCAACGCTGAGCCCGAGTCGAACTCCAGACTGTGGGCAGAGTTTGCCTGCATTCCAACCACTGTGCCACTAGAGCTCCTAAAAGTCAAGGGGATGGATGGGAAGGAAACAAGGTCTTCTCTCTTACTCCATCAACCACCTCCAGCATAGGATACCCCTGTCAGGATCCCAAATCAGCTGGCAGTGCCAGGTTTTAAGGCCCTTCCAGAAGACTAGAAGGGTGGACATGGATCTCCTCTCTGATGGCAAGATGTTCCAAAGGGCGGGTACCACAGTGGAAAAGACTCTTCTCCTATAGCCTTCCAGTCAAAATTCCTTGATTGACAGGGTTAGTAGCAAGCTCCTTCTTCCGGAGCAAATGGTACAGGCCAATCCCATCCTGCAAAGTGGCATTATTTCTTTGGTGGTTTTACACATCCATAGCAGATAGATAGCAAGACTGAGTCTGACTTGATGACACCTTTATTTTTGAAAAGTTGAATAAACAGCCAAGAGGCTCTGCAAAGTAATTAAACTCAGTTTTACATTCTGCAGAGCCTCTAAAAATGGCTTCATCAGAGCTAAGTTGATCTAAAGTACAGAGAAACCTTGCTTTAATCGAATATCCATCGCTCCCAACTGTCAATTTCTATGAGTGTACTTCATCACAGTGATCTACACCTTTTGTAGAAGGTCCTTCTACAAATGTCATAAGCTGGACAAATCATGTCATTTGTATCCTTTGCATAATACCATAATTCCACAAGTGGTATAAATCACCCTGGATGTTTTAAATTGAAATAAAATTAATGTAAAGTCCTGATTATTTGGGAAGCTGTGGACTTACCTCTTGGTGGTTTTTTTGTGTGTGTAAATTTTTTATTATTTTTTCCATACAATTCAATAGCACTTATTCAACAATGTGTTGCCTGAGTTTATCATTCACTAATACAAATTTAATTCCTAATCCTTTATTCTTTTCTCCAGCCATTGATAAAACAAGTCCCAAGTCTGATAGTATTCTGTTTCTTCTTTTTTCTTTCAATCTCATAGTAAGTCTGTCCATTTCTGCACATTCTAATATTTTTTAAATTATTTCTTCCTCTGATGGTATTTCTTCCTTTTTCCAATATTGTGCGAATATGATTCTTGCTGCTGTTATCACATGTAAAATCAAATATATACTTTGTTTATCAATCTTTTTTGGCATAATACCTAATAAAAAAAAGTTCAGGTTTAAAATCTACATGTTTCCCCAACATCTTTTTAGGCCAAGTATGTATTTTTTCCCAGTACTTCTTTGCTTTAACACGTGTCCACCATACATGATAATAAGTACCTGACTTATGTTTACATTTCCAACAACTATCTGAGGACCCACCTCTTGGTTTTGAAGAGATGTCTGGATGGAAATTTGAAACTTTTGCAGCTGAATATGGACTTCATTCTGCTGACTCATTTAATTTTTTTTTTAACAGAAAATGGACAAATACAGTAATTATCCAGTCTACCACACTACCTATGAGACTTTTGAACTGGTCAAGCGGTTTTATGATCCCTCTTTCCGGAAGCAGCTGACTGTGGCTCAAATACGGGCAGGCTTGATCTATGAGCTTTCTGATTCCCTAGTCCTTCCTTTCCATTGTCAGGATTATGCAGAAGCTTTGAGAGTCTATGCCAACGAAATCTACGATCAGGCCAACAAACACAGAGCAGAACTTGAGAAGTACAAAGTTTCATTTGGTGAGGCTTCTCTTGAACGTAACTCGGAATCCCTAAATTTATGCTTGAGCTTTCTATTGACTATCATTCGGTCCACCAAGGATAAAATCATAGAATCTTTTTTTTTTAACATATTTTCTTTTATCAACAAAAAATAAAATACAAAACAAAAAGAACCACAACAGAAAAACAAACACTGGTAGCGAAAAGAAAAAAAAATCTTGTGTACAAAAAAAGGAAAAAAAAACAAAACCCAAAATGTCATATAAATCTAATATTAAACATAAAGAATCCACCCCAGCTGCATGCTGAAAAACAAACAAACAAAACTAATAGGTTCTCTTCCCCTGATACGATGGGTCTACAAATAGTTATAAACTTTTCCATCCATAGTTATCAAAAATGCTGCATAAAATAAACAAATATTCCAGATGTGGAAATCTAATAAGCAAATTGATCCAACATCTAATCCTATTCTACTCTACTCTACTCTACTCTACTCTACTCTACTCTACTCTACTCTACTCTACTCTACTCTACTCTATTCCATTCCATATTCTATTCTATTCTATTCTATTCTATTCTATTCTATTCCATTCCATTCCATATTCTATTCTATTCTATTCTATTCTATTCTATTCTATTCTATTCTATTCTATTCTATTTCATTTCATTTCATTCCATATTCTATTCTATTCTATTCTATTCTATTCTATTCTATTCTATTCTAGTCTAGTCTAGTCTAGTCTATCCTACCCAATCCTATCCTATTCCCATTCTGTTCTGTTCCATTTCATTCCATTCTATTTACACACACACACACACAGAGAGAGAGAGAGAGAGAGAGAGAGAGAGAGAGAGAGAGAGAGAGAGAGAGAGAGAGAGAGAGAGAGAGAGAGAGAGAGAGAGAGAGAGAGAGAGAGGTAAAGAAAGTAGTCAGTAGGTTAACCCAAACATTACTCTAATCTTCAAATCCCTCTGCTAACCATCTGTTATTGTATTTAACACACAGAGAATCCACAGAATCATAGAATCTGAAGGATTTTTAAATGTTATTTAATTAGTTCCTATGTTGGGCAAAGGAAATGTGATGCCAAGGTTGCTGAGGGGGAAAAAATCAAGAAAAATACCCCCCCCAATCCCGCCCATACATCCCTATAGGAAAGGCTGTTAGGCAGGGGGCTCAATACAGTGCCAGCTCCTCCATCCTGAGCCCCCCTCCCTCTTCCTTCTTGGTCATGTGACCCAAAACAGAGCTAGTTTGATGGTGTTAAAATGAATTCCAGAAGCGGCGCGAGACCATCTTTCTCTTTCTTGTTTAAACTCTTCTTGCAACTCTTCTGTTCGTAGATGCCCTTTTTTCTGCCGTGAATCATTTTGCAACTGTAGCAACAGATTTTCACCGCAGGCTTTCCCAGCTTGACATGAATAAGTAAGTTTAATATTTCTGAAAAAGTTAATGCAGCTTTATAGGTGTTATTGATAATCATTTATTCCTTCAACTTTAGGAGAAAGCTTTGCTTACACATCACAGTGCGTTAGCACTGTGTAATAGACTTTCAACTCCCAGAATTCATGGATGGCTAGGGAATTCTGGGAGTTGAAGTCCACCCCATCCTAAAGTTGTCAAGGTTGAGAAACACTAAAGAGGGAGTCAAGCTATTTTCCAAAGTGCCTGAAGGCAGGACAAGAAACAACGGGTGGAAACTAATCAAGGAGAGAAGCAACCTAGAACTGAGGAAAAACTTCCTGACAATTAGAACAATTAACCAGTGGAACAACCTGCCTCCAGAGGTGGTGAATGCTCCAACACTGGAGGTTTTTAAGAAGAGACTGGACAGCCATTTGTCTGAAATGGTATAGGGTTTCCTGCCTGAGCAGGGGGTTGAACTAGATGACCTCCAAGGTCCCTTCCAATTCTGCTATTCTGTCTCCTATATTCCGTCTCCTGATACTTTCCTCTGTGTTCTATCTTTTACAGTCCCATTGCTGTACGGAGCATGAATGATCAGCTGATGTTTCTAGAGAGAGCTTTCATTGATCCTCTTGGTTTGCCAGGCAGAACATTCTACAGGTAAAGCATCTGAGTACAGTAAGAGGTTTTTTGTTTTTTTTGCCAAGGATGGTTTAGCAACTCTTGACTTTTTTTTCCCTGTGTCCAGGTTGTCCTCAACTGAGACAATTGTGAGTTTCTGTTGCTAAGCTAGGTGGTTGTTAAGTGAAGTGCGCCCCATGTTGCAATCATTTTTTTTCTCATGGTTGTTAAATGGGTCACTTTAGTTGTTTAGTGAATTATGAGGTCATTAAGCGAATCTGGCTTCCCTATTGACTTTGCTTGTCAGAAGCTGGCTGGCTAGGTTGCAAATAGCAACAACACTTAGACTTATATGTCACTTCATAGTACTTTACAGACCTCTCTAAGTGGTTTACAGAGTCAGCATATTGCCCCCAACAATCTGGGTCCTCATTTTACTGACCTGGGAAGGATGGAAGGCTGAGTCAACTGTGAGCCGGTTAGGATCAAACTCCAGGCAGTGGGCAGAGTCAGCCTGCAATGCTGCATTCTAACCACTGCGCCACCATGGCTCAACATGCCGGTAACTAAATGCCTACATTTTAATCACATAATTGTGGGGAAGCTGCCACGGTCCTAATGTGAGAACTGGTCATGTCATGTTTTTCAGTGCTGTTGTAATTTCGAACAGCTGTTCAACAAATAGTTGTATTCAAAAGTCAACCTGCCCAGAACATTTGCACTTGGAAGAAAATAGATTTTCTTGGTAGAAGAATCAGTTGTGAAAAACAAAGGTGGATTTTCCCCATTCAGTTGGCAAAACAATAGCAATAGAACTAAGACTTATATACCACTTCATAGTGCTTTACAGCCCTCTCTAAGCAGCTTATTGCCCCCAATAATTTAGGTCCTCAGTTTACCACAGGGGTTCTCAACCTTGGCAACTTTAAGACTTGTGGACTTCAACTTCTCAGCTGGCTGAGGAATTCTGGGAGTTGAAGTCCACAAGTCTTAAAGTTGCCAAGGTTGAGAACCCCTGGTTTACCAAACCTGGACGGATGGAAGGCTGAGTCAACCTCTGTCCTGGCTGTGGACAGAGTTAGCTTGCAATACTGCATTCTAACCACTGCGCCATCACAGCTTCAGTAAAATATAGTCCCTCCTGTGAGGTGTAAGCAGTGGTGAGATTCAAATATGTGAACAACTGGTTCTCTGTGTGCATGCCACTTCCGGAAGTCCATTCTGGGCCTGGGCAACAAAAGAATTAGCTATCAGTTCTGCTGAAGTGGTGCGAACTGGCTGAATCCCACCACTGGTGGACATTTCCCCTTGCGAAATTCTTGCTGATGCAGCTTCAGACAACAGCTACCGCATATTGTTCTGTTTGTTATATAAGGTGAAGTTATTTTTTTGTTTTTTTAAAGATCTTTTGATTTCAGGCAGTTTTGTTAAGGATCTGTTTTAAGGCTGTCCTGTTGTCTTCTTACGCTCTGCAAGCTTTCGCAGAAGGCACTTTTTAAAAGCCTGACATTTAGAGTTAAGATTATTATCTGGCACAACGTCCCAAAGGTGCTTTTCAAAAGCCAATTGGCTTTAGTTTTGGTCAGTTTGTGCAACTTTGCTTAATTATTATTATTATTATTATTTGCCTCTACAGACACATTGTTTTTGCTCCAAGCAGTCGCAACAAATACGCAGGCATGTCCTTCCCAGGGATCTACGATGCTCTTTTTGATATCGGCAGCAGGGCAGATCCACACAAAGCTTGGAAGGAAGTCAAGAGGCAGATCGCCGTCGCAGCCTTCACGCTGCAGGCCGCTGCAGGGACTCTGGAAGAGTCTTGTAAGACATCGACAGCAGAATAGAAGCGGCCTATTTGATTTGTATGGCCCGAAAACTTATATTATGTGGGCAATTTTACAGTCCCAGCACATTCCTGGTAATGCAGCTTCCAATACGGGTGGTTTTGAACACTGAGCAAGTGGGGGAATGAAAATTTGAAATCCACCTTTACTCCAATACAGTGACATCCTTGACTTATGACCGCAACTGGGATCAGAACTTTTGTTGCTAAGCAAAGCGGTTGTCGAGGAAGTCACACCCAATTTTTACATTTTTGGCAGTGGTGGGGATCTCAAAGGTGGTTTTCTTTCAAGAGGCAACTGGACTTTCTTGTTTTTCTTTTGAAGATGTTTCCCTTCTCATCCAAGAAGCTTCTTCAGTTCTGAGCTGAGGAAGCTTCTTGGATGAGAAGGGAAACGTCTTCAAAGAAAAACCAACAACAACAACAATAATAATAAAGTTGGAAGGGACCTTGGAGGTCATCGAGTCCAACCCCCTGCTCAGGCAGGTAACCCTATACCATTTCGGACAAATGGCTGTCCAGTCTCTTCTTAAAAACTTCCAGTGTTGGAGCATTCACCGCTTCTGGAGGCAGGTTGTTCCGCTGGTTAATTGAAAATCTAGTTGCCTTTTGAAAAAGCACCTTTGGGATCACCACCACTGCCAAGGACTGAGAATCTCCATAGACACAATGGTTATTAAGCAAATGATTGTAGTTGCTTAGTGAATCAAAGGGTAGTTAAACAAATATGGTCTCCCCCATTGCCTTGTCAGAAATTGCCTGGGAAGGCCGCAATTGGCGATTACAGGAACGCAGCACACTGTAATTGTTGTAAATCCATGCCAACTGCTCAAATTTTGACCACATGACCGTGGGGACCCTGCAACGTTCGTGAGAGGACCGACTGCAAGTCACTCTTTTCAGCTTTGCTCTGACTTTGAACTGTTGCTAAATGAACAGTTAAGTCAAGGACTATCTGCATTTAGTTGCTTAAGGCAGGCCCAAACATCTAGCTTCAAGTGATCAAGCCTAGGGATGTCAACATGGCTCTGTCCCAAAAAAATTGGCCTGTGAACGGGATAGCTGATTTCAGACACTCCCTGGCTGCTTTGGTGTTTTGGATTATGCGCGAAATACAACGAAGCTGTTTCTGCTCATTGCATGAAACAAAATATAGCTGTTTTCTTCTGAGCACAAAGGATGAACATAGAAGTGGGGGCGGGGGCGGGAAAGACACGGAATTGTTGGCTGAGTGGAAGATACGTAACAGTAGAAGTACTGGAGAGAAGACTCTTGAAAGATCTGGGGGCAGGCAAGGGAGCGGGACATACTAGAATGGGTCATCCCTGATGGCAGCTAAAGAGAGATGCTCTTCGGAAAATTTGGAGCGATGGATTTTGCAGCTCAGGAAGCCCATGGTGGCGAGGGAGAGGTGGGAATGTCCCCAAAGTGCTGTTTCAAAAGACAACTTTATTTTACTTTATTTTTCCTTGAAGACATTTCACTTCTCATCTAAGAAGCTTCTTCAATTCTGACTGAATGGTGGAGAACGGAAGGATTTATGTTCCTTGCAGTCATCCGGTCCTTAGCACTCTCTCTGAGAATCGCTGAGGCCACTTGGAGGTTGATCTGCGCCCTGGGGCTCACCTGAATAGTGCAAATGGGTGTGGAACCTTCTTGGAACTGCTGAAAGGACTGTGTTGTGAACGGGAGATCGGTGGTGTCCCTCCCGCTGTGTATCAATTTTATTGTACATGGGCTCTTTGACCTGTCTTTCTGGACAGAGAAGACGATTGGTTTGAAAGACAGATCAAAGAGGCCATCTTATGTTAAGACTGAGCCGCCCTCTCTCAATATCTATCTACTATTTACAACCATCTTTTCAGTAATTCCAGAATGTCCCACCCCCATTTGCACTATTCAGGTGAGTCCCAGGGCGCAGATCAACCTCCAAGTGGCCTCAACGATTCTCAGAGAGAGTGCTAAGGACCGGATGACTACAAGGAGCATAAATACTTCCATTCTCCACCATTCAGTCAGAACTGAAGAAGCTTCCTGGATGAGGACCGAAACGCCTTCAAGGAAAAAGAAAGGAAATCCGGTTGCCTTTTGAAAACAACTATGACTGGTTGGACAGCTGGGAATCTCCATAGAGAGGTGCTTATGTGCACAGCCTTGCTTTACTTGCCCTAGAGCAGGGGTAGGCAACCTTGGCTCTTTTATGACTCGTGGACTTCAACTCCCAGAATTCCTGAGCCAGCCATGCTGAGGGGAGAGTGAGACATTTCCATGCTGAGCCATGCTGGCTCAGGAATTCTGGGAGTTGAAGTCCACGAGTCATAAAGCAGCCTAGGCCTAGGCCAGAGTGAGGCAACCTTGGCTCTTTTATGACTCGTGGACTTCAACTCCCAGAATTCCTGAGCCAGTCATGCCGAGGGGAAAGGGAGAGGTTTCCAAGCTGAGCCATGCTGGCTCAGGAATTCTGGGAGTTGAAGTCCACAAGTCATAAAAGAGCCAAGGTTGCCTATCCCTGCCCTAGAGACTGGGCTCTCAGAAGTGTGAAATATAAACAAACAACTGAAAGCGTTGTGGGATTTCATTCTCCCAAATCAGCAGCTGACTTGAAGGTTTCAGCAGGGCCTCTGGAATGCAAAACTGGTAGTCTTCAACTTTAACAGAGCCCAGAAGTATGGTTGTAAGTCATTGTGGGTGTAAGTTGAGGCATCCCATGACTGGTTTTGAACCCACGACCAATTTTTAGGGTTAAACAAATGCTACAGTCATTAAGCAAATAGGGTTTTTTTTTCCTGAAGGGGCGCTTTTTTTTTTTTTTTGGGCTGGAAACCAGAAATAAAGGCTGGGAAATGGTAAAAAGAAAAAAAAAAAAAAGGTTGAAAATTGTGATTATGGCCCTAAAGTTGCCAAGCACCCAAAATGCAACCGTGTGATACAAAGGACATGTGTGTGGCCACTATAACCCTGAAAACAGATCATAAGTAGCTCTGGGGAGGTCTGCTGTAACTTCATTGTTAAGGACCAGTCATAAGTTGAGGAGTATCTGTAGTTTATTCCATGTCAGATACAACACGTTTTTCATATCTTGTGTACATTCCCATGTCAAATGTCATCTACATGTTACCTCCAAACAGAGTGGGGTTTCTCTCCCCCCCCCCCCCGCAGCTTCTTTATAGCATAGGGTTCAGCTTTCCTCCAAATGGTATTCTTCAGATATGTTAAGGCTACTTTGTTCATTGAATACAACTACGGTAACATCAAACCAGGTTGAGAGAATGGGGTAGATTGATCCTCTGTGGAAGCTGATTTTGTTTTGAGAAATATATTTCTCAACTTTGCTTAAAGCGATCTCTCAGCTCTCTATAAGTAGCAGTTGTTCCAGATATGATAAAAGCATTCTCTATGGGCCCTTCCATGGTATTAAATTGCCAATGGCTTTGATGAAAATAGTCAATAAAATACATCCTCTGCATTGTCATCTGCAAACTTACACAATCTAAGTCAGAATACTCAACTAATCTTTTATGGATCTGAGCAACCAGGTCTTCTTACATACAACAAATAAGTATACAAATAAATGAATAAAATATTCTCACAGTTCTTCCAAAAAGGTAGAAATTAGGCACCAAACTGTTTATTTCAAAATTGATAAAAAATATCTGAACACATGAAACCACAAACATCCTCCAATACAATTTAAAATGAACATCCATGCATAGGAAAAACCAAAAACTGAATTTTTTTTTTAAAAACCTAGTGTTCCAGACACCTTTCTTCATTTTTCATGCACAACTGAAGTTCTTAGATAGGTATGAAAAAAAGTTATTTTATTTATTTATTTTATTTATTTAATTCGATTTCTATGCCGCCCTATTCCAAAAAACTCAGGGCGGCTTAGTTAACAGCCACTGATTATTTTTTTTTTAAAAAAATTCCCATGCTATAATTTAAAGCAAATATTTTTATTAGTATACAGAATAGATTATTTTTTTTTCCAAGGCAAAACCAGCAGTACTGACTGTGGAAATGATGACTTGGCTGTATAGCACTAATATCTGAATATAATTTGATCCCAATTTGAACATACTTTGCATTAAGAATGCCCATGCGTTTTTCGTGGAAAAAAGTGATTCAACTATAAACATGAAAATTGTGCTTGAAATGGTACAGAGACCACTGAACAATTGCCCAAATTAAGAGCTACAGGAGGCCTTGCAATTTAACACTCCAAGCTAAAAGATTGATCAGCTTTTCTTGCCCAATAACAAGCATCCCAACCTTGGCAACTTTAAGACTTGCGGACTTCAACTTCTAGAATTTCTCAGCCAGGAGCTGAAGTCCACAACCTGCTAAAGTTGGAGACTCCTGCAATAGGAGACTACAAAAATGGCAAAGAATGTTGGCAAGTCCCTTCAGGAATACACAATGGTGGGAAAGATTGCACAAAATGAATCTATCCCTAAGTAAGTATGAAGCACAGAAGGCTGTGGAAATTGTTCACTTCACTCAAGTGCCACCTGCTTATTCTACGGGCAACAACAACAACAACAACAACAAAAAACAGGAAAGTTACAGCGAGGTAACTTAGTGGTTAAAAACCAGACTTTATCAAAGCAAGTAAATGAACACGCAATGACAATCTGGAGAGTGGAGAACTGTTCTCCAAAGGGGCCTGCAGCTATTGGTTTCAACTCTTGCTAGCACCGTTGTCTTTGAACAAAGCTATGCAATATGAATTGGATCCAAGTGTCATGCTAATGAAACATAACAATGCTGGGAAGTAAAAATACACTGTTAACAAAGTGCAACCATTTGATATTCTGAGACTAAATTGATCTCTTGTTGGAAAATTGCCCTCCACAAACTTTTAAGTAGACAATTAGGATCAACTTGGATTTGTTGCACGGTCTCCACCAATTCTCACATGCTATTTTAAACCATGGCTTTGCCCTTGAAGGGCAAGTTGGTTTTTTGTTTGTTTTTTTGTTTGTTTTTTTTGGCTTTCAAATCTCAGAAGACGAGTTTGTACTCACCATGTCCTACTTTGTCTGCAATTAAAGTTCTGCTTGACCTGTCTTTATGCAATTTGTCATCTTGCTCAGAGGTCGAGCCATAGGAAGTATCTATAATCACTAAAAGAATCCGCTGGCAGTGACTGAAGGGCTTCTCCAGACACCTGAATGCAGGATACTTGTAATGGTGGCTTTTAGGCAGAAATTCAAAGTGTGGTGGCTTTTAGGCAGAAATTCAAACATACAAATCATCTAGATCAGAAAAGCAGATGCTCCAGAGCTAACACTGGAGCACAAAGGACAGAAGAGGCAGATTCTGAAGATGTACGGTTTATTAATGTCTATCTTCTAGACCAGTGTTTCTCAACCTTGACAACTTTAAGATGTGTGGACTCCCATAGCTGGCTGGGGAATTCTGGGAGTTGAAGTCCACACATCTTAAAGTTGTCAAGGTTGAGAAACACTGTTCTAGACCAAGGTCCCCAACCTTTCCTGCTCTGTGGACCAGGGGCGGCGAGGTAGGGAGAGGGGATGGTTTCGCGCGTGCGCACGCCACTTGCACCAAGGCACCTTCGCACGGGCACACTTGCCTGCCACTTGTGGGCCCAGTTCCAACAGGCCACGGCCTGGCACCGGGCTGCAGACTTGGGGCGCCTATCCTAGGGTCATCTTTTCCTAGAAAACGAAAGGCTGCTTTATTTTCCTCCAAAAACGGCCAGATTAAAACTTTTTCTTTTAAAAAAATAAGTATTATAAATACAAGTAACCATACTTTTTTTAAAAAGTCTCCTTCTTTGTGCCGTCACTTCGGACTTGAGTGTTGCCAACGAGTCCTTCTGCTTCCATAGTAGTTTTGCCCTCTTCAAGTATATAAAAAGTTCAGTAACTTATTCTGCAACATACTTTGGAATTTATACAAAGATCCTAGCTTTGCAGGAAGCTGACTATTTTGCACTTGTTGCAGGAATTTCAGCCCTCCCAGCTTCCCCTACTCCCATTAAAAGCCACACTTTTGGCAAAAGGTAGCAAACTGAGCGTCTCAGTATATACCAAGATGCCTTATTTGCTTTACCACAAAGGAGATGGCAAAACTGATCAGAAAAGCATAGCTGCCAAAATCAGATGTGCAAATATGGAAATTTTGTATATGCTGTTTCCTCTATGGTGGAGGGCAAGGCATAAGAGAAGCAAACGAAACAGCGCACAGAGGTAGCTCAGCAGCTCACTGACAATATATGTCCTGAATTCCAAAGAATTAAAAAAAAGAATCACCAGCTTCTTTGCACAGACAACTCTAAAACCCATCAGATTTTTCTCTGCCATTCTACTTCTGCACTGAATGACATGAAAAAAGGTGAGACAGAAACGCAGCCATAACCCTCTGTGCTCTCTCCTTGCTACAGACCGAGAAACAAGAATCTTGCAAGCCTCCAACTACCAAATGAAAATTTGACTTGGATTCTCCATATATAAGAGGCTGCTTCCTGGAAAGATGCCGGGGGCGATTAGTTTCTAGACGTTGTTTAGTTCGGGCCAAAGAGAACACATGCTCCCTTTATAAGGATGACAGAGAAAATTCTGAGGTTTACAAGGTTTCTACAAGCATCAGGCATAATTGGGCAAAATAAGGAGCTGGTACAACAAAACCAGTGGTCTGCCCTACTGCTTAAAAAGCCATGCAGTACACTTGAGCTGGAATGAAATTTTTTTTAAAAGTGGGCTGCCTATAAAATCAATCTGGGTTAAAACGCCAAGTCACCATTTCACCAGGCACAGTAGCCAGACTCTTTTTCAGATTTCAAGCTTGTCCCACAATGTTTTGAGGCTCTTTGGGTTGCAATTTGGATGCTGGGAGTTCCAAGCCCGCCCATAACATGGGCTCAGCTTTCCTCATGGTGAGCTCAATCTTTGTAGCGGTCATATTTACGTAGCTTCTTTTCACATCAATCACCTGGAAGAAGAAGATAGCGGATTCAGCTCAAGCAGTAAACTGGGTGGCTTATGGACCCCCTTAAATGCGATACATTCAGTGGGCAATTATAGTAGCAATACATGATAGTCCTTATTCATTAAAGAAAAACCGGTAAGCACCATTATAACTTCAGAAAGAGGCTTCTTAGTTCAAGTTCCTCAAATCTGGGGGGGGGGGAATCCAACCTGTACACATGACTCAATATTGCCTTTGAAATAATTGTGCATAAAATGAACACAGGCAGTCCTCGACTTACAGCCTAGTGACCGAAGTTACGATGGCACTGGAAAAAGTGACTTATGACCATTTTTCACACTTACGACCACTGCAGCATCCCCATGGTCACGTGATCAAAATTCAGACTCTTGGCAACTGACTCCTATTTATGACGGCTACAGAGTCCTAGGGTCACATGATCACCTTTTGCGGCCTTCTCACAAGGAAAAGCCAATGGGGGGGGGGAGCCAGATTCACTTAACAACGGTGTTACTAACGTAAACAACTGCAGCGATTCACTGAACAACGGTGGCAAGAAAGGCCGTAAAATGCAGCAAAATTAACTTAACAACGGTTTCACTTAGCAACAGAAATGTTGGGCTCAATTGTGGTCATAAGCCAAGGACTATCTGTTCTTGGCAAATGAATAGGGTAATTGGAAATTTTGCTCCCAAAATATTAAAATGGGAGACTGGTAACAGCAGTTTTGAATGCTTATCTATATTTCTGAGACCAATAAGCAGTTATACAATCTACCCTAAATGTCACCGTTTTATATCAAGAGAGTCGAAGGACACCGTGCTAGGTTTTTAACTCATTTTCTAACAGGCTGTGCTTGTGATGAATGAAAAACTGATTCACCGGTGCCATACAGAATTTTTCAAATCACCCTTTTAATGATGACTTATGTGCCCAGAATCCATTCATCAACCACCTGCCACAACAGCCAACCAGACTTTGGCATCTGCATATTTCTAAAAACACAATCACACCCCGTTAGGAAAGTCTGACTACAGAATCCATAACAAAGGTTTCAAGAGAGACTTGAAAATTTGTTGCAGAATTATGTACTTACACCCCATAAATTCAGATTCTGACTGAACACCTTATCGCCTTCAAACACAATATGGATATTTACCTGCAAAAGAAAGGAAGGTTTATGCAATAAAATAGAAATGCACGTTTATTCACATTTATTCAACCAGGTCTATTATTACTACTTGGAAATAACCCTTCCTTTTAAATATATGAAAGCAGTGTTTCTCAGCCTTGGCCAGTTGAAGATGGGTGAACTTCCTCTCCCAGAATTTCCCAGCCAGTTGAAGTCCACCCATCATCAACTGGCCAAGGCTGAGAAACACTGTATGAAAGAAAAACAGAATTTTCAATTCTTCAACCACTCTTTACAAAACTTCATTTCTAGATTATCCTGCTGCCATTTCTCTGAGCCCCAAACTTGATACCATCTCAGATAATCAAATAAAACATAGTGAAACAGAATGATTAATTCCACAGTTGGGAAATTGCGTATCGACTGATGCCTTGTAAAATTGCATCTGTCTTTTTTGCACCACTGGCTCATATCCAATTTGCCAATCACCCGGATCTCTTTTTCACAACTGCCATTATTAATCCAGTATTTGCCACCTTGTTTCCATGTGCTAAATTTCTAGGTCAAGAATGCTGTATTTGCTTCTATTATATTACATTGCTATTTTCAGCCCATCCCTCTAACTTGATTTTTTTTTGTCCTCTGAATATCAATTATGCCACCCGATGTTATGCCCTCTACAAATTTGATAAGAGATCCCTCTATGTTCTCATCCAATGAAAATGTTAAAAATTACAAGCTCCTGTTCTGGACTATGTGTCATCTCACTTAAAACTTCTACAATTTGATGATTACTCTTTGAGCCAATTGCGTATCCATTATATTGTTATATCCTCCATCCAACAGGTAATTAGCTTTTTAATCAGCCTCAAATAAAAAAAACTATAAAGAACTAAGACCACCTCTATATGTTTATCTCTTGTGTGCATATCCTTTATTGTAACTAATTTAATAGACATAGTTTAATGTCAGGTTGCTCTATGGAAGATGTCTCACATAACCCCTGCTTTCTAATGCAGTATGATCTCCTGAAATCTGAATTTGGATGACCTGAAGTACCAGGTTAGGGGCAGATCATCATGGGGAAACTCTATCTATGTACACTGAGAGTCAATACTGACTTGATGGTATGTAATCATACTATGTAATCATGCTATGGTGCTGGAGAAGACTCCTACGAGTCCCCTGGACTGCAAGGCAATCAAACCGGTCAGTCCTAGAGGAGATCAACCCTGACCGCTCTTTAGAAGGCCAGATCCTGAAGTTGAAACTCAAGTACTTTGGCCACCTAATGAGAAGGAAGGGCTCACTGGAGAAGAGCCTGATGCTGGGAAAGATGGAGGGCAAGAGAAGAAGGGGACGACAGAGAATGAGGTGGCTGGATGGAGTCACTGAAGCAGTAGGCGTGGGCTTAAATGGACTCCAGAAGATGGTAGAGAACATGAAGGCCTGGAGGAACGTTGTCCATGAGGTCGTGATGGGTCGGAAACGACTTCGCAATAACAACAACGATCAATGAATCAATCAACCAAAAGTCTACGCATGTACATCAGCCCCACCAAAGCAAAAGAATAACTTACTAATGTACTGTTTGCCTCTACTCGGCTAAGTTCAGGAATGGAATTCTTCGCATAGATTGAAATTGTCACCTCACGTCCAGTTTGATGCCAATCGTGTCTGCAGGGGACCACCTTCTTCCCCTTAAAGTTGAGCAGACAAACATGATTAATTTTCCATTACAAAAAATCTCTGCTATCTATTTTTCCATTGGAGTGAAGATTGCCAGTGTCAGCCACAGTTTGGAATAGAAGCTTTCCCTAAAAACTAGTATGGGAACATTGATGCAAAAGGAAGATTATCCCCAGTTGGCAGAACCTGTGTCTTTAACTAACAAAAGGAATCTGTACTTTTTCCACCCTACTAAGTAGGACAAGGCACAGAAATATTTTTTTTTAATTTAAGTTTTCCTGAGGTTATGAAAGGTAGACCCACACCTCCTAGAACTTCGTAAGTCCCCATTACTTTGTCTCCTGTCTACTTGCACAATCTACTCCAGCAAGTTCATTGCAAGAGAGACTCTTAACAGTCCTGTCATAAAAAGGAATACAGGTAGTCCTCAGTTTACATCCATTTATTTAGTGATCATTTGAAGTTACAACAGCACTGATAAAAGTGACTTACAGCTGGTCCTTGTGTTTATAACTGTTGCAGCAGAGCTGCGGTCACGTAATCAACATTTGGGTGATTTGCCACTGACATGTATTTATAAGGGTTGCATATGTCCCGAGGTCCAATGATCATCATTTGCAACCTTCCCAGACGGCTTCTGACAAACAAGTGGAATTTGTTTAACAATGTGAGGTTCACTTAACAACTGCAATGTTGTTGCAAAAAGATTGTTAAATTGGATGGGACTAGCTCAGGGGTTCTCAACCTTGGCAACTTTAAGACTTGTGGACTTCAACTCCCAGAATTCCTCAGCCAGCTTTGCTGGCTGAGGAATTCTGGGAGTTGAAGTCCACAAGTCTTAAAGTTGCCAAGGTTGAGAACCCCTGGACTAGCTTAACAAAAGAAGTTATGGTCGCAGTTATTGGTCATTAAGTCAAGGACTACTTGTAAAAAGGCTGCTCCACAAATGAAATAGATTTCTTCAACAAATATCAATATTTGTGCCCAGGAACTTTATCATGATCTACCATGCATCAAACCTTAATTATATGGATTCCTTTGATTTTTCTATAGGAGGCCCGATGACACAGTGGTTAGAATGCAGTATCGCAGGCAAGCTCTGCCCACAGCCAGCAGTTCGATCCCGATGGGCTCAAGGTTGGCCCAGCCTTCCATCTTTCCGACGTTGGTAAAATGAGGACCCAGATTGTTGGGGACAATATGTGACTCTGTAAACTGCTTAGAGAGGTCTGTAAAGAACTATGTGGTATATAAGTCTAAGTGCTAGTAGTATCTGCCAGCTCCAGTCATCAGAGAGCTAAATAGGAGAGGAACAAGTCCTGATATACCTTGCTTACTGGAGCTAGACAAGAACAATTAGCAAAGTGGTGGGAAGGTGTTTCTTTCCCATTCTAGCCACAGGTTAATCTACTGGATCAAATGAGACGGGTAACCCAGTTTTGAGGGCACCCTCCCCTCTTGTAGGAAAAAGGGAAACTACATAGAATATATTTTCTGGACAATTCTAAGGAATCTGTATGATTAAGGTTTAATGCTGAGTGGAAAACACAACATACAGTTCTACCTAAGCTTTCCTGTTCTAGGACCCATCAATGTCATTTTCGATGTTTTAATTTTTGAGTTATTTATAAACATAATAAAAGATGGGGTAAAAATAAACAAACACTTTTCAAAATCTTGCTGGCAATGTGCTTCAAAAGGACAATTAGAGATAAACCTTTGGTACATTTTTAGAAAAAGAGATTAACCTGTGGAATAAGGCATAGAATAACCTACTAGCAACTGCCCGAACAACTCAAAGAAGTATGTTTGTAAAATGTGTTTAATATATAAATCCTTCATTTCATTCTCTATAGAGGATCCTCTAAAGACAGGTAGTCTTCAACTTACGACCACAATTAAAACAAACATTTCTGTCGCGAAGTGAAATATTTGTTAAGTGAATTTTCTCCCATTTTACGACCTTAAGAACATAAGAAGAGCCATGCTGAATCAGGCCAAAGCCCATCGAGTCCAGCATTGTCATAGTTGTTCAGTGAATCAATGCAGTTGTTAAGTCAGTAACACAGCTGTTAAGTGAATCTGGCTTCCCACTGACTTTGCTTGTCAGAAGGTTGCAAAAGCTGATCACATGACCCTGGGACACTGCAACCATCATAAATAGGAGTCAGTTGCCTAAATTTTGATCATGTGAACATGGGGATGCTGCAATAGTTGTAAGTGTGAAAAACTGGGCATGTCACATTTTTTTCAGTGCCATTGTAACTGTGAACGGTCACTAAATGAACTGTTGTAAGCCAAGAACTACCTGTACTGTTCAAACTATCACTTCTTTCCTGTATATGAAATTTTGCAGACTTCAAGCTTTTATCTTAAGGTACAAATGGACTAAAAGCAAAGCCAAAAATATTTAGATTTTTCCAATCAATCCAGTCAAACAATACAGCTGCAACTACTTACGGCATCCTTCTTAATCCATAGATGTGTTCCTGTTGTGCAGCCCTCTTGAGCCAAAAAAGTATTAAAGTCTGATGTTTTCCTCTTACAACAACTCCAGTACTTCATGCTATATATTACAAAGAGCAGGAGAAAAAAAAAACACTATGTAGAATCACATAGCATTATGGCAAGTAATCCAAACATGCTGCTTGGCTATAAAAATTTTTAAGAATTAATTAAGAACATAAGAACATAAGAAGAGCCATGCTGAATCAGGCCAAAGCCCATCGAGTCCAGCATTCTGTGTCACACAGTGGCCCACCAATTGTACATTGAGCAGAAAGAGAAGGCAAAACCCTCCCTTTCCCTTGACCCCCAACAAATGGTACTCAAGGGAATCCTGCCTGCCTCGACCAACATAGAGGCGGCACGTGGACATCCGTTTTAATAACCACCGATACACTTGGCATCCATGAATCTGTCTGACCCTGCCTTGAAGCTGTCAAGGCTGACAGCTGTCACGACCCCTTCTGGAAGTGAATTCCATAAACCAACGACCCTCTGGGTGAAGAAATATTTCCCTTTATTTGTCCTCACTTTCTTACCTATGAGCTTTAGGGAGTGCCCCCTTGTCCTAGTATTGTGTGATAGAAAAAAGAATTTTTCTCTATCCACCTTTTCTATCCCATGCATGATTTTATACACTTCGATCAAGTCACCCCTTAAACGCCGTCTTTCAAGGCTGAAGAGACCAAGGCGTTGCAATCTGGTTTCATAAGGGAGGTGCTCTATTTCCTTGATCATTCTTGTTGCCCTTTTTTGCACCTTTTCCCGTTCCATTATATCCTTCTTGAGGTGTGGTGACCAGAATTAAGCCACACAATACTCACCCTTCGTGGAATATGGGCACACCAGCATGATAAATACACACATCTTCTGTGCTGCTTGGTCCTTCAAATGTCTAGGGAAACGTTAGCAGAAAATAATTCATTAGTCACTGAATTATAGCAGGCTGCATCCCAATGTCCCAAAGGTACTTTTTCAAAGGGCAACTTGAAGACATTTCGCTTCTCTGATTCTGACTGAATCAGAACTGAAGAAGCTTCTCGGATGAGAAGCGAAACGTCTTCAAAGGAAAAACAAAGTCCAGTTGCCTTTTGAAAAAGCACCCTTGGGACCACCGTGACCTGGATGACTGGGAATCTCCATAGACATTCTGTTTCCCCATGCTTCCCAAGCAGGAAGAAGTGGTGCAGGTTCCTAGCCGTTTTTATTATTTTGCAATTCCCACTGGTCGTTAGTTTAAGAGAGCTTCGCAATTAGCCAAGTGTCCTCCAGCTGTCTGGAGGAGAAAGGAAGGGGGAGGAGGGAATGCTTTTCTGGGGCTCTTTTTAAGGGATGTTGGAAAAATATTCAGCTAGGCAGATTTGGACCAATACTTCAAGTTTAGACTTTGTTTAAATTAATAATATTGTTGGCTTGATTAACGTGTGTTCAAAAATAAGAAAATGGGTGAAAACTCCCTTTGCTCAGAATGCAAGAAAATGCACTTTGATATATCTTATCTGTTGGGTGAAGCACCGGTCTACCAAATGTAAATCAGTCTGTTCTGCGTTTTGCTCCAATCTAGGAACATGTTTTGCAGGCAGGCGTCACATACTGTAAATACTGTGAATACGGTAAAAGTTTGTGGCTGACAAAGAGTTAGTGGGAGACTAGTATAGCTATTTCAAGCTCTTTAGCTCTCATCAGCTAGTCATACCCCTCTGGGATTCGAACCTGGGCAGCTTGCATGTTAGGCAGCTGTATTACACACACACACAAAAATAAATAAATAAAAATAAAATATTATACACACACACACACATCTATTCATGGGATATGTTGATCTAATATTGGTTAGCAGGTCTGTACTAAAAAAACACACACCTGAAATAAAACAGAAGGTCTACTGTGTTGTTTTATCTAAGATTTAAGATATTTACCTTTGAACAGCCTGCATTTTTGCACATAGTCCCAATCTTTATCTCATCGCCATCATCTTCTGTAAAATAAGAACTCTCTTTAGAATGTTTCTAAGTTTTCATGCTTAAAAGAAATTGGGGGAGGGGGGAAGGATTGGGATGTACAAGAGATCAGAGAAGCACTCAAGTACTGAGTATTTTGTGCACAGGATGTTTGCTTTTCAAACATGAAAACACCGTGCACACTGTACGAATGGAGTATTATAATAATAATAATGGACACAACACATTCTCTGGTAAAAAACCCTTGGAATGTTACTAAGCTACGTACCCTTTTTTATTTCATTTTCCGCTGATAGTTTTAGCTTTTCTAATGACTGTTTCAAGGAAGCTGACACTTTCAACTGCAAGCAGCTCATTGGTTCATCAGAACTAAGGAATCGTACGGAAAAATGCATCATTTTAATTATTCAGTCTCAACAACTAAATATTTTGAATATTTAAAAGAAGTTAAAAAAGAGTTCTTCATATTAATATTCTTGGTAGTTACTATTATCATTAAAAAGGATTATATTATAGGTTTACAATTTTATCTGAGATTGCTTTACAAAGATGTTTTGGGTTTCTTCTCTCCAGAGAAAAAAGTAAAATAAAATACACTTAACACATTATGTTTACTTAGACAGCCAGTAATAAATATAACAAAAATGAAGTTATAACCTATGAAGTTGACTTGACATTATTGCCAGTCTTACTTGGTATTATCGTAGTATTGTTACCTGGGTCTTTCAATTGCTTCTATTGGCTTTGGTGCTTGAATTATGTGCTCTTGAAATTTAGGTTTCAGATCAGTTAATTCTTTTTGTTTACAGGTAGTTTTCACTTCAGGTTTGACTGGTTCAGGGGGTTTCTCACTATTATGGAAGCCCTTGGTGCAACCCTGTTGTAAAAACAGAGTTTAATACAAATTGTTACTCAGTTTTATCGATGTAATTGAAAATGTCTCCTTTCTTATTAGCCTTCAGATTCTTTATCATTCTAATTTGTATACTTGGTTAAATGGATATTCCTTTTTTTTTTTTACTAGAGTTATCAAATGTATACACCTACACCAACTTCTGTTCTTCACATATTGCAAGATGTTAGGACAGCAAAGATCTTGTGCTTTAAAAAGCTTAGATAGTAAGAGTTCCATTTAAACACAATGTGCCATGTAGGACACTTACAGGAAATTAAATAAACCCAGCCAGAATTTGCATGTGTTCGCCTTCCTGGAAAATTTAATTGATTGAATTTGGCACTCAAGCATTAATACTATAGTGTAAATAAAACCTACGTAGCTAATACATACCTTAATGCTTAAGAAATCAGAAAAATCTGTCGTTCTTCTTTTACAGCATGACCAGCCCTATAAAAATATGGCAACATTGAACATTTCAATCTTATCGAGTGTCAGGTGCAAACAACCAGACCCACACGTATACAGCTACCTTATTGTTCTCTGCCTATAGTACAAGAATCTACCCAGACTGGCAAATTTTGTCTAGAAAAGACCAAATAAGGTCTAAGTGATTCAAGGAGGGAGGAGTTTAGAACTAGACCTGTTGTGTTTAGTTAGGGAGACCAAGCTAAATCCTTTCTTGAGCCCTCCTCCCATCTAGGATGGTTGCTCTCCAGCTTCTGGTGAATATTATTAAAAATCATGTGAACTACAAAGAAGAAGATTTAACACTAATCTGATGGTGCTATATTCCTCTTAAGTTATTTGACATGGTTCCTACTTAAATTTTGTCTTTCAGTTGCATCATTTCTTTTCATCTCTGTTTGTATTGCCCAACTAAGGCTTGATTAAGCAATGAAACAAGTTAATTAACTTTACAATCAAAATATGAATCATTATCTAGTAAATACCCTTCTGCCCGACTGAGCCCCCCCCAAATGAATAAACTGAAAAAAATTCCACACAATTCAGCTGGCTGCATGTACCAACATTTCCCGCCCATGATCTAGCCTGTATTTATACCGAAGGTCAGTGTTATTTGAGGAAAACTGACAGAGGTCATGTTGACATTTGAATTAACTGAATTAAATGATTTAATTTCAGTTTTTTTAAAAGCCGTTGAAAAAAAATTATATTTGCCCACTTACTTTAAGAGCATCATGAAAGACAGGGACGCCTGGGTGATATGTGCATGATTCTAAAAAAGAAAAAACAGATAGCTCAGCCAAACTCAACCGTGAGTATCTTTATATGAAGCAGTATTTGGCTGAACAATTTAGTCTTATGCAACAGTGACACTTTCAAGATATGAAGCAAAGCCTGCAATTCCCTATAAATTCCTTTTCTCTACTAATTGATTGTCCTTCCCTCTCTCTCATCTCTGCTGGGTTCTGTTAGTCTAAATTTAGAATGTAGGCTATTTGGGGAAAGAGAATGTCATTTAGTTATTACTGCCACAGTGTATTATATAATAATATTTGCTATATAAAGAAATATAACTGATTTTTTTCCTTAGTAAATCGTAATTATGTTATATTAAACTTTCATTTGTATAACACATATCCCACCAAGCATTATAAGTGTACATTCCACATGAGTGTCATGCATATTGCTTAAAGTTATGTTCTAAAATAGGGTTGATCTATTAACTATGCAAGAGAAATAAAGTTCTTCCTTAATGACCACCACGTAAACTCCGCAGAAATATTAGTATTACCTCACAAATATTTAGATCATGCTTTTTTTTTTAAAAAAAAAAGAAGAACTCAGCAAAACAATCAATGACATCTAAACATCAGATAAGGGGATGGGGATAAATATAGTAGATTCTCATTATTCACAGATTCTGTTTTTGTGACTTTGCCTACTTGCTAAAATTTGTAACTGCAATCAATATTTGCAGTGATTTCATTGTCATTCACGCACATGAAGCAGAGCAAAAAATTTGAGTCGTTTGACAAACACATTCACAACTGAGGTTTCAGTATTGACCAATTCAATGTTCGCATCTTTACAGAAATTAGCTACTATAAATATTGAGAATTAGATGATTATTGTCATTTTTTACAGTGGGCACATTGGCACACATTAAAAATGACTGTACATTACATTCACTAGCCCTCTGCTATGTTGTTGCCAATTCTTTACTGATCGAAGATGAATACATGCCACAAAGAACTCCAGTTTGGGAAAACATCTTGAAAAATAACAATTAAAGCCTTCCCCAAAGTAGAAGACATGGAAGGAGACTGCTGGTCACAGTCTGCTGGTGTTTCAACCATTCAATCCGTGCAGTTTCTTTCTGACAAAATATTCTTCTTTAACATTATCACAAGATATCATAAGGTAAAAAAAGATGTGGTGAAAACTGTTGCTGAAAAGAGACATGGAAGAAAGAGATAGCCATGTACATATTTGCAACTTCCAAAAAGTACTTAACAATGATTTCAGTTTAGGTATTAGAAGTTATAATTAAATATTTGCATATATGCAAAAGGGGGCTAAGAATGCTCACACACACACACAAATTGCTAATATCCCAAATGCTATCTTATGTTACAAGGGATGTGCAGTGATCCAGATCTGAAGGGGGGAAAGCTGTTAATAAAGCAGAGGAACCCACATGTTTTCACCTGCTGGAACTTGTCAAACATCATTTACAGGGATTGTGGAGTTGCCAATAGTTGAGAAGTATATGTGTACTATTATTTCAGCTTATTACAATATTTAAAGCAGCTTATGGCAATTAAAAAACACAGAATGTAAAGCAATCATAAGATTCATACAACTGAAAAATTAAAATCCATCAGATAATGAACAATTATGACAATAATCAAGCTTCTGGCCACGGGACATCGTAAGAGGACATCTCCAGCTGACCAAAGCACCAGCCAACTTAAGTTTCTGTGTAATTTCTGTGTATTCCCTGAAAGCCTATTGTGTATAACAATTGTATATAAGTCTCCTCTCTTTTCTTCTTTACTATCCCTAGCAAACTTTTACAGATCTCAAAAGTGGACTACCAGACAGGTGTTGAGGTGTACCAGATGAAGAAGTCAAAGAGCATCCTACAAAAAGGCAGTTATGGACCACTCCTGTGTTGTTGAACACTGTAAAACTGTGTTATATAGTTTACCACTGATGATTAGCACTAATGACCTTAGGGGACCTTGACAGTCCAAATGGAGTCAGACCAAATTCCACAGCTGTCTACTTAGCAGGCAAGTCAAAACACCATCCAGGAAGAAGGCAACCCTGCCATTCAGTTTTATTTAAGATAACCTTTGTCATTTTTTTTTTTACTGTGGCCACGCTGGCACACATTAAAAATGAAATTCTGTTGCCTGCTCTCAAAAGTGTACACATACATAACACATATACAAGTATGCTATATACATCCATCCATCCATCCATATGAGCTATATACATCCATCCATACATACGAGCTATATACATCCATCCATCCATACCTGTGCACCTACTCTCTTACATATAAATACATTTATTTTATTTTATATCATCACAGATCACTTTAGCCCAGTGTTTCTCAACCTTGACCATTTTAAGGCATGTGGACTTCAACTCCCAGAATTCCACAGCCAGCAATGCTGGCTGTGGAATTCTGGGAGTTGAAGTCCACATGCCTTAAAATGGTCAAGGTTGAGAAACACTGCTTTAGCCGGAGTGGTCAAGAGAAATTCAGGGGTCAAGTTGGACTCCAAAGGAGGCTCCAAGTCGATGTCTCTCAATCTGGGCCGCTTGAAGGCGGGTGGACTTCAACTCCCAGAATTCCCTAACCAGAAAGGCTGGCTGGGGGATTCTGGGAGTTGAAGTCCACCCATCTTGGAGGGGCCTTCTGGTAGGCTTCTCCCTTCCTCCGAGGTTTTGTTTTTCCGCCTCCCCCACAATCCGTCAGGCAGGATAAACCTTCCCCCCAACCACAAAGTTTCCACAAAGCCCCTTCGCCCTCCCCAGACTAGCGGGACTACCATCCCCATAAGCGCCCGTAACGCGGCCTTCCCTCCTGAGGGGCTGTGGCTCCAAATCCCATCGCTCTCTGCCGGCCGTGCCTGGCTGCGGACCATGGGGACTATAGTTCCCGCTGTCTGGAAGGCGGCAAGCCGACGATTCGGGAGGAGCGGGCCGGGCCGGGTGGGGGGGAAGGAAAGGCGCTCACCTTCCGTGTTGGTGGCCGGGTCGAAGCGCTGCCCGCATCCCCGGTTGTAGCAGAGAAGATCCATGGCCGTTGAAGGAGAAACGCCGGTCGACCCTGCACGAATGACTGAGTGATTGACAGGAAGGAAGTCGCCGCCTCTTCCTCATTCCGGATGGTGCCGATCGGCACTTTCGGGAACGTTCGCGAAACTTCGCGGAGTTCAGCCGGTGGGCGCAGGCGCATAACCCACCGGCGCTTGGAACGGGAGGGAGGGAGATGAGCGGCGCATGCGCACTTTGGAGCGGCGGACCGTCTCAGGGCGCGAGTTTTAAGTTTGCTTGGAGAGAGGCGAGTCAGGCAGCTGTTTTTGCAAAAGTTCATTATTAACTTGGGCAAGAAATGTTTGTTTGTAGCGGAGCTAGGGCGGTCCGTTCTGGGTCTTGCCCCAATCCGGGAAAAATAAGTCAGTCCAGGAACCGGGTTAAAGGTGTTACGTGTGAACGGATCGCTTGCGGGACAAAGAGCAATGGGGTGCAAGATACGGGTGGGAGAGGAGAAGTAAAGAGGAGAAGAGAGGCATGGAGGAGCGGAGAAAGAATTGCTTTCGGGACGCTTTAAAGTTGTGGGTGCTCCATCACTGGAGGCTTTTAAGAAGAGAGTGGACAAACCATTTGTCTGGAATGGTATAGGGACCTCCTGTTTGAACAGCGGTTTGGACTAGAAGACCTCCAAGGCCCCTTCCAACTTTGATGATGTTTTATGTTCTATATGTAATAATTGGAGCTTTAATCTTTAACAAACCCAGTACAAACACAACTGTAAAAGTACTTCTGAACCCACCAGCACAGATTCGGGCTGTAGGAGGCGGACAGTTTCAATCTATGTCAACTCTGCAGAACTAGAAAATTAGAGTAGAATGGAATAGAATAGAATAGAATAGAGCTGGAAGGGACCTTGGAGGTCTTCTAGTCCAGCCCCCTGCTCAAACAGGAGAACCTATACCATCTCAGACAAGTGACTGTCTAGTCTCTTCTTAAAAACCTCTAGAGATGGAGCGCCCATGATTTCTGGAGGCAAGCTGTTCCACTGGTTAATTGTCCTCATTGTTAGAAAGTTTCTCCTCAATTCCAGGTTGCTTCTCTCTCTGGTCAGTTTCCAACCATTGTTTCCAACCATTGCCCTCTGGTGCTTTGGTGAATAACATGACCCCCTCTGCCTTGTGGCAGCCCCTCAGATACTGGAACATTGCTGTTGGAGTCGAGCCTCCATAATTCCCAGTGATTAAGGATGAAGTGGGGTGGGTGTTTCTGGAAGGAAATGAAAGGATATTTTTAATTGAACAGAGGGGCAAGATATCCAAGCCATTTTCAACCTGCTTCTAAACTATACCGTAGTATTAGCAGTAACCAATATGAAAGGCATTTTTATCAACTTCATGCTCATAATTTCAAGAGGGTACTGGTGGAACAGAACAACACTTATCACCCAAGGTGAGCAGCGTGGTGGCCTAGTGGTGAAGACTCGCCTCCCATTCAGAAGGTTGAGAGATCAATCCTAGGCAGCGACAGATGTTTCTCTATCGGCGCAAAGAAAAAATATCTGCTTGTGAATTCCCGTGTGGCATCAGGAAGGGCATCCAGCCAGTAAACACTCAGCTCCATCCAGTCACCCTGACTCTACCCCGAATTAAGGGATTACAGGGTCATAAAAAAATGGAGTTTATCACCCAAGGTCATCTATGTTCAGAACTACAAACCAACTTCAGGAAATAAAATATTGTATTATTTCCAGTTTTGTGAATTCTCTAATAGCTTCTTACAAGATTCATTATTAGATCATGTATTCTGCATGATATATGTAGTCCTCAATTTATGATTGGTCACTTAAGATTGTTTGTGGTTTTGATAGACTCCAAAAGGTATTTACAACCTGGTTTTGAAATTCCAATGGCTGCTTGCTGCCCCCCCCCGTCAGTGACCGCATTTTGGGTGCTTGGCAGCCAGCCTATATTTACAGTGACAGCAATTTATAACATTTTTCCGTATATCAGCATTTATGTCTGGTTTCTGTCAAAAACCAGCCCCTACATTTCACTTAACAAATGTGTCGTTTGCTCAATGACCTCCGCATTTGTTTAATGCACCCCATGTTTGTTTTACAACCTCTGCATTTGCTTAAAGATCACTGCAAAAAAGTTTGTAAAATTGGGTGGGTCACATGCAGACCCGCTTTATGACCATCATGACTTATAACAACAACAACAACAACAATAATAATAATAATAAATGTTGGAAGGGACCTTGGAGGTCATCTAGTCCAACCACCTGCTCAGGCAGGAAACCCTACACCATTTTGGACAAATGGCTGTCCAGTCTCTTCTTAAAAACTTCCAGTGTTGGAACATTCACCACTTCTGGAGGCAGGTTGTTCCACTGGTTAATTGTTCTCACTGTCAGGAAGTTTCTCCTTAGTTCTAAGTTGCTTCTGTCCTTGATTAGTTTGCATCTGTTGCTTCTTGTGCTGCCTTCAGGCGCTTTGGAGAATAGCTTGACTCCCTCTTCTTTGTGGCAGCCCCTGAGATATTGGAACACTGCTATCATGTCCCCCCTCGTCCTTCTCTTCATTAAACTAGACATACCCAATTCCAGCAGCCATTCCTTATATGGTTTAGCCTCCAGTCCCATGACCATCTTTGTTGCTTTTCTCTGTACTCTTTCTAGAGTCTCAGCATCTTTTTTACATTGTGGTGACCAAAACGGGATGCAGTATTCCAAGTGTGGCCTTACCAAGGCATTGTAAAGTGGTATTAATACTTCACGTGATCTGGATTCTATCCCTCTGTTAATGCAGCCTAGGACTGTGTTGGCTTTTTTGGCAGCTGCACTACACTGCTGGCTCATATTTAAGTGATTGTCCACTAGGACTCCGAGATCCCTCTCACAGTTACTACTATTGAGCAAGGTACCCCCATACTATACCTGTACATTTGGTTTTTCTTGCCTAAATGTAGAATCTTACTTTTTTCACCATTGAATTTCATTTTGTTAGATAGCCCCCAGTGTTCAAGTCTGTCAAGGTCCTCCTGTATCTTAAGCCTGTCTTCTGGAGTGTTGGCTATTCCTGCCAGCTTGGTGTCATCCGCAAATTTACTTAGGACTGTAATTGCAGAACTTGAGGTTGTAACTTGAGATCTACCTGTAATATTGTCAGATGCTAAATCTAGTGAATAACAAAAAAAATCAACTGTCCCACTGCCTCATGAAATATATGACAAATATACCAAACTTCAAAAAAAAAAAAGTCAGATGCCAAATACAGTTCCAATTGGAAAGATACCAAAATTACACAAATGATTGAATTGCTGTCCACAATTCACAGATCAAGTGCAATCAAGAGCAGGTAACAGTAAGCAGCTCCTAGATTATTTAACCACAACTTTGACAGAGATGTGTCCCAGATTGGTGAAAATAAACAGTTGTTTCTTGCACTTCTAGAAATTAATTGGATAGTTTTCTACTTGAACATCTTTTGCATTATGAATGATTGTCCCCATCAAGAAATGGACTCATCGTTCAGACCTCATTAAAAGTTTCTGTCCTCCCAAGCTATGTTAAAGGCACCTATTTAGAAGCAATGATTGCTCATTAACTCCCACTTTTACTGCTCTCATAGTTGCTGCTGCTGACATTCTTATTAACTGACAGGTATAATAATGAAATGAATTCCACGTATGAAGTCAGTGTGACTTTAAAAAGGGGGCACACCTAATTGCAAAGACTACAACATTAGTGGTTATTTACAGTTCCTTTTAGATTGCCTGTTGATTTAGGCCAGCGGTTCTCAATCTGTGGGTCGCGACCCCATTTGGGGTCGAACGACCATTTCACGGGGGTCGCCAAGCACCGCAGTCCGCCATTTATTTATTTTTTTTTTTGGTCGGCCATTTTTTTTGGTCGGCCATTTATTTCCCCTATCGCGATGCGCCCCGTCGTGCCGCGCATGCGCGATGCGCCCCGTCGTGCCGCGCATGCGCGATGCGCCCCGTCGCGCCATGCATGCGCGATGCGCTCCGTCGCGCCGCACATGCGCGATGCGCTCCGTCGTGCCGCGCATGCGTGATGCGCCCCGTCGCGCCGCGCATGCGCGGTGCGGGCCCGCCATTTTTTTTTGGTCGGCCATTTTTTTTAGTCGGCCATTTTTTTCCCTATCGCGATGCGGGCCATCACGCCGCGCATGCGCGATGCGCCCCGTTGCGCCGCCAAGGTCGAGCCCCGGAAAAGGTTGAGAACCGCTGATTTAGGTTGCTATGTGCTCCTGGCTACTTTCCTTCGTGACCAGAGGCAAGCTCGCCTGACCAATAACCAGCCAAAACACAGTGAAGGCTTTTGTTTCGTTTATTACAATAAGTGGCGAGAAAAGCTATCAAAGCTTGGTTCTCTCCAAAGTTTCAACCCAAAATATTCCTTTATACAACCCTAGTCCCGGCCGCACATCCCTCCTCTTTCCCCATTGGCTGAGGTTACACTCTTTCCGACTGCCTCCTACATATTTCCTGCTCCATACTAAATCATACGTCACATGTACATTAAAATTAAGAGATAATTTATACATGGTGTACCAGTTAATATTAATCAACTAATTGCACATGCTCAGTTGCCTGAGTTCTGGCCCCCTTTTTTACGACTTCTTACAAATGTAGGTTCTTTCCTGTTTTGCTAGTTATCTTCTCTTACAAATGTTGTCTTCTTCCCTTCCCACTCTAAGAGCCAGCTATTTTTGCCCACATATTTCTTTTACATCCTTTCTTTATGTTAACCTTTCCTGTTTCCTATCATAGCTTCTCCACTCAGTAAATTTCCACTGCAGCAAATTCAATTTTAAATTTCTCTTTCAATATTAAATTTTGAAGACCTTTCTTTTACTTCTGTCAATTGCAAAAATACAGGTGATCTTCAACTAATGACTGATTGCTTAGTGACTGATGTTACAACCTATCTGAAAAAAAAAGAGTTATCAAAGTCTCCTTTGAGTCAGGTTTGGCTCGTGATGCCAATGTGAACATGTCTCGCTCTTGCCAATAGTATAAATGGTTGGCCATTGATTTCTAGTTATTTTTAATGGGATTTTCTGACAATCCTTCATTCAATGGTTGAAGGAAAAGTCTTCATCATGGTTCAGTCCAAGCTGGAATAAACAACATGGTGACTGCTTTAGAAAGAAGTTTGCAGTTTATTGAAGAAGAGAGCCGGACAGAAAGATGGCTCTGGAAGAAAAAAGAGAGTGAGCACATGTAGGGAGTGGGTTTTTATACCATCTTGTTTGGAGTTGTTCCTGTTGCATGAACTTTGATCTGAGTCTGAGTGTGCCCTTTGGCATCTGTGGGTTAATCCAATTATGTCCTGTCTTAGAGTTTGGGTGGGGTATGTAGATTTTAGGTTTCTTTGTCTTCCTAAGCTTCTATCTGGAGGCCTCCAACCTTCCTGAATGGATTATTTACATCTGCATTTCTATAGAGCTGGTTTCTGTTTGGGGGAGGGAGACTTGGGCTATTAAAAAAAACTGGGCATGCTTTTCTGCCTCTTTAATATTTCCTTCTCGGGGGGGGGGTGACTTCCCACAGTAGCCTGGCAATCCTGCTTAGCATCTTTCAAGATCAACCAAGGTTAGCTTTTTGCTGCCATCTTGTTAGGCAAATACACAATGGCAGAATTTTAGGCTGGTCTCTTTTCCAACCAAATGTATGTTTTTTCCTTGTTTGGGTTTCCTTGCAGGTAGCTAAGAATACTGTTGTACGTATTGTATTTATAACTGCTTTCTCCTGTGTTTAAATTATGAAATATAAAATGTTAAGCAATAACAAGCTCCTTTCATTGTAATTAAATTTGGAATACTTCATTTTGGTTGAAATATATTGGAAATTCATAAAGGTAGCAGTAGATGGCACTCAAGGATCTAATTCAGAAAACACCAGCCTATTTGAAGGTCTAAACTGAATACTCCTGGATGAAGTTATTACTTAGAATTTCCAGTTCTCAGAAATAAAGTTGAGTGTCCTTGCCCATTTTAATTCTTCCTCCTTACCAAGATTGAGTTCTTGGCATTTCTAGTTTGAATCTACCTAAGAAAATTACTGTGGTGGAAGTCATTGATTCTGGATTCTGATTTGGCTGCTCAGAAACAAACCAAGCCATCTATATCTTAAGATGTAATGCAACAGCTAAGCAACTGAACGATGAATTTTGAGTTTCAACAATAAAAACCTTTTTTGGGGGAGGCGGTATGTTTGTGTAAAAAGAACCCAAGATGATCATACTATTCCTTTATACATCTTTATACATAATTTTTTTGCTCCCAGCCCTCAGATGCCAGTCAGAAACTATTGTTGTTGTTGTTATTAATTGCGAAGTCTGACCCATCGCGATCCCATGGACAACGTTCCTCCAGGTCTTCCTGTCCTCTACCATCTTCTGGAGTCCATTTAAGCTCACGCCTGCTGCTTCAGTGACTCCATCCAGCCACCTCATTCTCTGTCGTCCCCTTCTTCTATTGCCCTCCATCTTTCTCAGCATTAGGCTCTTCTCCAGTGAGTCCTTCCTTCTCATTAGGTGGCCAAAATACTTGAGTTTCAACTTCAGGATCTGACCTTCTAAAGAGCAGTCGGGGTTGATCTCTTCTAAGACTGACCGGTTTGAATGCCTTGCAGTCCAAGGGACTCGCAGGAGTCTTCTCCAGCACCAAAGTTCAAAGGCCTCCATTCTTTGTCGCTCAGCCTTTCTTGTATTTGATTCAATTGCATAGAAGTCCAGTTTTATTTGAGCTCTAGTTACACACCTCCACACATTTAACATTAATTGTATCTAAGAGCCTTCTTTCTCAAGCTTGGCAACTTGAAGATGTGTGGACCTCATTTCCCAGAATTCCCTAGCCAGACTGACTAGGGAATTCTAGGAGTTGAAGTCCATACTTATTAAACTTGACAAAGTTAACAGACACTGGTCTAGTGAGAAACAACTTCAAGACCAAATGAAGAATCAATGGCGGACTTCATACAGTAACAAACCTCAGTCCAATTTAACTAAGTATAATTTCTATGTTCACATAACCTCTCATGCTTAGGCAAAAGCATATCGTGGTTTAACAGGATCATCTGTTTCCCATAATGCTTTCAGGCAATAGCTGGCTGACTAAATAAACATCCTGAACCTCAGATTATCTGTTCCTGTTTTAACTGCCTGCAAACCGAGCCAATAAATCAGTTCAGCTAATTAACTCCCCCAAAGGGCTCATTTAGTTGCTTTTTTTTCAATGGGAAAAACTATTTTTTCCTCATGAAAAAAGCAAATGGGAGAAAGTTATGGCTAAAAGAAACAGCCTAAAAGTAGCAAAATTGGTATCAAATACAAAGCATTGCTTCAGAAATCTTTTCCGATCTTTACTGGTAGTTGTCACTTAGAGGCTATTTTTCACACTTATGACCATCATCCCTGTGGTCATGTGATCAAAACTCAGGGATTGACAACTGTTGTGGGTGTCTCTAGACCAGCTTGGGAAATGTCAGAGGATGAGGAGGAGCAGCCAGGCCCCTCTGGGTGTTTTCCCCTCCCGGCAGCCGAGACAGACAGTGAGGAGATTTGCATGCAGTCTGGGTCAGAATCTCAAAGCGGGGAGTCAGATTTGGAACAGGAAAATATATGGCTTGATCCGAGATTCCAAAGGTTTGATAGGCGGAGGTTTCAGTTACGTGGAAAAAGGAAGCCATGGGGGAAGTGACGTATCGAAAACTATATTAGAAGGTGAAGGAGGGACTAATTCTTTGTCACGAGCAACGTTAATATCAAGTAGTAGCCTGATACCTCGAGGAGTTAGTTTGAACTCAGTTTTCTGGTGTTTTTGGAATCTACGGAAGATTTATGAGGTCTTGGACAACCTGAGAGATAAAGAGTGAGTTATTGGAAGGGGGGAGAGCATGTTTAAGCTGAATGTAAATAAGTCAGACTCGGCCGTTCTGCAAACGAACTGCCAGCATCTTGCTTTGAAGTGAATCTCTTGAACTGTGTTAAATAAAACTCTTAAAGAAATATTCCTGTGGAGTTTACTAAGCTGAGAAGGGCCAGATACAACAACAACTGGCTTGCATTTATGATGGTTGCAGTGTCCCTGTGGTCAGGTGATCCCTTTTTGGGACCTTTTAACAAGCAAAGTCAATGGGAAAGCCAGGTTCACTTACCAACTATGTCACTAACTCAGGGGTCTTCAAACTTGGCCCTTTTATGACTTGTGGACTTCAGCTCCTAGAATTCCTCAGCCAGGCACAGCTGGCTGAGGAATTCTGGGAGTTGAAGTCCACAAGTCATAAAAGGGCCAAGTTTGAAGACCCCTGCAGTAACTTAACAACTACAGTGATTCATTTAACAGCTGCCTACCTTAGCAATGGAAATTTTGGGCTCAGTTCTTGCCACAGTTATTAAGTGAATCACTGCAGTTGTTAAGTTAGTAATAAGGTGACCAACTTTTTTACAATGAGAAGGAGGACACAAATAAATTGAAGAAAAAAATATCATAAATAGAAACATTTTATTCATTGTAACTATACAGAATACACTATAATATGATAAATGCATAATAAAAACATTTGTAACAATAACATAAGCGAGTAAACGTGTAAATAGAATTATACATATTTGGAAATTATTAAATAGATAATGAATTAATAAAATGTGAATTATTGTGCTCACCTGTGTATGATTGAATATTCACTGAGAAAGAAGCGAGTCTAACGCGTGCGTGTGTGCCGTGTCATGTTTTGGCAAGAAGTAAACAAAGCCACTTGTGCACGGCGCACTCTTGCGCACGGCACACCCTCTCAAAACAATTCTCCTGTGCCGAGCGCATGCGTCTCATAATCGCGTCTCGCTGCACTGTACCGAGCCTTGACGAATCGTCATGTCAAATACAAATACGTCACATCACACGGAACGGATCGGATCGGCATCGATCGAATATGGAGATTAGTCTTCAAATATTGAAAAGGAGGACATGTAGGAGGACACTTTTCGAGAGAGGACAGAACTTACAAAAGAAGGACTGTCCTCCCTAAAGGAGGACGGTTGGTCACCTTATTAGTAACATAGTTGACTGTGCTTGGCAGAAGATGTCAAAAGTTGATCCTGGGACACTGCAACTGTCATAAATATGAACCCATTGCCAAGTATCTGGGTTTTGATCATGTGACCATGGGTATGCTGAAATGGGATTCCCCCCCCAAATGGTGTATTTTCAGACTTCATCTCTCTTTTGCTGCATCTTTCCCCACGCAAAATTTTGTACAGTTCTGTTTAGTTTTCAGAGAGTTATTCTGCTGAATAGACAGCATCTTGAGACCCCTTTCACAATTACCCCAATATTACAGAGAGACAGTTTGGTCGAGTAATTAAGGCATCAGGAAGTTTTTAAGAAGAGATTGGCTAACCATTTGTCTGAAATGGTTTAAGGTTTCCTCCCTGAGCAGGGGGTTGGACTAGAAGACCTCCAAGGTCCCTTCCAACTTTGTTATAATAAATAATAAAGCCGGGGAATAATTGAACAAATAAATAAACACAATTCCACTTAATTGGATAAGTAAGTAAGGTATAGCCCAGAGAAGAGGGCTTCTGGAACTCTTTCCAATTCTTTTCCCAACAATGCTCCTAGGAGGCCATATGAGAAATAATTTATTCACCTTAAAAGGGATTCATCCGTACAGTAGTTCAGTGTGTATTCTGATCTAATGGGAAATTCTGGACGTTTATAGTGGTTGCCTATTACAAGGGTCACACTAGAAGCCATTTTAAAGCTTTTAAAATTGAATTAACTTTGTTATGACAGTGGTTGACTTCGCTGTGAATTAAGTCACAATTGTTTCCTCAGGTTTCTTCAGGGCAAACATAGTCCCTGTGGGTTTCTAAACCACTGGTTTATGGTTTGCCAGAGCTGAACTCAGCCACCTGTGATTTATTCAATAATTCATGGGATAACAAGCCAAGATTTAATGCAGTGTGTGAACTCAAGACAGGAGGATGTTTGTAGGTTCTGTAATTCTCATTCTTTGGATATTCAAAGGGCCCTTCCCTTGACAATGTAGGATTGTTCATTTATCTCCCATGCTTTGTTGGGATCTTAATCTTTATTTAAGCAGCTTCTCAAGACAAAGTTGAGATTTTAGAGCAGGGGTGTCAAACTCAATTTCATTGAGGGCCACATCAGCATTGCGGTTGACCTCGGGGGGTGGGGGTGGGGGGGTGCGGCCTACTGGGTGGGCATGGATGGAGTGGGTGTGGCCTACTGGGTGGGCGTGGCCAGCTCTACATTGTTCGCGTCAAGGGTGCCTGTGGGGGCCTGGGCAGGAGTGGGACAGATCTGAGGGTCTCTGGCAGAAGGGGGTGGGATCAGGGCAAGTGCCAAGGCATGGTCCATTTCTTCATTCCTCACAAAGGGTGACACCTCCCCAGCATGCACCCAGGGGGCGGGGCCGACACAGCAGGGGCTGGTTCCTCACTGTTTCTAGACGGCCTTGTGGAGCTGAGACTGAATGCGTTTCAGCATAGATGGCCACCACAAAATTGTACATTGGCTCCCGGCCGGCCTGGGCCAGGGCCAAGGCAGAGGGGGATGTCTGTTTCCAGGATGGTTTCGTGGGCCACATGAAACCACTTCGTGGGCCGCATCCGACCCCCGGGCCTTGTGTTTGATATGTCTGTTTTAGAGTTTCTTGATGTTGCCAGAAACTCAGCTGGCACTATCTGAGAGTTTTATACTCAGATTGTGGCAATCAATGTGGTTTTGTCCATATTGCTCAGATAAGATAGATACTCAGACACACACATGGTGGGGGGGGAGAGAGAAACACACACCTGCATAATAAATACATTCTAAGAGAAATTCTGAAAAAAAACCCTACAAATTAGAAAAAGCTGCAAATGAATATAGATGCAATTGGTTGGTGTGTCTGTCAATTTCTTTTCCTTTGCAGCTTTTCTAATTTTGCAGAGCTGGTTAAGTATGCGCCCCATTTGTATCTGCATCGCACATTGTAGTCCTCTGACTGTTTCATGAACAAAAGCTTTTTGAGGAATTTTGAGAAGGGAAGGAAAAATGTTAGTGGCCTCCAACTGTGCTGTTTCCCAGATTGTGCAGAATTCGTTTTGATAACTGTCAAAACTTGGTTTCCATTTCCACTGAAATGCAAGGCAATTTGGTCTCAGGTTTTTCCATCGTTGGATTGGATCCACACATCGGTGTGTTTATATTTTATATGGTAATAGAAGAACCCAGCCTGAAATTGGTATGCATTTTGTTCTTTTCACATGTCATGAAAATCTGGGACACTATATAGAGATTAATTTCAGGCCAAGAGATTCTTTATTCTTTTCTACAAAAAAAGAAAAATTAAGCCAGGAATTAAAGAGAGATTAAGGATGAGGGGGCGAGGGGGGAATCCTCTAGCAATTACTTCATCAAAGGATAACTTTCAGAGTCAAAACCAACTTTTATTTAAAAAGAAGAGGGAATTAGGATATGTAAATAAAAGCAGAGAAGGTGGGATGGTAAATACACAGAATGGTAGAATGAAGTATTTATCTGTAACTGAATAGGGAATATAAATCCTTTTGTTAGAATTAAGATGCTGACATTTTATGAAATAACTAATTGGAGCAGTGAAATTAGATGGTTACATGTGTCAGAGGTAATGTTATCCAGGCTATTGCACTGATGTTTGCTTCCCCATTCCCCCAAACATCTAGGGTGGGAGGACACTGATAACTACCTAAAAGTTGTTTTAAATTGGTTGGACTACTGTCTGGGTTTCCACTTTTTTTTTTTTAATCTTCAGGGAGTTCTTTCCATATCATTTGATCTGCCAGAGAAAAGCCTTGCACATCTGTTATGAAAATGCTGACATAGTGTAAAAACATCTGGTGTATGGTAGATTGTACAGTTAAGGGCACATGGGGAACATCTAAACCTGCCAGATGTAAGTACCTTGAACAAGGGTAACGTCACGTCTTGGAATTCTCCGGCCATGGCTGAAGATTCTGGAAGATTCTGGAATCTGCATTCCTCAGATTGACCAGTGATGATCCAGTTTGGTCTCGTGGTGAAGGCACCCGGCTAGAAAATGGGAGACGGTGAGTTCTAGTTCCACCACAGGCATGAAAACTAGCTGGGTGACTTTGGGCCAGTCATTCTCTCTCAGCTCACCCCATCCCACAGGGTTGTTGTTGTGGGGAAAATAGGAGGAGGAAGGTGTGTTGGATACGTTCACTACCAGTTGAGTTATTTGTAAAAATAAGACAGGGTAAAAATATAAATAAATGATCACTGTTAGGCTAAGGGAATGAGTCAATCATTTTTCTGACTCTGCAAGAATACTTGCTGCAACTTGTCACTCATACTATTTGTTTTCAGTTTTGTATATCTTGATACGTTTGACTGTCAAGCTTCTACATGAATATTTTGATTTATTTTCATGCGTGCCACTCCGAATATCTGAATTTTTAGACATTGTAGTTTTGTATTTTTCATACCATGACCTCTTTTTTCTCAGTAGTTTCTCTTTCAGGAAATGCAGATTTGCCCACCCTTTTTTCTCATACAGTACAAAGATGTTTTTGTCTCGATACAGGGCATAATTGCTGGTTATCCCTGCATCATTAAATTCTTTTTAAAAAGGCACATTTCAGGTTCTTCTCTTTTGGGAAGTTCAGAAATGAATATATTCTTCACAAATTTTGGAGAATGTGTGTCACTGTCACACATTCATGAGCCATCTCAAGATGCTTTCAGGTCAAGCTTATTTCTTGACTTATGACCAAACCGGAACCAGAACAGTTTTATGACCTTTTGCCAAGGTTGTTAAGTGAGACACTAGTTGTTAAGTGAAACTTGTCATTAAGAGAATCTGGCTTCCCCCATTGTCTTTGCCTGTCAGAAGCCAGTTGGAAAGGTTACAAATGGTGATCACATGACCTTAGGATTGTGCAACTGTCATAAATACATGCCAGTTGCCAAGCATCTGAATCACAATCACGTAACCATGACAATGCTGGGATGGTCATAAGTGTGAGAACCACTTTGAAGGCATTTTTTTTCCAGTGCTGGTGTAACTTAGAATGGTCCCCAAACAAATGGCTGTAATTCGAGGCCTCGCTGTACATGAATTCTAACTCAGCATTTCAAACCTTGGTCAGTTCCAGATTTGTCAAATCCCACTGTTATAAATTTCCAAGCCTTTACTAAGAAGTCTGGAAATTGAAATTAACACATCTGAACCGGGTTGTCCACAAAGTGTGGTGGAAAAGGTCAAAATGGTTGCCATGATGAGGCACTCATTTTTTTTTTGTTTTTAAATGTTTGCCTCATGTGCAATGCATGTTAAACAGGCAGAGCTTTGATGGCATCATAGGAGCCGGCATCTTGAATTTATTTTTACTAGATCTTTTGACAGCCCTGCGTCTGGAGTTGCCTATGTTGGGAAACACTAGGAGTCCTGTGGAATTATATGAATATTTCTTTTCATTGACATTCATACGTTTCCTAAGTTAATGATGCATCCAGTGAAGGCTATTCCTGTGCTGTGTTCCCAATTACTGGCTATCGGTCCCCTCTAAGATGCTACAAGAGCATAACAACACAACAACAACAACAACAACAACAACAACAACAACCCCTGCTTTTCCTTCTGTTTCTTTTTCCATTTACCAGATTTAAACCATGCAGGCAAATTTAAACCATGCCATCCGTCTGGTAAAGTCGCAAGATTCATTTACCTTGCTATGTATCTGTATACATCCAAACTAGACTGTGTTGTTTCTTTGGGCCACATATATGTGTGTATATGTGAGTATATACATAATTTATTTTATGTATGTATTTATTTATTGTTATGTTCATGCAATGTATATTGGAGGTGGTTACCCTTTGAGAGCTGTATGCAACGAAATCTCATTTAATATATGCTGATCAGTGTACATTTAAAGTGACAATAAAGTTATTCTATTCTATTCTATTCTATTCTATTCTATTCTATTCTATTCTATTCTATTCTATTCTATTCTATTCTATTCTATTCTATTCTATTCTATTCTATTCTATTCTATTCTATTCTATTCTATTCCATTCCATTCCATTTCATTCCATTCTCTATTCTATTCTAAATTTAAGACAATTCTTCACCCTCAGGAAAAATTGTGCACATTGACTATCCCCCCTTTCATACATGAGTGCTTTAAACTTACTTGTGGTGGCATAACTCTCTTTCCCCAGCCTTAATGTTGCAGGGATGGGGAACGTCAAATACTATAAATGACAAATCAGTAATTTTAATGACTGATTAAAATTAATAGCTTGTAAGGGAAGGTAGCCCATTTATAATGTTAATTGGCTGCCAATCTGCATATGTTAAGTATTCTGTCATGTACAAAATATGGTGGCACCCAAACGTATCACCCATCCATGCATTTGTCTCCCTCCTCTCAGCAGAAATGGTAAAACAAGCAAAAAAATAGGAGAGAAGATGAAGGAGTAGTTAAACAGAAGGATTAAAAAAACAAACCAACCCCAGATTGAGATGAGAAAGGAAGAGATACCTGGTTAGGGAAAGATTGGGAAGCATTATAAAATGACTAATATTTACAGGACAGGAAAGAATCTTCTCCCCCACCCAGACAAAGGCTGATTTTGAATTTAAAACAGGCTTTTTTGCAGAGTTATTTGCCACTGTTTACAACAATGTTTCTCAACCTCGACAAATTGGAGATGTGTGGGCTTCAATGCCCAGAATTCCCCAGCCAGCCTGGTTGGCTGGGAAATTTGGGGAGTTGAAGTCTACACCTTTTCAAGACGGCAAAGTTGAGAAACATTGGGTTACACCATTGCTCTTTCCCCAAGCATATGTGGTTTTCTTGGCCAAGGTATGATGGCACCCATAGTTCATGGGTAATTATTTGGCGAATAATCTGTCATTTGGAGAAACGGATGCCAGGTAGTCTTTGACTTATGATCGTAATGGACCCCAAAATTTCCATCGCCGATCAAGGCAGTTGTTAACTGAGCTGCACCCCATTTTATGATCTTTTGCCACAGTTGTTAAGTGAATCACTGCAGTTGTTAAGAGAATCATGCGGTCCTTAAGTGAATCTGGCTTCCCCCCACTGACTTAGCTTGTCAGAAGGTCACAGAAGGCAATCCCATGACCCCCTGGGACACGTCAGCCATCATAAATACATGCCAGTCGCCAAGCACCCGAATTTTGATCACGTGACCATGGAGATGCTGCATCGGGTTGAAAGTGTGAAAGCTGGTCGCTAAACAAATGGTTGTAAGTCGGGGACTACCTCTAAATGCAACACAATCACTGCAATTCTGTCCCTTTCTGTTTCATTTTCTAAATTAATGTCTTCCCAGTGCAGTCGGGTTTGCTCAGAGCAATTGTGATATCGCAGCATGGCGAGCTTCATAAATTCAATCGATACGAAATCCCCCCCCTGTTTTGTGGGGGAGGGCATTTGCCTTACATACTAATAACAAACTCATCTGTGGAATGTCATTGTTTTGAGTGCGGAAGCAGGAGAATTTCATACCCCAAAGATTTGCTGCAAGGCTATTTTTGTGGACTCTCCGTAACAAGAAATGCAATAAAGTCTGTCCAAGGGAATAAAATGACAATTTAGTAAAGAGAATTTCCAGGCTATTATCCCTAGCTGGACCAGAATCAGGAGGGAGATGAAACATAAGTTGTTTACCATAGTAGAAAGGCATTATCTATAAGTTTCTTAAAATTGCCATATTTAACAGTCCACATTGTGGAGGAAAAGATCTCTCCAAACACAACTGTAATCTTTTTTTTGGGTGCCTGTGTGTGCTTACAAGGGAAGGATTGTATGTCCTTTCTGAATCTTTCTTGAGACAGCTTACAATTTTATAGTAATGAAGGACATTGCAGGAATATCTATATATCTTTACCAATCATCAGTCTGTCTGTCTGTCTGTCTGTCAGTGAGGGTGAAGGTTTGTTCTTTGAGCTTGTGGGTTGGTTTGTGAATGTTTTGTTACCAGACCAGATAACATCTTCAGTAGAGTTTAGGGTATGTCATTCTGTCTGTCTGTCTGTCTGTCTCTCTCTCTCTCTCTCTCTCTCCCTTTACCTACCTACCTACCTACCTATCATAGAATCATAGAATCGTAGAGTTGGAGGGGACCTCCCGGGTCATCGAGTCCAACCCCCTGCTCAAGGCAGGTTTCCTTAAACCATCCCAGATAGATGGCCGTTCAGTCTCTGCTTGAAGACCTCCATCGAAGGGGAGCTCACCACCTCCTGTGGCAACCTGTTCCACTGGTTGATCTTTACTGTTAGAAATTTTTTTCTAACATCTAATCTGAATCTTTTCCCCTGCAGTTTCATCCCATTGTTTCTAGTCCTTCCTTGAGCAAATGAGAACAGGGCTGATCCCTCTGCACTGTGACAGCCCTTCAGGTATTTGTAGACAGCTATCATGTCTCCTCTCAGTCTTCTTTTCTGTAGACTAAACATTCCTAATTCCTTTAACCGTTCCTCATAGGACATGGTTTGTAGACCGTTCACCATCTTGGTAGCTCTCCTTTGAACCTGCTCCAGTTTGTCAGTGTCTTCCTTGAACTGGGGTGACCAGAACTGGACACAGTACTCCAGGTGAGGTCGGACCAAGGTAGAGTAGAGGGGAATAATAACTTCACGTGATCTGGACTCTATGCCTCTCCCGATACACCCCAGGATCGTGTTTGCCTTTTTTGCAGCTGCTCCGCACTGTTGCCTCATGTTCAATCAATTATCCACTAGGACACCGAGGTCCTTTTCACATGTACTGCTGCTCAGCTGGATTCCTCCCATACTATATGTGCTTTTTTCATTTTTCTTACCCAGATGTAGTACCTTGCATTTTTCCTTGTTAAATACCATTTTATTAGTTGCAGCCCATTGTTCGAGTTTCTCTAGATCTTTTTGAATCCTTTCTCTCTCTGCTCTGGTGTTTGCAATCCCTCCTAGCTTTGTGTCATCTGCAAATTTGATCTCTATCTCTATCCCTATCCCTATCCCTATCCCTATCCCTATCCCTATCCCTATCCCTATCCCTATCTCTATCTCTATCTCTATCTCTATCTCTATCTCTATCTCTATCTCTATATCTCTATCTCTATCTCTATCTCTCTCTATCTTTCTACCACTTTAGCTAGCTAGCTAGCTAGCTTATATATATATCCACAAGCTTGGATAACAAACCTTCACCCTCACTGACAGATAGATAGATAGATGATTGATAGATTATAGATATAGATATTTGCTCAAAATCAGACCAAGGGCGTGCCGTTCTGAAGAAGCTGCTAAAGGTAGTCCTTGACTTACAACCTTTCATTTAGCGACTGGTGAAAACTGCAACAGTGCTGAAACAAAGCGACGTATGACCATTTTTCACACTTATGACTATTGCAGCATCCCCAGGGTCACATGATCGGAATTCAGATGCCTGGCAACTGACTCGTATTTATGACGGTTGCAGTGTCCCGGGGTCATGTGATTCTCAAAGTCACTAAGCAAATTGTTGTAAGTCGAGGATTGCCTGTAAATTACGATAACTGCAACGGTAAAAAAAATGCTATTTTTGACCCCCCAGGAGAAAGAAGCAAGGCAGGAGTTCTTTTCCTTGGGGACTGCAGTTGGCTAGAGGGCAGGGACATGCATTCTTCCCTTTGGGGACATCCAGTGGTTCGTATTTACTGGACCAAGCTGGCTATCAGCTTTAGTACAGCATCCTGTATGCCAAGCCCCTTTGGGGATGTGGTTGGATCAGGCTAGTTGGCTAGTCTTTCCTATTCTGAGGCCCTTCTTTTTTCTTTCTTACACCCGCTAACATCGGGCATAGGCAAAAGGGAAAATAGGGAAAAAGAAGTGTGGGAAAGAAATCTCCATTTTTTTTACAGAGCTTTCAAGTCTCTGTGAGGGCAAGCAGGAACGTAGATAACTGAATGAAATGATTCTGTAGAAGCAAGTGTCCTGTCCACGATTTAAGGGACTAATAATAAAAAAATCATTAATGCATAATGTCTGAAGACAAATTCAGGATGTCTTTTTCTAAGGTGGTAGAAATAGTGATGGAAAATATTTATTTGCCTCTATTCTATTCTTTTTTTTTGGCCTCTATTTTATTTTTTCTAGCTCCAGATATCAATTGTATAAGCAACCATATTATACATTCTCCCAATCCTGTTGTGTGTCTTTTTTTTCCTTTCCTTTCCTTTCCTTTCCTTTCCTTTCCTTTCCTTTCCTTTCCTTTCCTTTCCTTTCCTTTCCTTTCCTTTCCTTTCCTTTCCTTTCCTTTCCTTTCCTTTCCTTTCCTTTCCTTTCCTTTCCTTTCCTTTCCTTTCCTTTCCTCTCCTCTCCTCTCCTCTCCTCTCCTCTCCTCTCCTCTCCTCTCCTCTCCTCTCCTCTCCTCTCCTCTCCTCTCCTACCAGAGACAAATTCTTCGTGTGTCAAATCACACTTGGTCAGTAAAGAATGTTCTCTTCTCTTCTCTTCTCTTCTCTTCTCTTCTCTTCTCTTCTCTTCTCTTCTCTTCTCTTCTCTTCTCTTCTCTTCTCTTCTCTTCTCTTCTCTTCTCTTCTCTTCTCTTCTCTTCTCTCTCTTCTCCTCTCTCCGCCTCCTTCCTTCCTTCCTTCTTTCCTTCCCCATTTTTAAATCAAAGTACTGTGCATTTATTAAAACACAGATATTGAAATGCCTACAAAAGCGACATAAAATTTAACTCCCTGGAAGACACAGGTTTTCCAAAAGGTGGCAGTGTAAGATTCCTTTTTCTTTTGCTCATTATGAAGATAACTCTGCAAGGGAGAAAGAAAAATCCTGAACAGACCCAGACATATTCCTTTCTAGGTATCTGCATTTCAACACCAAATGTTGCAGTTGGATACTAAATGGTAGGAAGGCTCAGGGCATAAAAATGTATCAAGCAAGCAAAAACAAACAGAAAAAGAATCCCAGATATAAAACCTGCATAAATCATGTTAAATCTATCACATTCCTCTACTCTACAAGAGCTTTATCAGCAGATAGGACCATAGGGGATAGTGGTCAAAAAAGTCAAGATGGCAAACATGATTTTGCAACCAGGAGTCTGTGATTTTTTGACTTCTCAGCCGGGCATCAAACATGCCTGGATTTAGCTATTTTTGCTAGCTTGTTTCCCACTAGAGAATAGCACAAGAGGAAGCAGATGCTATAGGCTGGAAGATAAAATGGGTCAATATCTCTCACAGGAATATAAACAGAAAAAAAATGCATCAATGAAAACATTGTGAAATGATAAGTTCCTAGGTTTGATTTAATCCTAACCTAGATATAACTCTCAAGAGCGGCAATCTGGGGTAAACATATTCAGAAAGGCCTCCTGATAAATTCACAGTGGGATTTTTTTTAGATCAACAAACAATCCAGCAGCTTCATAAACACAGCATGCTAATCCTGGTTAATTTTAACCACTTGGTAACTTAATCTGTCCGAAAACCCAAACTCTTTTCAGATTGTTTAGGACTATTTTGTGCCCCAGAAAATAGCTAATTTGATGAAAAAAAAATTTACTGGGAACCACTATTATTAAACCAAGAGACTGTGAGTGCTAGTGCTGTTTTAGGCATGAAATCCGGCTGGGTGACTTTGGGCCAATAACCGGGAGACTGTGAATTCTGGTCTTGACTTAGTCCACACATCTGAAATTTAGCCAGGTTTTCCCAGCGTTAAGGCTCTTTTTCAAGAGGATCTGTGATTCTGGGCTGAGAGAGAATGACTAGCCCAAAGCCACCCAGCCAGCTTTCTTGCCTAAGGCAGGATTAGAACTCACAGTCTCCGGGTGATTAGCCCAAAGTCACCCAGTCAGCTTTCATGTCTAAGGCAGGACTAGAACTCACAGTCTCCAGGTGATTAGCCCAAAGTCACCCAGTCAGCTTTCATGTCTAAGGCAGGACTAGAACTCACAGTCTCCAGGTGATTAGCCCAAAGTCACCCAGCCAGCTTTCTTGCCTAAGGCAGGATTAGAACTCACAGTCTCCGGGTGATTAGCCCAAAGTCACCCAGTCAGCTTTCATGTCTAAGGCAGGACTAGAACTCACAGTGTCTGAATGATTGGCCCAAAGTCAGCTTTCATACCTAAGCTGGAACTAGAACTCACTGGTTTCTGTTGCGGTTCCTTAATTTCTTAGTCTTCTAGCAGAAATTAACGTAATATTTAATACTTTGGCAAACGAGGTCAAATTTTCCAATCCTGTATCACTGGCCACATAATCACATCCCATTTGATCTCCTACAAATCTTGGTGTTTTATTCCTTTTTTTTTTTTTGCAAAGCTAATAAGGAAGAACACTTAACTATCACCCCAAACATTGCTCCCCTCAGTATTCAATGTTGTGGGAGATTTAAAAACCCTTCAGAATTCTAGTTCAAGAGTAGACAAGTGATAAAATGATGGACATTTGTCGCCAGATGGTCTTTAAAAATTCTTGGTAAAATTTGTGGGCCGAGAAGCGAGGTGGGTAAATTCCTATTTTCCTGTGCCACCCTTATCCAGGAAAGAGATGAAATGCAGGTTTCTTGGTTAGAAGTGACAATAAGCCCGATATTAAAGAGCTCCATAGGGACTCTTTACGTCCTAATGCCTTCACTTTTAACATACGTGTAAGAACCAGGGAGGGGGGGCACATTTCTGGGAAGACAATTTCCCAACAAAAGACAGGACGTGATTCACACGCAGCCCCTGGCCACCTCTCCAGTGCAAGAATGCCACAGTCTGCCCGTGAGATTTTCACAGATTTTTCCTTCTCTTTCAAAATAAATACCGAAAGAGAATTTCTCTTTCATCAGTTGAATGACAAACCAGGAGGAAAAAAGAATAAGAGGGAATTGATTTGCCCAGTATCCAAAAAATGATCGTTGACAAAATGATACAGACAAGAGGTTTCTGTATACAGGTAGACTCTGACTTACAACCATTCGTTTAGTGACTGTTTGAAGTTACAACAGCACGAAAAAAAAGTGAGTTAAGACCAATTTTCACCTTTTGGACCATTGCAACATTCCCATGATCAAAACTGAGGCACTTGGCAGCTGGCTTGTATTGTGATAGTTGCACTGTCTTGGGATCATGTGATCACCATTTGTGACTTTCTCAGCCGGCATCAATAAACAAAATCAATCAGACAGGCCAGATTCATTTAATGACTACACGATTCACTTAACAACAGTGATTCATTTAAGAACTGTGGCAAAAAGATGGTAAATTGGGGCAAAACTCACTTAGCAGCAGAATCTTTGGGTTCAGTTGTGGTCATAAGCTGAGGATTACCTGTATAGTCATTAGGCTAAATAAAATAAAGATTCCTGCAAGATGCTCCTGCTGATCTCATGAATTAATTTTCTTGGGAATAATATGGCACTGGTTTTTCACTGCCTTCTCTCAGGGATCCCCTCCCCTGCAGTTCTCTATTTAGTCTACCACCCTAATAATTCCACCAAAGATATCTGGAGGGTATATTACAATAAAATCAAGAAGATGACCATCACAATGGTGTTATCAAAACTGAACCTGGGTTTTATGTGTCACACCTCATATTGGTCTTCTATTGAAGTACAAGCCAAGTCCAAAGCTGCTTAGCTTAATAAGCAGCTTTATAATTTACATTTCTCTGAACACTTTCCAGGGATAACAATAGAGACTTTTGTCTCAAAATGACCAGAAATTAATTGCTATCTTTTTTTTGGGGGGGGGAGGGGAGATTAGAAGCACCTAGCCAAACATGTCAGATCTCAAAAGTACAATACAAAACCATAACCAAAACCTTCAGTAAGAGTAGATTTGCTTGGGACTTGGATACTACTAAGAAATGCCAAGATTGTAAGTTAAAGTATCTGATCTATACGAACACCAGGAGTTGAATTGAATTGAATTGAGCTGAGCTTAGTTGAGTTGGGTGGGGTGAGCTGAGCTGAGTTGAGTTGAGTTAGTTGAGGTGAGCTGAATTGAGTTGAGTTGAGTGAGTTGACTTGAATTGAGATGAGTTGAGGTAAGCTGAGGTGAGCTGAGCAGAGTGAGCTGTGCTGAATTGAACTGAGTGGAGTTGAGTTCAAATGAGTGAGTTGAGCTGAGTTGAATTGAGCTGAACTGAGTTGACTTGATTGAGTTGACTTGACTTGAGCTGACTTGAGCTAGATGAGTTGAATGAGATAACTTGAACTGAGCTGAGCTGAGTTGAGCTAAGTGAGCTGTACTGAACTGAGTCCAATTACATTCTTTGGAGCCTTCATCTAACCCAAGGGTGTCAAATTGCCGGCTTGTGGGCTGGTTTCCTCATACTAAAGCCATGCCCACCCAATTGCTGGCAATCCAAAAAGAGTTGTGATACGTCGCGACACATCACGTGACATGGTGAGTTTGACACTCATGATCTAACCAAATGGTGTTTGGGGATGTGTATCACTCTAGTCCTCAACTTGTTCATCCTTGTCTTAGATATAAGAATGCCCACAAAGAGTCAATAGGTCAAAAGCCTTTCCAAGTATTATTTTTCCTGGCCTGCAATACTTTCCCCTATATATTTGTTTAAAGGGAGCTCTGCCATGGAAATGGGAGGAAAAATGGCCATCCTTTCTGCTGCTTTTGTAAATCTCTCAGAATTCTTCTGACGATAAGTTCTTTGCTGCTTCATACCCCAGAGCGATTCAGAAAGGAATGATCATCTTAAACATGAGAGAGTCAGCTTCCCAGTTATTTGCCAAAGGCTATAATTTATTCTGTCCTCCTTTCTCCCAAACTCACAATACACACTGAGCCTGTAAATAGGCTTTAATCTACAGCCGTTGCTAACCAAAGAATGTAAGTACCACAGAAAATAAATTGCTTCTGCCTTCCTTCAAGTGATCTTGTGTGATCTTCCCCTGCCTTCTAAAAATAATGAATAATATTTGTGGCTCAGTTATCTGTATTTAGGCAGAATCAGTTCTATATATTTTTTTAATTCCCTCTCTGGTTGCTACCGGCGGTTTCTTGGAAGGCTTCTGATGAATAAAAGAGAAAAAACAGAGGCTGGAATGATTATCAGCCTAGTTAAAAGCCCCACCTTAGAGAGACACCTCATTTGTGATTTGGTGCCTTGTGGCCTTTCCAGTTAAGGATTCAGGTAGATCAGGGGTCTTCAAACTTGGCCCTTTTATGATGCCTGGCTGAGGAATTCTGGGAGTTGAAGTCCACAAGTCATAAAAGGGCCAAGTTTGAAGACCCCTGAGGTAGATCATCAGACAGAGAAAAGTTTGAATCTAGCTGTGAGAGAGAGAGAGAGAGAGAGAGAGAGAGAGAGAGAGAGAGAGAGAGAGAGAGAGAGAGAGAGAGAGAGAGGTAAAACAGGAACACCAAAGTTTGCTTTGTTCCTCAGCTTTGTGAAATATTTCCTTCCTGGTAAGGAAGCAGGATGCACAAAGATGATACGAGATTACAAGGAGGCCCTGAAGGAGATCTGAATGAAATAGGAACCCACCTGATTGTATGGAATCCATAGTGCCTAATATACTATCATGACCTTTGATATTGCATCTTCAGTTAGTGTCCAGGAAAAGTAAAGCATACAGACAGTCCTCGACTCATGACCACAATTACAGCCCAACATTTCTGTTGTTAAGTGAGACATTTGTTAAGTGAGTCTTGCCCCATTTTACGACCTTTCTTACCACAGTTGTTAAGTGAGTCACTGCAGTTGATAGGTTAGTAACCTGGCTTCCCCATTGACTTTGCTGGTAAGAAGGTGACAAAAAAAGGTGGTCACATGACCTTGGGACACAGCAATGGTCATGAATATGAACCACTTGCCAAGTGTCTGAATTTTGATCACATGATCATGGGGATGCTGCAAAGGTCGTAACTGTGAAAAATGGTCACATTTTTCAGTGCCGTTGTAACTTTGAATAGTCACGAAATGAACTGTTGTAAATCAAGGACTACATATATTTTCTGAGGTCAGAAATGCTTTTTAATTTTTCTTTCTTTGAACAACTTTGTGTTGGGAAAATTGTCAACGCTGCTAACATCGGATGTTTTTGCTTTGACAACATATGGAGATGCAACTATTTTCCTTCTTATGTTTTACTCTTAGAATTAGAGTTAGAATTAGATGATACTGGGGGGGGGAGGAGGAGGAATGTGCATGGGAGTTTAGTTAGACATAATAATACTGTAAACCAGTGTGAGAATCAAGGTTATCGAAATAAGAGATGATAAGAATTGGCTGGCTGGAGAACTGGAGGGAGAGCCTGCATTTCAAACTAATTGGAGAATGTGATTTATGACCGTAAATTAGAGGAGGGAATTGTGCTTTGATACTATGTGCTCAGGGGAGGGGAATTCAGATTTTGGCTTTGGCTATGTAAGTGCCGATGCTATGTTTCTCGAATAAAGATTCTTTAAGGTAAACAATGCCTCAAAGTTCTTTGAAGAGTTTCATCCGTCGGAACCATGACCAAAATTCTTTCTAAGAAAAAAAAAATGTCCTATGCAAAGTTCCACATTATTTCCTTATGAAAGTAAGGAATTTTGCTTGGACATTAAGAAACGTCACCCAGTATCTTCAAATCAGAATCTTGGAAGCAACACTATTCTCTGTGACACTCTATGGAAGTGAAAAGTGGATTTTGAAGAAGCAGGTTGGAAAGAATACTGATGCTTTGTAGCTGCAAGATATTCCTGAGAATTTCATGGACAACCAAGAAAATAAAGCAATGGTTCATTGAGCAAATCAAACTGTTTCTTGAGACACGAATGATTAGGCTCAAATTATTCTATTTTGGGTACATTATGCAAAGACTTAACTCTCTGGACAAGACTCTAATGATGGGAATAACAGAATAACAGCTCTATTCTGATTGATTGATTGATTGATTGATCAATTGATCAGCATGGAGAAAATCCACCCATGCAGTGGCTAGCAGTTGACACCAATTTGATTGTTGTTGTTAGTTGCGAAGTTGTGTCTGACCCATCTCAACCCTGTGGGCAACGTTCCTCCAGGCCTTCCTGTCCTCTACCATCTTCTGGAGTCCATTTAAGCTCACGCCTACTGCTTCAGTGACTCCATCCAGCCACCTCATTCTCTGTCATCCCATTCTTTGATAGCACATAATAATTAAGGAAATGATATATAAACATGAAGGTACCAATAGATGAGAATATTTGCAGCACAGGGTTGAACAAATGCTTACAAGAAGACAACTAAGTTCAGAGAGCACTAAGGACTCCACAGAAAGATGAAGGGAGGGGATTACCTTAAAACTGCTTAAAGTTTCCCTAATAAGGGGGATGAAGTCTATTTCAATTTAGAATGATGATTTAAGCTATGCATTTATGCCCACGATCTGGATTAATAAATCAGTTCTATTCTTTTAACTCTGAGGGTTTCACAATATAATCCCACACATCCATGGAAGCCCCAGACGTTTGACTTGACATCTAGGATTTACTATTAAAATATACACCTTTGGTTTTAATTCTTAAATGTTATAATCTTCCCCTCGTAATTGACCCATGACAGGGAGATAAACCTACATTTAATTAAAAACTGCTTCCAATCAATTGCTGATATTTGCCACAAATGAAAATTCGAAATATTCTTTGCATCTGTAGTATGAAATATACTTCAAATTTTAAATCACGTCAGATATCAGGATTTTATTTGAGGCAGTTTTTAATTAAATGTATTAATTCTTCAAAAATATCTAGAACATGTTATATAGAAGAGTCTGTGACAATCAGAAGATTTTCAGCCATTCTTGAAATAAATGCAACATTGTATAAACAATTACCAATTACAGTTACAGAGAGATAGAGTCAAGATCAATGAAGTATTAGTAGCGCTTTATACAACCTTAGTAAGACCACATTTAGAACACTGCATCCAGTTTTGGTCGCCATATTATAAAAAGGTGTTGAGACTATGGAAAGAGTGCAGAGAAGAGCAATGAAGGTGATTAAGGGCCTGGAGACTAAAACATGAAGAACAACAATAATAACAATAATAACAATAATAATAATGTTGGAAGGGACCTTGGAGGTCATTAAGTCCAACCCCCTGCTCAGGCAAGAAATCCTATACCATTTCAGACAAATGGCTGTCCAGTCTCTTCTTAAAAACTTCCAGTGTTGGAGCATTCACCACTTCTGGAGGCAGGTTGTTCCACTGATTAATTGTTCTAACTGTCAGGAAGTTTCTCCTTAGTTCTAGATTGCTTCTCTCCTTGATTAGTTTCCATCCGTTGCTTCTTGTCCTGCCTTCAGGTGCTTTGGAGAATAGCTTGACTCCGCCTTCTTTGGGGCAGCCCCTGAGATACTGGAAGATTGCTATGTATCGTGTCCCCCCTCGTCCTTCTCTTCATTAAACTAAACATACCCAATTCCAGCAACCGTTCCTTATAACTGAACCCCAAATTTCTCTTGTTAAAAGAGGCAGTTGTTAAGTGAGTTGTGCCCCATTTTATGACTTTTCTTGCCACAGCTGTTAAGTGAATCACTGCAGTTAAGTTAGTAACACAGTTATTAAGTAAATCCAGCTTCCCCGTTGACTTTGCTTGTCAAAGGGTTGCAAAGGGTGATCACAAGACCCTGGGACAGTGCAACCATCATAAATACATGCCAGTTGCCAAGAGTGCAAATTTTGATCACATGACCATGGAGATGCTGCAACGGTTGTGAGTGTGAAAAATGGTCGTAGGTCACTTTTTTCAGTGCCGTAGTAATTTTGAACGGTCATTAAACAAATGGTTGCAAGTCAAGGACTACATATATTGAGATGGGCAAATATGTGGGTCCCTTAACTAGAGGAATTAAGGCAGAGCCAGTTTAATTTTTTTTCTAACGTTCTCTTGGGTTAAATCGTGTTTTGCTAAAAAGCCACCATGTTTTCCAGAATCATCTACAGGGTTCTCTATAGTCTCAATCTGGATTCATTTAAATGCCATCTTGTAATCTAAATTGTCATTCTTTTGAAGGACCATATAGGTGGTCCATGGTGGCGAACCTATGTGGCATGCAGAGCCCTCTCTGTGGGCACACGTGCCATCGCCCCAGTCCTAGGCCTTCGGCTGGTTTTTATAAAACCTTTTCTGCCGATGTGTGCAAAAAAAAAAAAGTTCAATCAATCAATCAATTTCAACTTGTCGCGGGAAAGAAAAGATCTCGCAAAGTTGGGATTGATTGATTGAACTTTTTAGACACACCCAGTCTGCCATTACCAGTGCAGCCATGGCCACCCAATGGGCCATGCCCACCCAATTGGCCACACTCACGCAATGGGCCACCCGGTACCCAACGATACGTAAGTGGGTTTTGGGTTGCAGTTTGGGCACTCGGTCTCTAAAAGGTTCTCCATCACTGATATAGGTCTTAGATGCACGCTGTTATTTCTGCACTCACAGGTAGGTCTCTAGTTACCTTATTTTATCACCGTATATTTAGTGATGAAGCATAAAGCAAATTGGCTTTTTTCCTGAGTTAAGTTCAGCTAAGTGGAGTGAAAGCAGAAACGCTTGGTATGTATTTGAATCACTAATCCAAACAGAAAGGAATTCATCCTACAACAAGTAGCATCTTAGGGAGCTTTTCAGCTCCTTATTGCACAGATCTAGAGACCGTTTTCTTCCTGTCAAAAAGCCAAATTGCTACCTACACCTATAAATTCTCCTGCTAGTCATCTCCAGAAGCATGAAATGGTGCGTTTGTTAAAATGAAAGAAACACTTCATGTAACATTTCATTAGCCAAGGAATTCATGACCTCGTCTTGAATGAGCCAAGTCTTTCTGTCTTGTAAATTATGAATTCACTCCAGGGACTCTGTTCACTTCTGAGTGTATCTAATTTGCAAAAGGATTTTGACAGCAGTGCTCCAATAATTGAAATCATGAACTTTTTTTTTGTCTTAGAGCAGGCAATATTTTTATCAGATAGCTTGGATTTCTTCTGCTTTTATCAAACAGGTGGCCCAACCTTCTGCATCTGTTGATGATGGTCAGCTTAATCAGGATAAATAGTGAGAGGTGGATTCCCAAACGGAGGTGGTGGGGCAATTCAGTGGCCCAGTGTTTTCACACTGATGTCAGGGAGACCCTGTTGCGACAGGAATACAATCCGACTTTAATGTCAGAAACATCACTTGTCTTCTTTCAAGTGGTCTGCTGGATGCCTTTGTCAATGGGGAAGCCTCATAACCCTTCACAACCGTGTTATTGACTTCACAACTGCAGTGATTCACTTAACAGAAAGAAGGCATAAAATGGGGCAAAACTTACTTAACAACTGTCTTGCTTAGCAATAGAAATTTTGGGCTCAATTGTGGTTGTAAGTTGAGAACTACCTCTGGGTTGTAGGCAGTGGTGGGATTCAGCCAGTTCTCACCAGTTCGACTGAACCGGTAGCTAATTTTTTGTTGCCCAGGCCCAGAATGAAGTTGGAAGGGACCTTGGAGGTCTTCTAGTCCAACCTCCTGCTCAAGCGGGAAACGGGTTCATTAATGGCATAGGAATTACAGCCCATTCACGTTACTTCTGTTAAAGACAGTGAGCTAATTTCTCCAAAGATGGATGTTACAGCTTTCCTTTTGTCATCCGCAGTGAGGCAAAACAGAACAAATCCATTCAGTCACGGGAACCAGGAAGAAAGCAAGAAGGCAACTCTACCGGTACTATTACGACATCCTCCCCTTCCCAAAGTCCTCTGTCCAGAATCGCCTATGCATTCAAACAGCTTGGTGCTATTATTTCACCTTCTTGACACTGTGAGTGTAATTATTTTGATTCAGTCCTGGAAACATACAGGTAACAAATTCCACTGGTCACCAATGAGTAATAATTCAATTATTCAGTAGACTCGTAACAGCTCTGAAATGGCTCTTTTCCATTTCGCAAACATTGTATTTACTGCTGGAAATGAACCTTTTCTTCAGAGGAAAATGTGGACTTCTGTATATCTTATTGCTCACAAGTAGGGAATGAGATAAATTCAGAACTATTTTCTGTGGGTGTTTTCGATATTATAAGCAAGGCTGGGGGGAAAGTGTGAATGTCTCGATAGCCCACCTCATTTGGTTCTTTGTTGCATAAACAAATCCATCTCACACATAGGTAGCTGTCATGTGGGCTAGTAAGCAGGAAGGGTGGGATGTGGGTAGAGTCGGGTCATCTAGGTGTGTGTGTGTGTGTGTGTGACACACACACACACACAAACACACACACACACACACACAAACACAGCATTTGCAAAATAACTGGTCCAGCCTCATGATAAAAAGCCAGCTCTTTTCGTAAGCATGTGCAATTACAAAATAAATGTGTGCATATATAATGATGCACACATGTATAACAAGGCCAGGGCTATAGAAGACATAGAATAAAAGAGTTGAAAGGGACCTTGGTAGTCATCTAGTCCAACCTCCTATTTGAGCAGGAGACCCTATGCCATTTCAGACAAATGGTTGTCCAGTCTCTTCTTGAAAGTCTCCAGTATTGGAGCATCCACAATTTCTGAAGGCTACTCCATTGGTTGATTGTTCTCACCATTAGGAAATTTCTCCTTAATTCTGGCTACTTCTCTCCTGGATTAGACTTGATTTGATTTACCACTGTATATGTGTATGTCTATGTGTATATGTGTATGAGTGTGTGTGTGTGTGTGTGCGCGCGCATATGAATATATATATATATATATATATATATATATATATATATATATATATATATATATATATATATATATATATATATACAGAACTCCTCAACTTACGACCACAACTGAGCCCAAACTTTATGATGCTAAGTGAGATATTTGTTAAGTGAGTTTTGCCCCATTTTATGACTTTTCTTGCCACAGTTGTTAAGTGAATCACTGCAGTTGTTAAATTAGTAACCCTGTTGTTAAGTGAATCTGGTTTCCCCATTGACTTTGCTTGTCAGAAGGTCGCAAAAGGGGATCACATGAAACTCCCCCCCGATGCTACAACCATCATAAATGTGAGACAGTTGTCGAGCATCCAAATTTTGATCACGTGACCATGGGGATGCTGCAATGGTTGTGTGAAAATTGGTCTACAAGTCACTTTTTTCAGTGATGTTGTAACTTTGAAGGGTTACTAAATGAACGGTTGTAAGTCGAGGACTATCTGTACACACACACACACACACACACACACACACACTCACACACGTGATTTTTAGTTTTTAAGAAGAGACTGGACAGCCATTTGTCTGAGCAGTGGGTTGGACTAGATGAGTTCCAAGGTCCCTTCCAACTATTATTACTATTATTACTATTATTACTATTATTACTATTATTACTATTATTACTATTATTACTATTATTACTACTACTACTACTACTATTATTATTATTATTATTATTATTATTATTATTATTATTATTATTATGGATCATCGCACAGTCAGCCAGATGTTCAGACTGGATTTGGCATTTTGTCTACCTATCGAGTCCTTACCCAGGACCTGGGATAGGCAGATGTGGACGTTTGATGATATTACAGATCTCGTCGCAGGATGGAAGCAGTTCCTAGTAAGGCCGCCTTTTGCAATTGACTAATAGTGAATTTGTCAATGCCAATGGTGTTCAAGTGGTGCTCCAGTTGTTTTGGGATTGCACCCAAGGTGCCTATTACTATTGGTACTACCCTTGCTTGCTTTTGAAACCACAGTCTTTCTATTTCTATTTGTAGGTTTTTGTATTTTGTTATCTTCTCCAGTTCTTTCTCGTCTATTCTGCTGTCTCCAGGCACTGCCACGTCCACTATCCAGACTTTTTTTGTCTTTCTTATCGACAATTGTTAAGTCCGGGGGGTTATGTTGCAGGTGCTTGTCTGTTTGAATTCTGAAGTCCCAGAGCAGTTTAATTTTATCATTTTCTATGACTTTCTCTGTTTTATGATCCCACCAGTTCTTGCTTACAGGCAAATGATATTTCTTACAGATCTTCCAATGCACCATTGTTGCTACCTTGTCATGCCGCTGCTTGTAGTCAGTCTGTGCGATCTTCTTGCAGCAGCTTACCAGGTGGTCCACTGTTTCTTCAGCTTCTTTGCATAGGCGGCACTTACTGTCTGTTGCTGTCTTCTCAATTTTGACTTTATATGCATTTGTCCTTAAGGCTTGGTCTTGTGCAGCCAGAATTAGTCCCTCAGTCTCTTTCTTCAATTTTCCTGCTCTTAGCCATTGCCAGGTCTTGTTATTATCTGCTTTCCCAGCTATTTTTTTTAATGTACTGGCCATGTAGTGCTTTGTCTTCCCATGCCTCTATTCTGTTCTTCATTTGGTCTTTCTTGTAGGCCAGTTTGGTCTCTCCAGTAGTCAGTAAGCCTTCCTGATATACTAATTTCAGTGCATCTTCATCACTGTCCTTCAGATATTTTTCCAAAGCCATTTTTTTTCTTCAACCATCTGATGTACTTGCAGCATTCCATGCCCACCTGTTTGCCTTGGTAGATAAAGACTGTCAATGTCACTGCATGGATGAAGGGCATGATTCATTGTCATTATTTTTCTGGTCTTCCTATCCATTGCTTTTAGTTCTGCTTGAGTCCAGTCCACTATTCCAGCTGTGTATCTAATGACTGGAATTGCCCAGGTGTTGATTGCCTTTATGGTATTTCCTCCATTGAGTTTGGACTTTAAGATCTTCTTAACTCTCTTGATGTATTCACCTCTAATCTTTTTCTTGACTTCAGTGTGCTTGATGTTGTCAGCTTGAAGGATACCCAAGTATTTGTAGTAATCTTCCTCATCCAGACTCTTAATGTTATTTTTGTGGGGCATCTTGATTCCTTCAGTTTTCACTATTTTTCCTTGTTTGATAGTAAGTGTGGCACACTTGTCCAAGCCAAACTCCATTGCAATCTCTTGGCTATATATACGGACAGTGTTGAGTAGCAATTCTATTTCAGATGATGTTTTTCCATACAGCTTCAGATCATCCATGTAAAGGAGATGGGATAGTCTGGCAGATGTTTTTGATGTTTGATAGCCATGTCCTATTCAGTATGGTTGACAGAGGAAACAGTGCAATAACAAATAGTAATGGTGATAATGAATCTCCTTGAAATATTCCTTTCTTGATATTAATCTCTTCCAGTCTCTTACCATTGATCTGCAACTGTGTTTTCCATTGTGCCATTGATCTTTGCACAATTTTTCTGATGTTTCTACTGACTCCTGTTATTTCTAGGCACTTCATTATCCAGCCATGTGGCAGAGAGTCAAATGCCTTTTTGTAGTCAACCTTTGTTGGTCTACCTTTTCTTGCAGTTTTCCAAGATCATTTTGTCTATTAGCAGTTGATCTTTTGTTCCTCTGCTATTTTGTTCTTTCTGCTCAGGTGGAAAGAGATTGTTTTCAACTAGATCAGTGTTTCTCAACCTTGACAATTTTAAGGCATGTGGACTTCAACTCCCAGAATTCCACAGCCAGCAATGCTGGCTGTGGAATTCTGGGAGTTGAAGTCCACATGCCTTAAAATTGTCAAGGTTGAGAAACACTGAACTAGATGCTGTTGTACTGCATCAGCTACCACACCAGTTAGTAATTTGAAAGTTGTTGGTAAGCAGATAATTGGCCTGTAGTTGCCTGGTGTTGCCCCTTTTGCTGGATTTTTCATTATTAGGTAGGTTTTCCCAGTTGTTAGCCACTTTTCAATTTCTCCTCCTTGAAGTATATTGTTGAACTGCTTGGCAATGAGTGGGTGTATAACAGTTAGATGTTTCAGCCAAAACCCCATGCAGTTCATCTTCACCTGGTGCTGACCAATTTTTGATTTCCCTTGCTCTTTTTTCTACCATTTTTGTTGTTATTACTAGTTCTTTAATTTCAACTTCTGTTTTATGCATCCACCTCTTTTAACCAAGCTGCATCCTTGTTGTATTTCTTTGCTGCTTCCAGAACTGCACTGTTTCTTCCTTGTCAGGTACTGACTGATTCATTGCAGTTTCTCCATTGATGGATTGGTAGAAACATTTCTGATTGGATTGAAATTGGAGGTTCTGCCTATAGTTTGCAATTCGAGCTTCATATCTACTGATTTTCTGGCTATAGCTGTTATTGCTTTATTATTTCCAGTGCTTCCTTGATCTTCCTTGTTTCTAAGTGGTATTTCTTGATTAGGTATTCTTTGGTCTTCTCGTTCTTCAGCTTCTTTTCTTTCATCTGTTCTAGCTTGCTTGCATGTGATCTTAACTTGCTGATCTTATTTTCTAGTCTAACCTTCCATTTTTGTGGTGCACTATTTGTTTGTTTTTCTTCTTTGTTGATTTTGCATCCCAGGCATTCAGTTATAACTGCAGCTGTGCTGTACATTAGTTGGTTTGTTTCTTGCAGTGAATTGGTGCTTATACTTGATATTGCAGTATTTGCATCTTTTAATGCTTGTGCTAGCTGTTTCTTTGGAACAAGCTTCAATGCAGGCAGCCTTATTCTGTTGTTTTTGTGCTGTTCTAGATGCTCAGTTATTCTTTGTTTCAATTCTTTTATTTCTTTAGTTAGAGGGTTTTGTTCTTCCTGAGGAAGAGGTGCCTGGTTTCCAAATGAGAACAGTTGTATATCTCTGCTGGATTCCTTCACTGCCAACTCCCCCTGGTTTGCCTCTACATTCTGAATTACTTCTGGCAAGGCTTTGATTTCTTTGCCCTGGGTAAACCGTTGCAGTTCGTCCAATTCTGTTTCTGTGAATACTTTATTTCGTATTATAAATCGGCGTTGATCTGCTAGTCTCTGTTCTGTTATTTCTGATTCTGGATGTTGTTCTTTCCAGAACTGGTGCATTCATTTTAGATATCCTCTTCTTGTTGGAGTAGTAGTAACAGATCATTATTTCTTTGTTTTCAATCACTGTGTATCTGTGATGGGTAAACACCTTTTCTTCCAGTAGTTCTGCAGCTGCTGGCCCTGGTTGCTCAGCCAACAGTCCTGAGTCCTGTAACCCATTTTTCACCAGATATCCAGGAACTCCAATATCTAGCGTGGACCTTGTTAACCCAGGCGACATCCGAGCCGGTATGGCATTCTGAAATTTACGTCTCACCATATTTTTTATGGGAGAGCCATTCTTTGTCTGACTCCTCTGATGAAACCTGTCCAGTATGGTTGAACCTCTGGCATAGCTCTCATCTTCCTCAGAGTACACAAGCCCCACAACCACGTCAAGGTAGTGCCTCACTGGGGGATGATGATGATGATGATGATTGTATTGATCTACCACTTTGCAGATTTTCATCCTTTTTAGATGTGAGGGCAAGGGGATCCTCAACACCCCCTTTTCTCAAATCGCTTGTGAATTACTTCTCAATTTTTCTTCTGGTACTTTATGAGTTTGTTTCTAATGGGAGATGGGAGATGTTGTGTCCTGAGCCTGCAAAAGCAAGCTCGGGACGTTGCATTGGTCCCGGGCATTGCAAAAGTTGCCTGGGACCAGACAGAGTGGCGCTGGCCTTGTGCGCATGCGCAAGGCACGAAAACGCTCTGTTCCTATTGGTTGACACTGTCTGAGCTTCTGGCCATATAAAAAGGCCTGCGTGCCTTTTGCTTTTGCTTGGTTGTTGTAGAAGGAGAATAAAGTGTTTGTTCAGCATCGCCATGTGTCTTCATCATTCGCATGCGAACGAAGTATACAACAGGAGAAGGTGGCAATTTCCCTCCGGAAGTGACCAAAGCAGGAAATCAGAAGGATGCCTCAAACTCTCAGTTAGATGACACACTGTGGAAAACAAAGCACTTGCATCTCTGCCCTCTTTAAACTTTGAAGACAAAAACTGCATAACCTTAGGTCTAATTTGTCTTCTTTTAGGAAGCCAGAATCCAAAACAAACTGAGAGCACTTTTTTCCTCATCCAACTGAACGGAAGGTGGCATGTCTATAAATATTGATGTGCGCAGCTGAGTTATTGTGCTGCCATAGGTCCAGACACTCGACTTGATTTTATTTTTTCTCTACCCTGCTGTGCCTTTGTAGGTTTAAATTATTGCTAAAGAAGAAACTTTTAAAAATTACAGGTAGTCCTTGACTTACAACCGTTCACTTAGCGATTGTTCGAAATTGTCCGGCATTGAAAAAGGGGACTTATGACTGTTTTTCATACTTCTGACCATTGCAGCATCTCTGTGGTCACATGATTTACATTTGGATGCTTGTCAATTGACTCATATTTATGACAGTTTCAGTGTCCTGAGGGTCATGTGATCACCTTTTATGACTTTCTGACAAGCAAAATCAATGGGGGAAACTAGATTCACTTGACAACCGGCTTACTAATTCAACAACTGCAGTGATTGACTTAACAACTGTGGCAAGAAAAGTCGTAAAACAGGGCCAAACTCACTGAACAAATTTCTCACTTAGCAACATAAAGTTTGGGCTCAGTTTTGGTCATAAGTTGAGGTCTACCCCTACATGCACAAACCACTTGATTTTATTTTATTTTTATTTTTATGCTGTTGTCTGTTTAAATGGTTGCTAAAGAATTAACATTTATATATGCATACACAGACACAGATACACAGACACAGACATACAAACAAATTACCTGGAGTATCAGTTGATACTGGCATCAGGGCAGTAACACATTTTTTAAAAGTAAATTTCAGAAGTATGTTTTAAAAAATTTACTGCTATATGTACACACACACAAGCTTTTTGCCTCTTTCTCTCACAGAAAGAGAAATGCCAAAATGTAATTTTTTGATAAAAAAAATATTTTCTAACTTCGCTCTTCTCAGCAGCAAAAAGCCATCCATGTAGTTTTGGAACAGAGAAAGATTTATTCCACAGGTAGTCCTTGACTTACGACCACAACTGAGCCCAAAATTTGTGTTGCTAAGTGAGACAGATAAGTGAGCAACCTTCTGACAAGCAAAGCCACTTAACAGCTTGCTCATTTAACAACTGCAGTGATTGACTTAACAACTGTGGCAAGAAAAGTCATAAAACGGGGCCAAACCCCCTGAACAAATTTCTCACTTAGCAACATAATTTTTGGGCTCAGTTCTGGTCATAAGTTGAGGTCTACCCATATATGGTCGTGAGTCAAGAACTACCTGCCCTGCAGGATTCTGACACATTTTCATGGTGATGTTTTTTGTGTTGCCTTTTTGGGCCTGCGATGCATTTGCAGAAGGAACTCATGAGAACACCTGACATCCTCGCTCACAGAAGATGCCCCTGCTGTGCTGTACACCCACACAAACACCCACACACATGCCCCCACACACATACACACAAGATTTTTGCCTCTTTCTTTTATAGGAAGAGAAATGTCATTACTCCTGGCTTAATACGGCTAGAAAACTGCCAGCACAGATCTGCTGACTTTGTTCAAATGATAAAACAGCGTTTGAGAGCTGGTTTTTTTCCCCCCCTTTCCTGCTTTTTCCTCTTGATCAAAGACAAATAGGAACTGACTAATGGGGATGACCTACATTTCCCCCCCCCCACTTCCTCTGAGAGCAGACAGATATAGGGAAATAGGCTTGGCAATTATCCAAAGGACAAGGAAAGCTCCTCTTGATGACACAGAACCCACAACCTTGTATTATTTTTAGGTGCCTTCTTGAATGTTCCTTATCAGAGCAAAGACTAACCTTTCATCTTGGCACTGACTGCGTTTCCAGTAGGAAAATCAGCAAAGAGCAAACCCATAAGGAAAAAGCAACCTTGCGTATGATATTTACAAGCAGGAATATTATTTTATTTATTTATTTGAAACGTTTATATAGCTTCCCATCTTCTAACCAGCTATGGGCAGCTCCCCATCAAAAGTTAAAACAGTATCTAAAATTATATTAAAACTGATCTATGGTACCAAGGAAGTAAATCTTATTAAATTCCATTAGTAAAACTCTCCTAAGATTGCCGCTCTATTCTTCTCTCCTTCAAAATGTGCTATTATGTGATTTTAGCTGCCTCACCGATCAATATTGTAATAGCTCTATTTTGTATTTCAGATGATGTCACTTTTTTGTTTTTTTACAAAAATAAGACAAGGAGGTTTTAGTGCTGTATAACTTGCCTCCAGACATTGTGGGTACTTCAGTACTGGAGGCTCAGCAACGTTGGTGGCGGTTAGTGACTGGATCAACATGACAAATGATAGAATTCTGAATGTTGAGGGGCATGGTCTACTATTCGGCTGGCACGCATACTTAGTGTTGTGAGTGTCCCTGAACCAGCTTGGGAAGTATCAGAGGATGAGGATCAGCAGCCAGGTCCCTCTGGGTGTTTTTCCCTCCCGGCAGCCGAGGATCAGCAGCCAGGCCCCTCTGGGTGTTTTCCCCTCCCGGCAGCCGAGGATCAGCAGCCAGGCCCCTCTGGGTGGTTTCCCCTCCCGGCAGCTGAGATAGACAATGAAGAGCTTTGTATGCATTCTGAATCAGATTCTCAAAATGATGAGTCAGATTTAGAACAAGAAGATAAATGGATTAATCCGAGGTTCCGAAGGTTTGATAAGCGAAGGTGTCAGTTAACTGGAAAAAGGAAGTAAGTGGGGAAGTGACGTATCGGACACTATATTAGAAGGGGAAAGAAAGACTACGCTTTTGTCACGAGCAACGTTAATCAAGGAGTGGGCTGAAAACTTTGGCAGTGTTTTGGAACTCAGTTTTCTGGTGTTTTGAAAACCTATCGAAGAATAATGAGATCTTGGACAATGTGATGAAGAAAGAGTAAGTTAATTGGGATGTAGGAGGAGGAGAGCCTGTTTATCTAAATGTAAATAGATCTGATTTGGCCGTTCAGGCCAACATAATGTCAGCAGCTTGCTTTGAAATGAATCCTTTTGAAATGTATTAAATAAACCTCTTAAATACATATTTACGTGGATTTTAATGAGCTGCGAGAGGCCAGACATAACAGATTGCTCGTGACCAAAGAACAGAAAAGACGAAAATTAGTCCGAGCTTTCAGTGACGTCATGGAGCAACTCCTCGCTGATAACCCGGCTCTGCATCTATTAGTTCAAACTCTCCAGCAACAAATTGGACATTTGCAACAGCAGATTCAGCAAGCTGCAGGAGCCCCAGCTCCAGCCCCCCCTCCCAGACGGAGCAGATGTTATTTAGCCTTGCCTGATAAGTTTACTGGAGAGCGTAGTAAATTTCCAGCTTTTTTAAACCAATGCAAAACATTCATTGCCTCAACTCCAGCAGACTTCCAGCTTGATGAAACGAAAGTAGCTTTCATTTTAAGTTTACTCTCTGGGACAGCTGCTGATTGGTCGTCTCCTCTGATAGACGGACAAGATCCTGTCCTGCGCAATTATGCAGGATTCTGCCAGCTGATGGAAAGAGAATTTGTTGACCCCCTTCGTAGACAAAATGCCACCCGGCGCATACGAGAGCTACGTCAAGGATCGCGCTGCGTAGCGGACTATATATCAGATTTTCGCCGCCTAGCTCAAGAAATTAATTGGAATGATGAGGCTCTCATGGAAATCTTTCAAGATGGCCTGTCTTCTCAGATCTTGAATGGATTGAAAACTACTGTAATACCTGCGACCCTGGATGCATTATACCAACATTGTTTGGCTATTGAGGCGCAAACGCAAGCCATGGATGCCCGCCTGGTCAAACAGATGGTTCCAGTCACTGGAAGTGCCAAGCCAGTTCCTGCACCACGCAGAGGATTCCAGACCCTACCTATCACTCCACCCATCCCGGCACCCAGACGTATTTTCCAAACAGGGCCGGCTTACACTGAGAGGCGCCCTGCACCCATGACCAGAGATGAGCCCATGGATCTTGGTGCAGCCAGATCTCGTTTGACCGAGGCTGAGAAGGCAAGACGGAGAGCTGAGGGCTTGTGCCTGTACTGTGGCGAGATGGGTCACTTCGTCATGGCCTGCCCCCAGAAAAGACGTGGTACGGCAGGTCCTACTCCTGTTCCAGCTAGGCCTTCCACTCAGCAGTTTCAAGCCACCTTGCCGGGAAACGGCCAGAGCCCGGCCTAATGGAAACATTGGGTCGGGCAGGCGCCAAACCCAGTTCCAGTTCCGCAGACAACGACCCCGGTCCTCCGAGACATCTGATCCTAGCAACCAATATACTTCTGGGAAATCATGCCCAGGGCATTCCGGCCCACGCCTTGTTGGATTCTGGAGCCACCACCAATTTCATGAATGAAGCTTTCGCTCGTCAGCATGCCATACCTTTGTGCTCCGTGAAGCCGCCTATGTTGGTTGAGACAATCGATGGTCGTGAGTTGTTGTCTGGACCGATCAAGTTTATGACCCAGCCCATACGCCTGGTCATAGGACAACATGAAGAAGCCATCCAATTCTATGTTACCAAGGGACTTCATTTCCCCTTAGTTCTCGGCCTAGCCTGGTTGAGAACCCATGATCCTTGTGTGGTGTGGTCCCAGAACTTTGTTTCATTTCCCAGTTTGCAATGCGTAGACCACGTACGCCAAGTTTGTGCAGCCCAGCTACCATCCCACCCTGACATCACCTTGCCGGCCGATCTAGCGGACTTTGCAGATATATTCAATGAGAAAGAGGCAGACCAATTGCCTCCGCATAGACCATATGACTGTGCCATTGATTTGCTACCAAATGCCAAGCTTCCAAGGGGACGCCTTTACTCCATGTCAGAACCCGAGTTGGCCGCATTGAAAGACTTTGTGGACAAAAACCTGGCCAGGGGTTTCATTCGTCCCTCTTCCTCGCCTTTGTCAGCTCCTGTGTTATTCGTGAAGAAGAAAACCGGAGATTTACGCCTATGCTGTGACTATCACAAGCTCAATGCCATCACGGTGCGCAACCGGTACCCTCTGCCTTTGATTCCTGATCTCATGGACCGTCTCCAATCAGCGACCATCTTCACCAAGATAGATTTAAGGGGTGCTTACAACCTGGTTCGCATTCGAGAGGGGGACGAGTGGAAGACCGCGTTTGGAACCAGGTATGGTCATTTTGAGTATACCGTTATGCCCTTTGGACTCACCAATGCTCCGGCCGTCTTTCAACATTTCATGAATGACATCTTCCGGGATTTATTAGATCAATTTGTGGTGGTTTACCTTGATGACATCCTGATTTATTCCCCGTCACGAGCAACTCATCTTCAGCATCTCCGGCGAGTTTTGCAACGCTTGAGAGAGCATCACCTTTACGCCAAGTTAGAGAAATGTCAATTCTATCAAACCACCATTGAGTTTCTGGGACATGTGATTTCTCCACAAGGCATCGCCATGGACCCTGGCAAGGTTGAGGCCTTGCAAACCTGGCAACCACCGTGTAAAGCAAAAGATGTCCAAAGACTTTTGGGATTTGTGAACTATTACAGGATATTTATTCCAAGATTTTCTACCTTGACTGCGCCCCTTACTCGACTGTTACGGAAAGGCATTAAGTTCCAGTGGGGCGATGCCGAGCAACAGGCGTTTCAGACCCTCAAAAAGGCTTTTGTTCAAGAACCCATTCTCAAGTATCCAGATCCTTGTCGTCCCTTTGTAGTGGAGGCTGACGCCTCAGATGTTGCAGTAGGGGCCGTGCTACTTCAAACACGCCAAGATGGCGGCACCCTGTTCCCGTGTGCTTATTACTCCAGGAAACTAACTCCCTCCGAACGCCATTATACCATTTGGGAAAAGGAACTATTGGCCATCAAGACTGCTTTTGAGACCTGGAGACACCACCTGGAAGGAGCCCGCTACCAAGTTGAAGTTCGGACTGACCATAAAAACTTGGAATTTTTGCAATCTGCCAGGAAATTGAATCAACGTCAAATCCGTTGGTCTTTGTTCTTCGCTCGATTCAACTTCAAAGTCACCTACATTCCGAAAGGGTACAACAAAAGAGCAGATGCCCTGTCCCGTAAACCTGAGTATCTACAGGTCAAGGATCCCTTACCGCTTCGAACCATTCTGCCTATCGAATCGATCGCAGCCGTGCATGATCCGGTAGATCTACGACGACAGATTCGGGAAGCGCAACAACTAGATGACTTTGCAATACGGAAGAGACAAGAGGTGGGTCCCGACTCACCTTGGACCTTGTCCGAGGGACTATTACGCTTCCGTAACCTGTTATATGTTCCAGCAGGCCCACTCCGGGGTCTCATCCTGACTCAATGCCATGATAACCCTGCGGCAGGTCATTTTGGTTTCTTTAAGACTCTGCACTTAGTGTCTCGGACTTTTTGGTGGCCCAGACTTCGCCATGATGTGCAATCCTATGTGAATTCCTGTGTACGGTGCCGTCAGGCAAAACATGCCACAGGAGCCCCTCCGGGATTATTACAGCCTTTACCCACGCCGGAAAGACCCTGGGGAGCTATTTCCATGGACTTCTTGACTTGTCTACCTGTTTCTGCCGGCTACACCGTTGTCTTTGTAGTGGTGGACATGCTGACCAAAATGGCACATTTCATTCCTTGCCGAAGAATACCGACAGCCAAGGTCACTGCTCAGCTGTTCATTCAACATATCTTCCGGCTACACGGTTTGCCTGACAAAATAGTGTCCGACCGAGGAACCCAGTTCACCTCGGAGTTCTGGAGAGAACTCATGTCTGCGCTCCAAGTCCAAGTTAATCTAGCCTCCACGCATCACCCAGAGACTGATGGGGGTACAGAGAAAGTGATTGGCATTCTGGAACAGTATTTGCGTTGTTTCATCAACGACCAACAGAACGATTGGTCCAAATATCTCTCCGTGGCCGAATTCGCTTTCAACAACTCTCAGCACACTTCCACTCAGACCACTCCGTTTTTTGCCAACTACGGCTATCATCCCAGGTTTTTCCCGCTCACGCTCCTCGATTCTCCAGTTCCAGTTGCAGAAGACTACTTAACCGAACTCCAGTCTGTCCAAGAGATGGTTAAGCACCATTTGACTAAGGCCAAGGCAGACTACAAGAGGGTTGCAGACCGCTCTCGTCGCGACACGCCGCCGTTAGCTGTTGGAGATCGGGTTTGGCTCTCCACCAAGTACTTGTTTCCAGGGAGAATTCACCGCAAGCTTGATCAACGTTTCCTGGGTCCTTTTCCTGTGGAGACGGTCATCAATCCGGTGACCTATCGTTTGACTTTGCCTAGGTCTCTTCGTGTACATCCCGTATTTCATCGCTCCTTGCTTGTTCCTGTTAACCCTGATTCTCCGCTTCGACCTCCTGATCCGGGCCCGACAGCTCGCCGTGCTCACGTTCCCGTTTCCCGGTTGGAGGTGTCCGGCACCCGAGATTCCCGATGGCTCAACGACCGCTTCCAATATTTGGTTGATTGGACCGGGGGTGGGCCAGCCGCTGGCTGTTGGGTCGATGCTCGTGATATTAAGGCTCCTCGGTTAATTTGGGATTTTCATTCTGCGTTTCCCTACAAACCACATCCCCTGCGACGGCCCCGGGGGGAGGGGCCTGCGGGGGGGGATAGTGTTGTGAGTGTCCCTGAACCAGCTTGGGAAGTATCAGAGGATGAGGATCAGCAGCCAGGTCCCTCTGGGTGTTTTTCCCTCCCGGCAGCCGAGGATCAGCAGCCAGGCCCCTCTGGGTGTTTTCCCCTCCCGGCAGCCGAGGATCAGCAGCCAGGCCCCTCTGGGTGGTTTCCCCTCCCGGCAGCTGAGATAGACAATGAAGAGCTTTGTATGCATTCTGAATCAGATTCTCAAAATGATGAGTCAGATTTAGAACAAGAAGATAAATGGATTAATCCGAGGTTCCGAAGGTTTGATAAGCGAAGGTGTCAGTTAACTGGAAAAAGGAAGTAAGTGGGGAAGTGACGTATCGGACACTATATTAGAAGGGGAAAGAAAGACTACGCTTTTGTCACGAGCAACGTTAATCAAGGAGTGGGCTGAAAACTTTGGCAGTGTTTTGGAACTCAGTTTTCTGGTGTTTTGAAAACCTATCGAAGAATAATGAGATCTTGGACAATGTGATGAAGAAAGAGTAAGTTAATTGGGATGTAGGAGGAGGAGAGCCTGTTTATCTAAATGTAAATAGATCTGATTTGGCCGTTCAGGCCAACATAATGTCAGCAGCTTGCTTTGAAATGAATCCTTTTGAAATGTATTAAATAAACCTCTTAAATACAAATTTACGTGGATTTTAATGAGCTGCGAGAGGCCAGACATAACACTTAGTATACGACAAAAAGGCAGATAGGAACTTCAAGGAGAACCCACTACGAATCCCATTGTTATGGGTCTGGAAGAAATATAAGCACCTCCTACACGATAAGATTCCCATCTGGACGATCCCTGGACACGCAACAGGGGATATGAACACATCCCAAGGGCAAGAAGTGGTGCCCTACAGTGAACTTATACTGGGAGAAGAAAACGGGTTCCTCCTGAAACCTCAAGCAACGCTAGCAAACAGAGGAATAGGAAGTACCTGGCTATCATATATACAACTACAATCAAGGTGGCGTAAAGACAAGAAGAAGGGCTTCTCCCAGACCGACAAGAATCTAATTAAACAGATTAGAGAACAGGGGATTATGCACATCAAACGAGTGTACAGCATTCTGATAGAAATGGACTCTGAAACCGAGCTAGTCAAGAACTGTATGATAAAGTGGGCACAAGACTTCGGACACCCTATCACCATGGACACGTGGGAGAAAATCTGGGTGAGGAATGTAGAATTCACGAAATCGCAACACTTAAGGGAAAACTTCTACAAGATGTTCTATAGATGGCACCTAGACCCGAAAAAAATATCACTCAACTACCCGGACTCCCAGCCCAAATGCTGGAGGTGCGGGGACGGGGAGGCTACTTACTTTCACATATGGTGGACATGCAGAAAAATCAAAGCATTCTGGAGGAAGATATGGTGGACACTCCAAACTATTTTCAAAAAGCGTATAGAATTTCTACCTCAGGCTTTTCTGTTAGGGATCACAAAGGATTTCACTACCTCAGAGACAAATTTATTTTTGAACTTAATTACAGCAGCAAGATTGTTGGTGGGACAATACTGGAAGAATCCGGAAATACCGCCTATTGAAGAATGGACTGTGAAAGTAACAAATTTGGCGGAAATGGTGAAAATATCAGCATACTTGAAAAATCGCTCCAATGAACAATTTTTGACGGACTGGATACAGTGGATAGACTATATCCAAGAGAGACACCAATCAAACAGAATGCAGCTGGCGTTTAGCTAAGGCTCGATGGGAGGAGGGAAGAAGGGTTAACAAATCAAATGTTTACAAAAACTAACACCCAATATTGAATGTATATGTTCTATAACTAATGCCTCTTAACATAACCTTATGACTAATGTTGTTTGCTTTAATATTGTTAAAGCAGACTGAATCTCTACCTCAGGATATGAAACTTTTACCTCAGGATCTCTGGTTAGGGACTATAAAAGATTGCACTAGTAATGGGATGAAGTCAATTCAGAAGCGCAAACGAACAATATGCGATAGACTAGATACAGTAGATAGACCATATATAAGAGAAACACCAATCAAACAAAATGTATTCGGAGTATACTTGAAGATGGAAGGGAGGAGGGAAGAACGTTTACTAAAACAGATGTTTACAAAGATTAATACCTAATGTTGTATGCTATGTTCTAGGATGATTGCTTAGCAATAGGATCTTATGCTTAATGTTGATCACATTAATATGGAACCAGATAAGAGAAACACCAAACAAATAAAGTGTAACAGGAGTATAGTTGAGGCTAGACGCGAGGGGTGGAAAAAGGCCTACTAATTCAGACGTTTTCAAAGACTAATACTTAGTGTTGTATATCAGGTGCCATGATGATTGCTGCATAATATGTTTTTATGTTCAATGTTGATTGTTTTAATAAAAGAATTTTTATAAAAAAAAAAGAAGAGATTGGTCAACATTCGTCTGAAATGGTAGCAGGGGTTCTCAACCTTTGCTGGCTGAGGAATTCTGGGAGTTGAAGTCCACAAGTCTTAAAGTTGCCAAGATTGAGAAGCCCTGGATAGAGTCTCCTGCTTGAGCAGGGGGCTGGACTAGAAGACCTCCAAGGTCCCTTCCAACTCTGTTATTCTGTTATAACTTCCATACATCTTCTAGCTAGAGATAAGCCAAAATAGGCTCAGATTTAATAAACGGATTTGTAATGCTCTGTTTATGTCATACATTAAAAAATAGGGAAATCATTAGATACAGTGTGGGAAGTCAGACCCCCAGAGAAGGAAATATTAAAAAGGGCAGAAAAATATATTTCCTCAAAGGATCTTAAAGAGGCAGAAAAGCATGCCCAGTTTTCTTAATAGCCCCAAGTCTCCCTCCCCCAAGCAGAAACCAGCTCTGTACAAATGCAGATGTAAATAATCCAGGAAGGTTGGAAGCCCCCAGCTAGAAGATTAAGAAGACAAAGACATCCAAAATCTACATACCCCCACCCAAAGTCTAAGACAGGACATAATAGGATTAACTCACAAATGCCAAAGGGCACATCCAGACTCAGGTCAGAATACATGACACAGGAAATACGAAGCCTCAAACAGGGACAGGAAACAACTCCAAACAAAAGGCTCCAGAGGGTATAAAACCCCACTCCCTACATGTGCTTGCTCCTCTTTTCTTCCAGAGCCATCTTTCTGTCTGGCTGTCCTCTCCAATAAACTGCAACCTTCTTTCTAAAGCAGTCGCCATGTTGTTTATTCCCGCTTTGGACTGAATCATGATGAAGACTTTTCCTTCAACAATAGTTTAAACTAACTTCCTGTACATGGCAATTTCAAACTGTGTTGGCCTTCAAGCTTCCTTAATTCGGAGTCAGAAGGTGACTGGGAACATTATTGAAAATATGGAAGCTGCTGAACCTCAATATATCTAGAGTGGTGCTCTTCAACCTTAATAACATTACGATGTATGGACTTCAATTCCCAGGATTCCCCAGCCAGCATGAATTCTGAGAGTTGAAGTTCACATGTCTTAAAGTTGCCAGAGTTGAGAAATAATGATCTAACAGATTGGGGAGGGTTTAAATGTAATCTAAGATCCGTTGTGTTTCCAGTAGGATACAGCACAATGTTTCCCTGCTGCTCTGTACAAATTGGGTATGGTGAGCGTGTTGATTTTCTTTTGGCAATTAAAGATAGACTGCCTCTAGCTATGGGGGTTTTTAATGAATTTTATGGAAACACAAAGTCAAATGATTTATGTAGCATTTCACTGCAGATGTTCAGCTGGATAGAAGTATTAGGAGGTAAAGATGTCTTTCGGCTACACAGCTAGAGGGACGAAAAGGGCTTTCTTCATGAAATTAAGACCCCTGCCTTGCAAAATTCCTAATTTCATGAGAAAGTTTTCCAGACCTACACTTGTTGAATTTCAAAACTCTAAGGAAAGATCTCTAATGCATGGATCTCAATGACAGAATCATAGAATAATAGGTTGTGAGAAATCTTGAAGGTCTTATAGTCCAAGCAATAGGCTGACTCTGTTAACTGCTTAGATCAGTGGTGGCAAACCTATGGCACACATGCCAGAGGTGGCATTCGGAGCCCTCTCTGTGGGCACACGTGCCGTTGCCCCAGCCCCACCTCCCCTCACAACCCTTTCCTCACCAACAACCTGCCTGGAGGAGAGGCTCCCCCAGGCTCCCCCATGCAGAGCAGTGCAGCCAAGCACATGGCAGCCAGGCAGCAGGGGCAAGACTCTGCCCTCGCGCCCCATCATGTGCAGATGCTACGGGGTGAGGGTGGAGGACGTGGCCGCCATGGTGCTGCAAGGCTGCCTGGGCGATCTGTGGTGAGTGGCCCTGCTGGTGGGTGGAGCAGGGGCAGGCCGGGGGACAGGCCGGTTTTTGGGCACTCGGTCTCTAAAAGGTTTGCCATCACTGGCTTAGATAGTGCTTTAAAGCACTGTGAAGCGGTATATAAGTCTAAGCGGTATATAAGTCAGTGTTGGTGGGAATGTTCATTTTACCTAGTTTGGGTAATGAAATGTCTGCAAGGAAACAACCAAGCTCAGAGAGCACCAAGGACCCCCCCCCATTTCAACCCTGAGCTACCAATATTCTCCTTTTTTGGTACATGTATCTGTGGACACCACTGCAAATTTTCTGTTGATATCCTGCCAAAAGGAAGCAGGATTGCAAAATTTGGTGTTGCCCATCAGATCCATGAATGGGGTACTGGCTCCTGGTTGTCTACCCCTCCGAAAAGCAGAGACAGCCACGGGCTGGTGGTCTGGGAACTGCTGGTCAGGATAAAAATGAGATAGGATTAATTTATGTGGAATTCTTGGTCATGTGATAACTAAGCTAGGTGCCTTGATTTAGCCTTCAACACCTTTGAAATTTGGCAAGTGTTTCTACTTCTTTGAAGTAGAGGCTGAATGCCTGGTTTTGCAGCATTTCTACTTTGAGGCTGAATGCCTGGTTTTGCAGCATTTCTACTTTCTGTTGAATTTATTGTGAATGAAAAACGAATGAGCTGCAATGGAATTTACTTTAAGTAAATAAACAAATGAGCTAGAATGGGGTCGCAAGTCTGACCAGCATCGTGCAAACCGTTCATCAGCAATTTGGTTCCCACAGGCTCCAGCTTTAAATATATTGCACATAAAATATCATGCATGGGTTTGCTTAATATCAATTGCAATGTGTCACACCCTTCAACTAAATCTATGGCTCCTCTTTTGTCTTTCTTTCCCTTTGATGTTTCCCGCTATGATTTATTATTGCTTCCAAATGTGTTTACTTCAGTTGTATAGCATTATGTAGATAAGTTGACAGAAGTTGCAAAACTGAGTAAAAACAGATATGAATTTTAGTCCAAGTGTTACTTAGTAACTGAAAAGAAGCAATGGACGGAAGATCATTAAGAAGAGAACAGCCCAGAACTAAGAAGAAATTTCACGGCAGCGACAACAGTTAATCAGTGGAACGACTTGCCTCCAGAAATTGTGGGTGCTCCGTACTGGAGGTTTTTTTTTTAATTTTTTTTTATTTTAATATATAAAATTCTTTTATTAAAACAATCAACATTGAACATAAAAACATATTGTGCAGCAATCATCATGGCACCTGATATACAATACTAAGTATTAGTCATTGAAAACGTCTGAATTAGTAAGCCTTTTTCCACCCCTCGCGTCTAGCCTCAACTATACTCCTGTTACACTTTGTTTGATTGGTGTTTCTCTTATCTGGTTCCATATTAATGTGATCAACATTAAACCAAAGATCCTATTGCTAAACAATCATCCTAGAACATAGCATACAACATTAGGTATTAATCTTTGTAAACCTCTGTTTTAGTAAACGTTCTTCCCTCCTCCCTTCCCTCTTCAAGTATACTCCGAGTACCTTTTGTTTGGTTGGTGTGTCTCTTATATATGGTCTATCTGCTGTATCTAGTCTATTGCATATTGTTCGTTTGCGCTTCTGAATTGACTTCATCCCATTACTAGTGCAATCTTTTATAGTCCCTAACCAGAGATCCTGAGGTAAAAGTTTCATATCCTGAGGTAGAGATTCAGTCCGCTTTAACAGTATTAAAGCAAACAACATTAGTCACAAGGTTATGTTAAGAGGCATTGGTTATAGAACATGTACATTCAACATTGGGTGTTAGTTTTTGTAAACTTTTGATTTGTTAACCCTTCTTCCCTCCTCCCATCGAGCCTCAGCTAAAAGAAGAGGTTGGATAGCTGAGACTTCAAAGGCTGTTTCTGGTAGATCTGAGAAGGCTTCACTTTTGCTAAAGATTTTGAAAAGTTGGAGCTTTCAGGTATAATTCCTGAAACTCTACTTCTCCTCCTTGTTATCTTGATTGTCGGGTTCTTGAGTCCCAAGTGATGACTTTTGAGAAGACCCACTGTTCATTATTTCTTCATAGGCGATAGCATCTGAACTTGTTTTTGAAATATGACTTTCTTTCACATGTTGCTTTTTTATGAAAGGGAATCTAAGGAACACATTTGGCACTGTGGATTATAAAGAGGGTTATTAGAGGACAGGCCCATTGTCTCTCTAAAGCAGGGACTATCAGGCAAATCCCAAAGTTTAAGTTTAAGTTTATTCAGACTTATATGCCGCCCTTCTCCGAAGACCCAGGGCGGCTCACAACAAGAATACAATAAAAACTTTAAAATTAACCACACTCACACCACATACAAACACAATCAGCTCACAGTCACCGATGGAGGGGCACTCCTAGGGCCGAGGGGCAGAGCACAGCTCATATGCCCCAAGCCTGTCGGCATAGATGCGTCCATTTCCATGGTCCTAAGAGCCCACAATAAAGACAATTTCTAAAAATCAGTGATGTAGTTTTTAAATGGTCAAATTTCATAATGATAGTTCTAAAACGTACCAAATTTGATAAAGATGTTAAATAATGAAATAAATTAAATACTCATTTCCCTTTTCGCACCTCTGAATGAATGTTGCCTCCTGCTGACTGTCTGAAGACGTGCAATTTTCTTGGCAAGATTTCAAAAGTAGTTTTCCCATTGCCTCTTTCCTAGGGCTGAGAGAGAATGACTGGCTCAAAGTCACCCAACTGGCTTTATTTCTCTGATCGGACTATAGCTCAAAATGTCCTGGTTTCTAGCCTGAGGCTTTAACAATTACAGAAACTGGTTCTCAAATGAACCATGCCAAAAACTAGGATATTAAAGAGAATTGGAGCATTGCGATAGAATTAAGATCACGTGAAGGATTAATACCACTTTACAATGCCTTGATAAGGCCACACTTGGAATCCTGCATCCAGTTTTGGTCACCATGATGTAAAACAGATGTTGAGACTCTAGAAAGAGTGCAGAGAAGAGCAACAAAGATGATTAGGGGACTAGAGGGTAAAACATATAAGGAACGGTTGCTGGAATTGGATATGTCCAGTCTAATGAAGAGAAGGATTGGAGTGATATGATAATCGTCTTCCAATATCTGAGGGGCTGCCATAAAGAAGAGGGGGTCAACCTATTCTCCAAAGCACCTGAAGGCAGGACAAGAAGCAGTGGAGGGAAACTAATCAAAGAGAGAACCAACCCAGAACTAAGACATTTCCTGACAGTGAGAACAATGAATCAGTGAAACAGCTTGCCTTCAGAAGTTGTGGGTGCACCAACACTGGCGATTTTAAAGAAGAGATTGGACAATCATTTGTCTGAAATGGTATAGGGTCTCCTGCTTGAGCTGGGGGTTGGATTAGAAGATCTCCAAGGTCCCTTTCCAACTCTGTTATTCTGGACTTCTATAGGCATGTCATGATGCTGTTCCTTCTGCAACCTTTGGCCCATCAACTGTGCCATTTGCTTTTTCCCAAAAATATGTAATGGTCTGAGCTTCAAAAAAAAAAGAAAGACTCTTCAAGCATCCCTTAGTGCCTGTTCCTCTTTTTCTAGTTCTCTTGTCTTTGCCAAAGGAAAGGAAGAAAAGAAGTATAATTCTTACTTCCCTGACAGCATTCTTGAAGCGTACAAAAGGCAAAACGAAACCCTCAATTTAATACTATAATTAGTTTCCCTTATCTATGGCTTGCTAATAGGGGAATGCACATCAAAATAATGTGCAACTGATCATGTTTAAAATACATTCAGGTTTTGAAAATAAACCCTTTTAACCAGAACTGTTTCTGCTATGAGTTTTCCAAAGCTTGCCTGTCTTCAAGTCAACAAGGTTGGGTCTTTGTAGTTTGAAATTTTATTTTTAAGGAAGTTGGCAAGAGCAAAGGAGATAATTTGTGCTTCTAAGTGAGCAAGTCACTAGGTTTGGATTCAACACCTCACATGGAACTTGACCAAGTTCTTGATTAAAAGGGATCCATCTGATGAAATTCAGCAGTAAACAGTCCACCCCAGTCTTTTGAATCAGTGAGGGTGCTTCCATAATGTCTCTAAATAGAAGCCATATAGATTAATTGAACCAGAACTGGAACTTGGTCTATTCTGCTTGCAATCAAAGATTTTTATGAACAATATAGACCACAGTAATGATGAACTCGGTATTATTTGTTGGTGGGGCATTGTCCTCTTTTGATTAACTATTCTTGCATATCATTATTCTTGCAGGTTCTATCTAGCAACTCCTAATATACTACGGCCCCTCTTAAAAAATAACTAACTAGAGTTAGATCTGGTTAATATATGGATGAGAGAAGATCAGAAAATCCAAATGCTATAGGAAGCCCTAGGAAGTTAGAAAGAGGGGAAAATATCTCTAAGATCAGTGATAAACCGAAGACAATGGCAAACTACAACTGAGTTGATATGCCATTGAAATCACCAGGGCCTCAGAGAATAGTTTAAAGTTGAAAGGAAGTGCAATGGAGAAAATTGTTGTATGAATTCTAGTCACCTGAGCTTTTTTGTATGAGGGATAACTCTTTAATTAAGTGTGATGAGCCCTACAGGTGGAATTTCGGGGGAGGTGACAGAAAGCTATCCCATGTTGTGCCATGCAGAAAGAGAGTTGCATTTCCAGAGAGGACTACAGCAACTGAAATTTGCAGGAGATGCATCAACTGCCAAGCTGCTTCTGGGTCCAATTCAAGGTGCTAGTTATCATCTTTGAAGCCCTACCTGGTTTAGAGCCAGGCTATTTGAAGACCCACTTCTTCCCATTACCTCTATCTGACCCACCAGGGACAGGAAGACAGGGCATTTACAGGTCTCATTGATGACAGATGTTTGAGGTGGGACCACAGAAAAAGAGGTGGTGGCCCCTTCTCCTGGAACATCATTCTCCCTGAGATATGGTTGGCTCACACTAGGCAGCTTTTCTGAAAAGCCCTAAAATTCTTGCTAGTTCAAGAATTTCTGAGTGACATAAATTATTATACAGTACGGAGAGGTTACTTATTTTTTAAAGATTTTGGATAAGAGACAGCAGTATGTAAGTTAAGCTGGTTCAGTGGTATCCCAAAGGTGCTTTTTCACAAGGCAATTAGACTTTTTTGTTTTTTCTTTGACGACGTTTCACTTCTCATCCAAGAAGCTTCTTCAGCTCTGACTGGATGGTGGGGAAGGGAAGGAGTTATACTCCTTGCAGACAGCAAGGAATAGACAGGAAAAAAAATCCTTCCATTCCCCACCATCCAGTCAAAGCTAAGGAAGCTTCTTGGATGAGAAGCGAAATGTCTTCAAACAAAAAGCAAGAAAGTCCAGTTGACTCATGAAAACCACCTTTGGGGTAACTATGACCTGAATGACTGAAAAAAATCCATGGACGTTAAGCGGTATCAATTTTTTTTTAAAGGAGAAGGAATTTCGCACAATTTACAGTCTCTGACATTCCATTACCTGAGACAAAAACTTTTACAGGACTTTGCTTTCAAACAATGCTACCAGCCTCCAGGTAGCCCTCAACTTATAACCATTCATTTAGTGACAGTTCGAAGTTACAACAGCACTGAAAAAAAAGTGACTTATGATCATTTTTCACACTTATGATCGTTGCAGAATCTCCATGGTCACATGATCAAAATTTGAATGTTTGGCCACTGGCATATATTTATGACTGTTGTAGTGTCCCAGGGTCATGTAATCACTTTTTTGTGATCTTCTGACAAGCAAAATTAATGGGGAAGCCAGATTATTTATAACCACGTTACTAGCTTTAAAAACTGCAGTGATTTACTTAATAACTAGGGCAGGGGTAGGCAACCTTGGCTCTTTTATGACTCATGGACTTCAACTCCCAGAATTCCTGAGCCAGCCACGCTGAGGGGAAAGGGAGAGGTTTCCAAGCTGAGCCATGCTGGCTCAGGAATTCTGGAAGTTGAAGTCCACGAGTCATAAAAGAGCCAAGGTTGCCTGCCCCTGTGCTAGGGCAAGAAAAGACATAAAATGGGGGCAAAACTCACTTAACAATTGTCTTTTTTTTTCAAATATTTTATTGGTTTTATAATTTTAAACAAAGAATCAAATTAAATACAACTCAACTTAAAACATTCTTTTTTTAACTTTCTCCCACACAAAAACAAAACATGCATTCTTTTAGATGCTTACATAAAGTAACTATGGGTGTTGCTTGGCAGCACCCCCTTCACCACATCCCCTTCCTTCCTTCCTCCCTGTCTCCTACTTCCCTCCTCCTCCCCTCTCTCCCTCCCTCTCTCTTCACCCTCATCTCCTCCAACCCTACTTCCCTCCACTCCTTCACTCCTCCCTCTCAACCCCCTCCAGATGTAGTCCAGAGGTACTGTCCGAGCAACCCCTCATATATCAATAAGTATTTCTTTCTTATATATTACAAGTGTTACAGTTGAGTATATTATTATACCCCCCCATCCTACCCCCCCCACTTCCCAAAGTGAATACATGGTAAAACAAAACAAAAAAACCCCACTACATCAAACAACAATTGTCTTATTAGCAACAGAAATTTTGGATTCAGTTGTGGCTGTAAGCTGTGTACTACTTGTATTTGGATGGAAGATATAAAGAATGGCCACATTTTACATACCTGTTGTCTCTTCTCTAAAATCTTTAAAAAATAAGTAGTTCCTCAGCAGGATACAATAATTTATATCACTCACAAGTTCCTGATCTAGCGGGAATTGTCAGAATAGTTTTAGTCACATTCATCCATTCATCTATTTTAACATGTTGCCTTAGGGGTGTGTTGTGATGTGCTTAGCTGTTTAATTTTATTCTGTAAGCAAATTTAAGATTTGTTCCCATTTTTCAGGACAATATAACTATTCTAATAAATAGAATTTAATCAACTAGCTCTAAAAGAGCTTATTTTATTTATGTAACATATGGCAAATAGATATACCCTTAGCCAAGGCTCATAACACAAAAATCTAAGTCTGTTTGCCATCATTGTATCTTGTAGCAAGAAAATCTACAGGTTTATGATGTTTTGGCATAAACAATTTCCTTCAAAATCTGCCGAAAAGGCTTTCTGGAATTGTTTCTTGTGGAAAGAAGATACTAGCAAGAGAATTCTGGCCATTTCTTGACTTCGTAGTATATGAAGGAGGGAAAAGGTGATATGTAAATAGAAATGTTTTCATTGTTATTTTTGGTATCGGCTGCAATCATCAGATAGAAAGCAAAACAACCAAAACCTTTCAAAGTGACAGCAATCCAGGTCTATTTGCCAAGTATGTTCAACACCTTCCCATCATGAGGATGCAAATTGACAGCTATCTTTGCTGGCAACTAAGATGTAACAACAAACTACAGTGAAGAAATAGGATCCAAAGATCCGGGCGCAGTGCAGCTGACTCATTTGAACATTCTTTTGAGCATAATGTGTCAAGAAATAAAGATAATGATGCTTATTCTCTGAAATGGGGTTGGAAGGTTATATCGCAAGGTATTCAGGTGCTCTACATGGGGCACAATGGCTCAGCAGTTAAAGACACTGAGCTATTCAGCTGGAAAGATGACAGCTGGGGTTTGAGACCCAAGTGCTGTGTGATGGGGTGAGCTCCCGTTCCTTGCTCCAGCTCCTGCCCACTTAGCAGTTTGAAACCATGCAAATGTGAGTAGATTGATATGTACCACTTTGGAGGGGAAGGTAATAGCATTCTGTGCACCCTTGGTGTATAGCTATGCTGCCCACATGACCATGGAAAATGTCTTTGGACAATGCTGGCTCCCTCCACCAAGAAACAAAGATGAGCACCATGCCCTAGAGCAGGGATAGGCAACCTTGGCCCTTTTATGACTCGTGAACTCCAACTCCCAGAATTCCTGAGCCAGCCTGGCTCAGGAATTCTGGGAGTTGAAGTCCACGAGTCATAAAAGAGCCAAGGTTGCCTACCTTTGTCCTAGAGTTAAACACAACTGGACAGGGAAGCCTTCACCATTACCTTTTACCTGGAGCTACCCTTGAAGAGTATTTGGAAGCTACAATTGATACAGAACAGTGGTGGCAAACCTATGGCACGGGTGCCAGAGGCGGCACTCAGAGCCCTCTCTGTGGGCACATGCGCCATCACCCCAGTCCTAGGCCTTCAGCTGGGTTTTATAAAACCTTTTCATTTTAGGCCTCTGCTGCCATGTGCAAAAAAAAAAAAAGGTTCAAGCAGTCAATTTCAACTTCTCGTGGGAAAAAAAAGATCTTGCAAAGTTGGAATTGATTGATTGAACTTTTTAGTCCCACCCAGTCTGCCGTTACCACTGCAGCCATGCCCACCCAATGGGCCACACCCACCCAATTGGCCACACCCACCCGGCACTTGATGATGCATAAGTGGGTTTTGGGTTGCAGTTTGGGCACTCAGTCTCTAAAAGGTTTGCCATCACTGATATAGAACCTGGCAGTATGGACAGTTCTGGTCGCCCCTGGTTGGCACATGAAACACTGCTGTTTCGTTAGTTGCATTGGTTGCCAGTTTGCTTCTGGGTCCAATACAAGTTGTTGGTTATCACCTTTGTGAGATTCGTTGTCTAGTTTTGAAATAATTACAAGCCAAACCGTATAAAAGAAAAGAATGGTATTTATTTATTTTACTACTTTGCCAAGAGGGTATATCACTCACTCGCAAGTACAGTGGACATACCTTAAATCATCAATAAACTTTCATTATAGTCCCTATCACCATCGCAAATTTACCTCCCAACTTTTCCTCATTGGCTGAGAAGCGCCTAAAGTGAATACATTATTCCCCACCTTTAATTACATCTCCCATTCCTCAAATTTTATTTCCCCCTACCCTTATTTACAATTTACCTTTTATAGCTATTAATTCCTGGGGGTTGTCTCTAAGTCAACCTCCATGCCAGCAAATTCTAGTTAAAACCAGCTTCGCACATAGCAGAGGCGTCTAATGTCCTTGTTCCTACTTGCAGTTTCATACTTAAACAGAACTCATGAGATTAGAAAAATATAATATGTATCCTCTTCAAAGGTTAACATGCCTTTCTACAATTTCTGTAAAAACAATATGTCCTTTCCCACACCTTTAAAGCCATTTATTGCATGGGACCATGTTATCTAAGAATTTTGTTGCTCCGATGGGATTGGCTAGCCCCCCTATCATTCCAGGAGAATTACATCATTTTTTTTCAGCCATTCATCTAATGTAGGAATTAATGTATCTTTCCATTTTTGTGCATAAAGCTTTCTTACTGCTGTCAATATATGTAACAGCAAGGTTCCAGATTTTTTTTCTAAGTTCTTTGTCCATTAAGCCTAAAAGAAAAGTCTGCGGTTTATATTCATTTTAAGATTTTTTTTGTATTAAAATGTGAATTTTAACCCATTATTTCTTTGTTTTATCACAAATCCACCAAAGATGGTAAAAGGTTTCAACTTTGCATTTACTTTGTACATCTTTGATAATTTATTGAGTGTTAAATACCAACAGTTCACCTTTTTATGACAATTTTCTTTTAGATTATAGTTTATTGTAAATTTTAAACCTTCACCCACATTTTCCCATTGCTCACTCATTATATTGTACCCAAAATTCTTTGCCCATTGAATCATGAAATGCTTCAAAAATTCATTCTCTAAATTCAGTTTCAATAACAATTTATAAACCTTAGCAATAATATGTTGACCATCTTCGTTCTTCTCAATTGGCGAACAAAAAAAACCAAAAAAACAAAAACAAAACCCAGTTAATTCAGGACACAATAATCTAATGAAAAACAAGCCAGAATGGAGAGGGAAAATAATTCCTTTTTTTCTTCAGACAATGGGAGTGAAAAAAATTCCTATAAGCAGGACTTCAAAGAAAAACAGATGAGAAAATCAGCAGGGGAAGAACATGTCTTGAAATACATTTCAAGGTTCTGAGAGTTTCATAAAAGAAGCTTACGCAGGTATATGAGAACAGTTCTGGAACTTACTCAAGTGAAAACTTTTCTGTTTCCACCAGTTCCAAGCTATGCTTAATGTTGATGAATAGAACAGCTTCATCCAAAACTTGATACAATACAAATACAAAGAGGGCGGTGTTCTCTTTAGTACAGGTGGTCCTCCAACTTACAACCATTCATTTAGTGACCGTTCAAAGCTTACAACAGCACTGAAAAAAGTGACTTATGACCGTTTTTCACACTTATAGCTGTTGTAGCAGCCCCAGGGCCACCTGATCAAAATCCAACTGACTCATATTTATGATGGTTGCAGTGTCCCAGGGTCATGTAAGAACGTAAGAAGAGCCATGCTGAATCAGGCCAAAGCCCATCGAGTCCAGCATTCTGTGTCACACAGCGGCCCACCAAATGTACATGGGGATCTTGAGCAGAAAGAGAAGGCAAAACCCTCCCTTTCCCTTGACCCCCAACAAATGGTACTCAAGGGAATCCTGCCTGCCTCAACCAACATAGAGGCGGCACATGGACATCCGTTTTAATAGCCACCGATACACTTGACATCCATGAATCTATCTAACCCTGCCTTGAAGCTGTCAAGGCTGACAGCTGTCACGACCCCTTCAGGAAGTGAATTCCATAAATCAACGACCCTCTGGGTGAAGAAATATTTCCCTTTATTTGTCCTCACTTTCTTAGCTATGAGCTTTAGGGAGTGCCCCCTTGTCCTGGTATTGTGTGATAGAGAAAAGAATTTTTCTCTATCCACCTTTTCTATCCCATAAGATTCCCTTTTGTGATTCCCTTTTGCGACAAAGTCAGTGGGGAAGCCAGATTTAACAACCGTGTTACTAACTGAACCACTGCAGTGAATCACTTGAGAACTGGGGCAAGACTGGTGGTAAAATGGGGGTAAATCTCACTTAACAACTGTCTTGCTTAGCAACAGAAATTTCGGGCTTAATTGTGGTCGTGGGTTGAGGACTACTGGTAGTTCTTGATGCTCTACCCGCTTGCTTCTTTGTTCTGCTTCCTTGATTATAGGTATTGTTTCAGTGGTGGGATTCAAATATGTGAACAACCGGTTCTCTGTGTGGATGCCACTTCCGGAAGTCCGTTCTGGGCCTGGGCCACAAAAAATTAGCTACCGGTTCTGCCAAAGTGATGTGAACTGGCTGAATCCCACCACTGTATTGTTTGATTTATGACCACTTGCTTAGTTACCATTTGAAGTTACAAATGACACCCCAAAAAGTAGTTATGACCCAGTTCTGGAGTTCCAATGGCTGCGCTCCCTGTGGTCACATGATCACATTTTTTTTGCGCTTGGCGAATGGTCCACGTTTATAGCCTTTTGCAGTGTCCTGCTATCACATAACTGCAATTTATGACATTTTGACCAGAAACTGGTATTTAATTTCTGACAAAAAGTGCCAATAGTAAACAGTGGGTATATGACTGCAGCATTTGCTTAATAACTGCTGTAGGAAAAGTTGTAAAATTGGGCACGACAGGCAAAACTTACAACAGTCAGAAGTTGAGGAATATCTGTAATCGATAGATCTTTTTTTCTCATCTCACAAATTGTATTTGAAGGAAATTTGCAGGTACAGAATCTATAGCTATGTCTAAATCAGAACAGCATGAAATCAATCTATATTTTGAAGGTGTTGTGCTATATTAAACTGATCAAAATAGATTTAAACCTTAAATATTCAGAGAAAAAATGATGCTTTTAAATATGCATTTGGAAAGAAAATATAGATTAAATACATTTGGGTAGCCTGGAAGATGTAAGGAAACAGTCAACAATGTAATGCATTTGAAAAAAACCCATTAAATTAAGATATTTTAAGGAGAATGAAGAAATTGAAGGAAAAATAAGATGTAAGGAAACAGTGAAGTATACTAACTTTTTATCCTTGATAATTTCAATGTTGTGCTCACTGCTTAATTGACCATTCTTGTTTATTTGGTTCTTTAAAACTTTTGCACTATAGAACTTTTGCATTATAAAACTTTCATATTATAATGGTCTTGCAGTAGCCTTTACTAGAAGAAACAAGCCATAAATAGACAAATTAGAGAAATTATTTGGGTTGTTATATAATTGTATATTGATGATGAATGAACCCACGCTAATTGTAGTTTATTCAACAGGGAACAATTAAGCAAACTTCATGATTCTACAATTCCATCCCCTTGTTCATTGTCTGTGCCCCTATTTGAATATGTACAATATTCTAGTGCAACAATTTAAATTGGTGGGCCAGTTCCCTCAGTTTCTAACTTTGAAGCACTGTCTCTATAAATGCTTTTTTTATCTCTTTATGAAAGCTGTAGCTTTCATGCCAGTTTCCATTTGGTTCCCTCGATGGTTGCAACTTTCTGAAAGGAAAATGATTCAGATAGAATCTTAGCCTTAATGAAATTTTGGGGAAGGAATATGTGCACAGCAGTAATTCAGTAGCATATTATGTGAAATATTTTCATCCCAAAAAACCAAAAAAAAGAGACATCTTCCCCTTCTTTTTCTTTAGTGCCATGAGTGCAAATTTACACCACAACAATTTTAGTGCGTTAATCTAACTACTCACTCCCACCCATTTAAACTAAATTCAGGGAAGAAACGCCTGAATGGGAAATAATGTTTCTTTGTGGGAAACTTCAATCGCCACTCACTGTATTACTTTACTTTTCTGCCAGTAGCAAATTCTTGTGAATGCTAGTTAGCTTTTCTAAAAATATATGCCATTTGTCAAAATCACCATGAGATGCCTATTAAGAACAACCAAACACAGAGATTTGTTTTTACAAAACCCTGTATACCAGACATGTCAAACACAAGGCCTGGGGGCCGGATGCAGCCCGCGAAGTGGTTTCATGTGTTTCATCCTGGAAACAGTGAGGGAATGGCCCCTGTTGCCTTGGCCCTGGCCCAGGCTGGCCAGGAGCCAATGTACAATTTTGTGGTGGCCATCTATGCTGAAACACATTCAGCCTTAGCTCCACAAGGCTGTCTGGAAACAGCGAGGAACCAGCCCCTGCTGCACTGGCCCCGCCCACTGGGTGCATGCTGGGGAGGGGTCACCCTTTGTGAGGAATGAAGAAATGGACCATTGCCTGGAAGTGGTCCTGGTCCCACCCCCTTCTGCCAGAGACCCTCATATCTTTCCCACTCCTGCCCAGGCCCCCACAGTCACCATTGATGCAAACGATGTAGAACTGGCCATGCCCACCCAGTAGGCCACACCCACTCCATCCATGCCCACTCAGTAGGCCCCACCCACCCTGGCCACCCCCCCACCCCCCGAGGGCAACCGCAGTGCTGATGGGGCCCTCAATGAAATTGAGTTTGACCCTCAACCTGTTTCCCCAAAATTTTGACACCATAGCAAACGGACTACACCCAAAAAATTGTGCGACAAATAGACGGTCTTCATTTCTGCTATGGATTCATGAGCTACATTGGGACAGGCATTCTTACATAGTTTTAACCAGTGGTGGGATTCAAATATGTGAACAACCGGTTCTCTATGTGGGTGCCGCTTTCGGAAGTCCATTCTGGGCCTGGGAAACAAAAAATTAGCTACTGGTTCTGCCGAATTGGTGCAAACTGGTTGAATCCCATCACTGGTTTTAGCCTTTCTGCCTGCAATAAAGGACAATTATATGATTGACCTATCTTAGACATGTGAAAATTATTTGTTTGATTACATATATCATGGTTTGGTCACCATCATATAAAAAAGATGTTGAGACTCTAGAAAGTGCAGAGAAGAGCAACTAAGATGGTTAGGGGGCTGGAGGCTAAAAGATATAAAGAACGGTTGCAGGAATTGGGTATGTCTAGTCTAGTGAAAAGAAGAACTAGGGGAGACATGATAACAGTGTTCCGATATTTGAGGGGCTGCCATAAGGAAGAGGGGGGTCAATCTATTTTCCAAAGCCCCTGAAGGCAGGACAAGAAGCAATGGATGTAAAGTAACACTGGAGGCTTTTAAGAAGAGATTGGACAGACACTTTGTCTGAAATGGTAGAGGGTTACCTGCCTGAGTAGAGGGTTAGACTAGATGACCTCCGAGATCTTTTCCAACTCTTTTATTCTGTTATTCTACTTGATTATGTGCCATCGAGATATTTCCTAGCAATTTGTTTCTTAGCAACCACATAGACATTCTTCATGATGATTTATTCCTAACCTGATCTTCCGGATCTTCCAACAATGCCCTCATCAAAACTGTGACAAGAGTCTACTCATCTTACTGATGGTCATTTTCTTCTCTTTCCCTCCAGCCTTCCCAGCTTCTTCTAGAGAGCTAGATCTTCACATTACCATATCCAAAGGAAAGTAATCTGAGCCTGATCAATTATGCTTTGAGTGAGAATTCTGGGTTAATTTGTTCGATGACCCATTTGTCTGCTTTCTTGGCTGTTCATGGTGTTCTCAGGAGCCTTCTCCAACACTAAAGTTCAGAGGGATCAATACTTTTTCTATCCTGCTTCTGTCCTGTGCTTTCTTATCTGTATGTCAAGAACTATCAGCAAAACATCACTGAGACCATGGCATATATGTTATTGTTATTAATCTCTACAGCTGTATTGTACTATTCTTCTAATGAGCAGAAGTTTCTCCTCCTATTCATACTAAGAAGAAGCTTGAAAGAGTGGTCAGTATGCAGCAGTATATCTGTTCCAAGGTCACCCATGGTTAACTGGAGACCTGAACCCATTTCTTCCAGATATGGTTATACCTGCAGTATATAAATAAAATAAAATAAAATAAAATAAATAAAAAAAATTGCATCAAGCCATATTGTTACCTTAATTTTTGCTTAGCATAACCCCAACTATTGTCTTTCATAAACCAAGATCATGTCAATTCTGGCTTATTGACTGAATCAAAATTACAGTTTGAAATGGTTGGCAAAATGGGTGCTCTCTCACCCACCAATCAGACCATGAAACTTAATGGCACACTGGTGTTGTTTTTGAAAGTATTTAAGGACAAATGAGAAGGAAACAAAATTTGTGAAAAACAAAGACACCAAATTCCGGCAGATTCACTTTAAGCCATTTATCTGAAATGGTATAGGATTTCCTGATTGAGCAGGGGGTTGGACTAGAAGACCTCCAAGGTCCCTTCCAATTCTGTTATTCTGTTAAACCCATTTCAGTGTCCAAAGATAGTTGAGGCATCAGCCATGCCAGAGTAGTTTGTAAGATACCAGTTTAATACTGAAACATGCTATCACTTGCCTAGGAGCTATTTCTGATGAGTCTATGCCTTTGCTAACTCTGCTACTCCTTTATTCTTTATTTAATTAATTTCCATCGTATAGATCCATTGTTGATGTTTTCTCCATGACAACATGGTAGCATATATGGAACTAACAGTGTTGGTTGGGCTGAGAGAGTACAAGTAGTCTAAAATGATCCAGTCACTCTTTGGCTGAATGTAGACTGAAACCTGAATTTTCTTCGCAGTCCAATATTCCAATCCCATTCTGGCTTTTGCAACCTGAGTGCTATTTTTTTGGCAGCAAAATACTGTGTCTTGTTAGGAGCAACCAGAATTTTTGGTGGATATGGTCCAGCAACATCTGAAAAGCCAAAGATTCTCTATTCTTTTCCTCAAATCTTATTGACTTCAAGCTTCATTGAGCAGGACGCTAACTTTTGATCAAGAGTAGAAAGTCAAGAGTTCTCTGGGCTCATATTTGATTACTCTTCTCTGATCATTTGGCCAAAAATCATAGATCAGGTTCCTGCTGGATTTATATGGAAAAAGAATGAAATGGATGGGGAAGCCTAGAGTAGGCAGAGCATAATATAAAAGAAAGCAGTGAGCAAAGCAGAAATGATTCACGTGCATTTTGATCACCGTCCAGCCTATTTCATATAATGACCTCTCAGAAAGTGGCATAACTCCCCCAAATACTACCTTTTCTCCCTCCCCACATAGCTTACAATTTTGTTTTAAATGTCAGTTTCTACTGTGCTTATTTAATGTAATGTTCTTAACTAGAAATTTATTATAGTCATTGTTGTGGGTGTCTCTAGACCAGCTGGGGAGGTGTCAGAAGATGAGGAGGAGCAGCCGGGCCCCTCTGGGTGTTTTCCCCTCCCGGCAGCCGAGACAGACAGGGAGGACATTTGCATGCAGTCTGGGTCAGACTCTCAAAGCGGAGAGTCAGACTTGGAACAGGACAATATATGGCTTGATCCGAGATTCCGAAGGTTTGATAGGAGGAGGTTTCAGTTACGTGGAAAAAGGAAGCCAAGGGGGAAGTGACGTATCGGAAACTATATTAGAGGAGGAAGGAGGGACTAATTCTTTGTCACGAGCAACGTTAATATCAAGGAGTAGCCTGATACCTTGAGAAGTTCGTTTGAACTCAGTTTTCTGGTGTTTTTGGAATGTACGGAAGATTAATGAGATCTTGGACAACCTGAGAGATAAAGAGTGAGTTAATTGGAAGGGAGGGAGAGCATGTTTAAGCTGAATGTAAATAAGTCAGATTTGGCCGTTCCGCAAACAAAATGCCAGCAGCTTGCTTTGAAGTGAATCTCTTGAACTATGTTAAATAAAACTCTTAAAGAAATATTTCTGTGGATTTTACTAAGCTGAGAAGGGCCAGATACAACAGTCATTATTTATTTTAAGATCTATTTATGTGATGTTTCCAATACTGGGGGGAGAAGGCCATTAAAAAAAGGACATGTTTAGCAATATATTTAGTTTGCAATTCATTAGTTAAGAGACATTTTTATCTTTGCATCTACGGCAATTCCTGTGTTCTGTAGTCCATGGCTTCAGGTTTGCTGATGAAAGCAGAGCAAAGAGATTCAGTTCAGCCCTCTTTGTGTCTCATGCCACTTACGAATAATAATGGAAAACAACTGATTTCCTTATTAGTGACCTGGACTCCATTAGGAGAGACTATTCCAAGTTCAATATCTGCAGTGCCGCATATGTGAATACTCAGATCTGAGCTACGGATGGAGACTTTGAGAAGGCAGATGCTGTATTATCAAAAGTGAGGATACCAAAAGAGTTCAGTATAAGTAAAACTCCTTCAGATTAAAAGATATATTCAAGATTCAGATCTACTGCTAAATAACATTTTTAACCCTTGGCAACAGTTTTTACCACAAATTACAAAGTACACAAATAGAAGCATGACAGTCTTCTTTAGGATCTAGAGAAGGTCCAATGATGGAATAACCTTTGCATCCATCTTGCCATTCTACTGTTGTATTCTGGTTTCCCACTTATTGCTATTTCTTGGTGCACTTTGATCACTTTCTGTAACATGATACTATTTCCTAGTTTCTGTTCTGACCTTGTTGTTACACTTTGGGTAGCTTCTAGTTAGCAAATTTTACTCTTCAGCCTGACTTCTATTGCCTCTGGGATAGAATAGAATAGAGCTGGAAGGGACCTTGGAGGTCTTCTAGTCCAGCCTCCTGCTCAAGTAGGAGAACCTATACCATTTCAGACAAGTGACTGTCTAGTCTCTTCTTAAAAACCTCCAGAGATGGAGCACCTACGATTTCTGAAGGCAAGCTGTTCCACTGGTTAATTGTCCTCACTGTTAGGAAGTTAATTCCAGGTTACTTCTCTCTTTGGTCAGTTTCCAACCATTGTTTCTTGTCTTGCCCTGTGGTGCTTTGGAGAATAGTTTGATGCCCTCTTCTTTGTAGCAGCCCCTCAAATACTGGAACACTGCTATCATATCACCCTTATTTCTTCTTTTCTTTAGACTAGCCAAGTCCTGCAGCCGTTCTTCATATGTTTTAGTCTCCAGGCCTTTGATCATCTTAGTTGCTCTTATCTGAATTTTTTCTAAACTCTCATCATCTTTTTTGTGATATGGTGACCAAAATTGGCTGCAGTATTCCAGGTGTGATCTTACTAGGGTTTTATAAAGCGGTACTAATACTTCGCGTGATCTTGATTCTATGCCTCTGTTTATACAACCCAGGATCGTATTAGGTTTTTTGGTTGCTACTGCACACTGCTGACTCATAGTCAAGTGATTGTTCACTAGGACTCCAAGGTCCCTCTCACAGTTACTGTTTTTAAGACAGGTCTCACCCAATCTGTATTTGTACCTCTGGATTTTCCTGCCTAAATGTAAGACTTTGCTGTTCTCCACATTGAAACTCATCTTGTTGGATAGGGCCCATTGTTCAAGTTTGTCAAGATCTTTTTGGATCCTGAGTTTGTTTTCTGGGGTGTTGGCTACTCCTGTCAGTTGCATGTCATCTGCAAATATGATGAGTTCCCCTTCAATTCCCTCATCTAAGTCATTGATGAAGTTATTGAAGAGTACTGGGCTTAAGACGGAACCTTGTGGTACCCCACTGCTTATTTCTGTCCATGTGGATGTAGTGCCGTTGAGGACTACTCGTTGAATACGGTTTGTCAGCCAGCTACAGATCCATCTGGTGGTGATGTTATCTATTCCACTTTTCCTAACTTACCAAAGAGTAGGTTGTAGTCTACTTTGTTAAATGCCTTACTGAAATCTAAGTGTACAGCGTCCACTGCGTTTCACTGGTCTCCTAGTTTAGTCACTTTATTGAAGAATGAGATGAGATTGGTTTGGCATGATCTGTTTTTAACAAACCTATGCTGGCTACTAGTTATGACTTTGTTTGCTTCTAGTTGTTCGCAGATCTATTTTTTGATTATAACTTGCAACTGTTATTCTGACTTGCATTTGTCATCCAGCACTAACTTCAGAGAGATCACCTATCAGTAGGTGATGCCAGAGCTGGCTGTCTACATATTTATATTAAGATGCAGAAGTATAAATTAACATGGTGAAGTGGAGTCTAGAGCCAGTTTGGGACAGTAGTTAAGGCAACAGGCTAGAAACCGGGACACCATGAGTTCTAATCCTGCCTAAGTATGAAGCTAGTTGGATGACCTTGGGCCAGCTACTCTTTCTGAGCCTTAGGAAGGAAGCAATGGTAAACCATTTCTGAAAAAAACTTGACAAGAAAACTGCAGAGACTTGTCCAAGCAGTCACCAGGAGTCAACACTGCTTTGAAGGCACACAACACACACACACACAAACACACAAAAAACTGGAGTCTGGATCCGTGAAGAAGCAGAACTTGGAGAGAGACCTAAATATAGGTTTCGTTTCCTCATCCTTTTCTTGAATTTATTTATGTATTTATTTATGCATGTATTTATTTATTTATTTTATGTTAAGATATTTAAATTTAATAGCTGGAGCAGTGGGGTTGTGCTCAGTTATAGCTCACTGGTTGAAGAATGCTGCCTCCTGTGTGAGACAATCTGCGCTGTGATTGGTTGTGGTGGATGTGGAGGGGGAGTTTCCCTTTTTTCCCGCTTTTTTCTTCTGCGTGCCTTGTATGCTCTGTGATTTACCTCATGATACTCCTGTTTGCCTGACTATCTAGTTTGTTGTATATATTGATGTAAAATATATTTATTTATATAAAACTTCAAGTAGGTGTCAGCATCTATGACTTCATTTGGACACCTGCTGCACAATTCCCTGACAGTTTACTTACTTACTTCTTCATTCAATTTATATGGCTGCCCATCTCAAACACATAACTCTGGATGGCATTGGCAGGAATGACTGTACAATAGCAGGAGAGAGAGATATGATAACAAAGGGCAATTGTGAGAAGTCATATAATCATCTAAAGGAGAAATAGATAATCCAGAGTTGAAAGGCTTTCAATGCCAACATAACCCATTTCTCCCCCTGAGATATTTAGGCCGTAATTGCCTAATTATGCTTCCACAATGTCTTTTTCTATTACTGCTGAGTTTTGGTACCTGACACTAATTTTTGTAGACACTAATGAAGACATGACAATACACCTATTGGCACTGCACAGGACTGTTTAATTACTTGTCTGGAAAAGAGAGATAATGTCTTATCATTCCCCAGGGGAAGTCACCTTGTCTCATTTTGAGAGATAATCACCCACAGCTCAAGAGAAAAACATGCCTTACAAAAGTCCAATGTGCAAATGTGCTTCCTTTTAGAGTTTTCCACATGTTTATACAGGTAGCCCTCAACTTATGACCAAATTGGAACCAGAATTTCACTGTTAAACAAGGCAGTTGTTAAGTGAGTTGTGCCCAATTTTATGACCTTCAGTATCCTTCCAAACAACAATCAGGGTTAATTTCTTTTAGGATTGACTCATTGGAACGCTTTACAGTCCAAGGCACTCTCAAGAACCTTCATAAGTACTAAACCACTTCACATTCTCTCTCTCTCTGTCTCTCTCTCTCTGTTTCTCTCTCTGTGTCTCTGTCTCTGTCTCTGTCTCTCTCTCTCTCTCTCTCCCTCTCTCTCACTCTTTTCTATCTGTCTACCAATCTATTACCATCTCTCTCTCTCCCCTTCCCTCCCTCCCTCCCTCCCTCCCTTTCTCTCTCTCTCTCTCTCTCTCTCTCTCTCTCTCTCTCCATCATCATTCATCATCTATCTGTCTACCAATCTATTACCATCTCTCTCTCTCTCTCTCTCTCTCTCTCTCTCTCTCTCTCTCTCTCTCTCTCTCTCTCTCTCTCTCTCTCTCCATCATCATTCATCATCTATCTGTCTACCAATCTACCATCTCTCTCTCTCTCTCTCCATCATCATTCATCATCTATCTGTCTACCAATCTATTACCATCTCTCTCTCTCTCTCTCTCTCTCTCCCCTTCCCTCCCTCCCTTTCTCTCTCTCTCTCTCCATCATCATCCATCATCTATCTGTCTACCAATCTATTACCATCTCTCTCTCTCTCTCTCTCTCTCTCTCTCTCTCTCTCCATCATCATTCATCATCTATCTGTCTACCAATCTATTACCATCTCTCTCTCTCTCTCTCCATCATCATTCATCATCTATCTGTCTACCAATCTATTACCATCTCTCTCTCTCTCTCTCTCTCTCTCTCTCTCTCTCTCTCTCTCTCTCTCTCTCTCTCTCTCTCTCTCTCTCTCTCTCTCTCTCTCTCTCTCTGTGTGTGTGTGTGTGTTGGGGAAGCATTACATACTTTTCTAGGTTTTGTGTAATGCTGCATTAAAATATTTCTAGGCATACAGCTTGGATGTCAAAAAATAATATTTTAATGAACTCAAAGCAATGTTAAATAGAGTTATATGACTACAATTAATAAGGGGAAGAAGAGGTCAAGATAGATGGACATTCTTAGGAAGGGGACATTAAAAGTCCAACTGAAACACACTTCCAGTGGGGGCACACAACACAACAGAACATCCCAGCCTTTACTTCATTTCTCAGTTGCTGTAAGTTCTCAACTTCTTGCTCAAATTAACATGCATTCAGGCATAATTTCCCCGAAAGACAAATAGGTTGCACTGAATTTTCCTGGTCACAATCTTTCCAAATATTATTTCTTTATAATCTCCTATATGTTCAAAAACTAGCCCTGGGTTGTTTGTTTGAGAAATCATATGTCCAAAATACAAGATACAGATAGTCCTTGACTTACAGCCATTCATTTAGTGGCTGTTTGAAGTTACAAGAGCACTGGAAAAAAAAGCGATCATTTTTTTACACTTACAACCACGATCACATCATCAAAATTTGGACGCTTGGCAACTGGCTCGTATTTATGATGGTTGCGGTGTCCCAAGTCATGTGATCACATTTTGCTACTTTCTGACAAGCAAAATGAATGGGGCAATCAGATTTACAACTGTGTTACTAATTTAACAACTGTACTGATTCACTTAACAACTGTGGCAAGAAAGGTCATAAAATGGGGGCAAAGCTCACTTAACAAGTGTCTCACTTAGCAATGGAAATTTTGGGCTCACTTGTGGTCGTAAGTCGAGAACTATCTGTATCCATCAACATCTAAACTGAGAGCTGCTGTCCATGGTGCTGTAACACATCTGCCTATTTTGTTTTCTTCCTTGACTCTTCCCATCATGGGTGTGGAGCTACTTAAGTCACAAGCCTTTTTTTATTGCTCTGATAACTTATTTGCATTATGCTCTCATGTGTGTATTATTTAACAGTTAAGCACTGTTGATTTATCGTAAGGTTTCTAAACAAAGAGGCATTTTGGTATGCCGACTCAGGTCATGGACTGGAAATTCAAAACTATTGTGGGGAAAATAGGAGGCAGGAACATTATGAAGGTCACCTTGAGTTGTACAAAATAAAAACAGGAGATAAATCTAGCAAATAAAATAAATAGGCTAGGAAAGCTCTACATAAATGCTAAGTGCTAGGATTTTGTATCTAATATTTAGTCCAATAATGCAATGATTAAGAAATAAAATAATCATCCATAAATGAAATGAGAAATGCAGGTGATAAAAACAAATAGAAGGAATAATGAGAAAGAAAAGAACATAAAAGTCCATAATTACTTTCACTGAGTGCTTGAAAGCACTCAAAGCATTCACTGCACTATTGAGAATAATCAATACAACATAGCTGTAAACTGGTTAGTGGTACAGATTGAAGCTGAAACATAAGCCTGCTTCAGGCATGAAAGAAACTGGTGACAAAATGCTTGCATTTCAGGAGAATAAGGACTAATGAATTAAGTTGCCTGTCCTTAAATTGTCCCCGTATGTAGAGGATAACTGCTTGTAATTTTATTTATTTATTTCATATGGCACAGAAAAATTCAGCATGGTGCATAAAATTCACAGAAACAAAATATAAAACACCATTTGGACTTCCGGATTGGAGACTTTATTATCAAGCAGCTACTTTGCTTTGGCTTAAAGAATGGATTACTCTGAGAAATAAGCGAATTCTCTAATTAGAGGGATATGACCTTCAACTAGGCTGGCATGCCTTTTTATGGTATGAGAAAGCTAAAATACATAAGTACTTTCAAAACCATGCTATAAGAAATGTTTTACTCTCTGAATGGGAGAAAGTTAGACACAAAATGTATATGAAAATTCCTGAGTGGCTTTCAACGATGGAAGCATTTGCTTATCCGAATCTGATTAATTATGATAAACTTGTTAGTTATAAAGACATTTTGGATAAGGACAGAAAACTCAAAGACAGGCAAGCCTTTCAACAACAAGGTATTGACTTAACATGGTGGTCCTATTTGCAAATTCGAACAAGATATGAAAAAGACATAAAAATAATGGGATTTTACAAAGAGCTGACTCCACTTGATAAAATACTTTTTAAAATAGATGAACATTTGATTAAGAAGCTTTATAAATACTTATTAAATTGGAAGATGGAAGGACAACAAGTAAAAGAGACAATGATAGTATGGGCGAAGAACTTTGGATATTCTATAGAATTAGAAGACTGGCAAAAACTGTGGGATAAAAATATCAAACTTACTAAAGCAGTAACATACAAAGAAAACTTATATAAAATGTTTTATAGATGGCATATGACACCAGTTCGCTTAGCAAAAATGTTTAAAAATTTATCGGATACATGTTGGAAATGTAAGCAAAAACCGGGTACTTATTATCATGCCTGGTGGACATGTTCTATTGTAAAAAAATATTGGTCTAAGAGTCATAGATGGTTGGAAAAGATGATGAAAATCCAGATAGAATTTAAACCAGAACTGTTCCTGTTAGGTATATTAAGACCTAACTATGGCAAACAAAATGATTATTTAACATTACATGTATTGATAGCTGCAAGAATAGCATTCGCCCAATTTTGGAAAAATGAAAACCTACCATCAGACCAGATTACAATTTTGAAAATCCTAGATTATGCAGAAATGGACAGATTAACGTTAGAGATGAAGGAGAAAGAGGATTCAATCTTCTATAAAACCTGGGGAAAATTTTATCAGTGGGTTGAAACACGTTAGAGTAAGAAGAGATTTTATAGCTTTATTATATTAAGTATAAAGCTTGATGATTGGAAATAGTTGTTGTGCTATCAACTATGTTAATTATTTAAAGGAATATTACTGTTTTACCAAATGTCAGTTGTAACTATATCGATTTATTCTTATAAATGTCTAGTATTATATAAACAATAATACTCAATATGAAGATCCGGACGACAGCTTGTTCGCTGAATTACGTATTTACTGTAGTTATCCACACCCTGTCCCCTTTATCCTGATTTCCCTGTACCCACCCTGACCCCACCTTTTCCCTACCCATATAACATCTAATAAAATATATTTAAAAAAATAAAATAAAACACCAGAGCAATGAATTATTTTAAAAACACACAGTACAGGTAGTCCTCGACTTACAATAGTTCATTTAGTGACCGTTCAAAATTACAAAGGCACTGGGAAAAATGACTTATGACTGTTTTGCACACTTACAACCACTGCAGTATCCCCATGGTCATGCAATCAAAATTCAGATGCTTGGAAACTGACTCATATGCAGTTGCAATGTCATGGGTTCACATGATAACCTTTTGTGACCCGCTGACAAGTAAAGTCCATGAAGAAGCCAGACTCACTTCACAACTGTGTCACTAACTTAACAACTGCAGGGATTCATTTAACAACTTTGGCAAGAAAGGTTGTAAAATGGGGCAAAATTCACTTAACAAATGCCTCACTTTGGGCTTCATTGTTGACTAATTGTATGGCATTGCAAAAATGCAACAGAGTGCATAAAATTCACAGAAACCACATATAAAACAGGTATCAAAACATAAAACATCAAAGCAGTGAATTATTTTAGAAGCCCACAGTACGAGTAATGAATAAAATGATGAATAAAATTAAATTATGTATGATCATTTACTGGAGTGACTAAACCTATGGCCAGATATCTAGATAAGTTTAACCATTGGGCAGCACTGCCCTCAGGATGATGCATTTGATGCAGGGGCCCAGGGAACCTTTTGAGGGGCACTCTATTGCAATACGTACAATATATAATTTGTGGGATGTTCCCTCAGTCACAATTAGGATTATTAACTGCATTTATATTTCCAGTATTGGCACCTGCCATGGTTAGTTCAGATCTCTTGTGATGCACCCTGGGCAACATAACTCTGTCATGACTAAAGAGTCTACATATTCTGGCTGCTGGATCTCACAAGGATCCATCTCCCAGCAAAAAGCAGCAGCATGAATGAATATAGAAAATAAGTAGTTGGAAATAGCTCCTCCTATTGAGGAATTTTATGTGATTTAGGTGTCTATGGAGATTCTCAGTCATCCAGGTCATGGTTCTTATCCCAAAGGTGCTTTTTCAAGAGGCAACTGGACTCTCTTTGTTTTTCCTTAAAGACATTTCATTTGTCATCCAAGAAGCTAATAATAATAATGATAACGTTGGAAGGGACCTTGGAGGTCATCTAGTCCAACACCCTGCTCAGGCAGGAAACCCTATACCATTTCAGACAAATGGCTGTCCAGTCTCTTCTTAAAAACTTCCAGTGTTGGAACATTCACCACTTCTGGAGGAAGGATGTCTCACTGGTTAATTGTTCTAACTGTCAGGAAATTTCTCCTTAGTTCTAGGTTGCTTCTCTCCTTGATGAGTTTTCATCCGTTGCTTCTTGTCCTGCCTTCAGGTGCTTTGGAAAATAGCTTGACTCCCTCTTCTTTGGGGCAGCCCCTGAGATATTGGAACACTGCTATCATGTCCCCCCTCGTCCTTCTCTTCTTTAGACTAGACATACCCAATTCTAGCAACCGTTCCTTATATGCTTTAACCCTCCAGTCCCCTAATCATCTTTGTTGCTCTTCTCTATACTCTTTCTAGAGTCTCAACATCTTTTTCACATTGCAGTGACCAAAACTGGATGCAGTATTCCAAGTGTGGCCTTACCAAGGCATTGTAATGTGGTATTAATACTTTACGTGATCTTGCTTCTATCCCTCCGTTAATGCAGAGTTTTGACTGAACTGAATTTAAGAAGCTTCTTGGATGAGAAACGAAACGTTTTCAAGGAAAAACAAAGAAATTCCAGTTAAAAAAAGCACCTTTGGGATATGTGATTTAAGATTTTGATTTTCCATGCCTGCACTTAACTGGGAAAGCTTGCATGGATAAAAGTTGTTCACCACTTGGAAAGCAAAGAAAGGATGTCATATTTACACTGCCCTTTCTAAACATTAATGTATTACCATAGTTCCTTGAATATCAGAACATTTGTTATTCCCTCCTGCCTAACATTAAGGGAAAAAGTTGAAAGGAAGCACTTTTTGTTTTAGAAAAATCAACATATTATTATATTAAAGTAATTCTATGCTGCCCGCTCTCTTAACCACTCATGGTGACTTCTAAACTGTAATTAAAAGAGTCATATTGTTAAAACAAAACCTCAACACATTATTAAAATAAAACATCCCCTATTTTATAAGGAATAAAAAATGTTTAAATAGTTCAAACAATTTAAAGGCTTGAGTAAACAAGTATTTTGAATTCCCTCCTAGATTATAAAGAAATTGCATCCAACCCAGAAGTGGTTTGTGCATTGTGACCTATAAAATTCAGCCCAAAATATTTGCTACAATAATGCATTAACACAGACATGTCAAACACAAGGCCCAGGGGCCGGATGTGGCCCGCAAAGTGGTTTAATGTGGCCCGCGAAGCCATCCTGGAAACAGTGAGGGAACTGGTCCCACTGCCTTGGCCCTGGCTGAGGCCAGCTGGGAACCAATGTACAATTTTGTGGTGGACATCTTGGCACTTGCCCCGGTGGACCATGCCATGGCACTTGCCCTGGTCCCACCCCCTTCTGCCAGAGACCCTCAGATCTATCCCACTCCTGCCCAGGCCCCCACAGGGCCCCAGTAGGCCACACCCACTCTATCCACGCCCAACCGGTAGGCTGCACCCACTCTGGCCACACACCCCCAGCCCCCCCAGGGCAACCGCAATGCTGATGCGGTCCTCAGTGAAATTGAGTTTGACACCCCTGCATTAGCAGAATGGAGGATTCTGGACTACAGTACAGATACTCCTTGACTAGAAACACAACCAGGATGAGAATTTCCATTCCTAATCAAGGCAGCTGTTTAATTAATTAATTCACTTATTTATTTAGAAAACTTATTTGCTGCCCATCTTGTGTCCAATGATTTGTTAAGTAATTCACACCTGATTTTACTGCCTTTTTTTGACAGTTATTAAGTGAATCACTGCAGTTCTTAAGGGATTCATGCAATTGTTAAGCAAACGTGGCTTCCCCACTGAGTTTGCTTGTTGGAAGCTGGCTGGAAATCTTGTGGAAAATGAAAGGACTCTTACGAATTCCAGAGGGTTTTAGCAGAGAGATTTATTGCGCAGGTTCAGAAGCAATTGCAACAAGGAATTCTGAACCCCGAGGGCGGGTTCAGACTTCAGTTTTATACCTTTCTTTTTTTTTCTTTTCAGGAACAAAGGAATACACATTGAAATACACATTGTAATACATTAGGTTCGTTTCTCATGGGTATACAATGGAGAGTTTGCTACATACATTGTATCCAAGTGCAATGCGCATTAGATTAGTCACATACTACTAACACAGCACTATTCCAGTAATTATGCAGACACATCATTATTCTAATGTTTGTTCATTATTCCACATTAGGAAGGTTGACTTTAGGGTGCTGCAGCCATTGATGGTTTCCAAGGGCCCAAATTTTGATAATGTGATTATGAGATGCTACAATAAGCTTTTTCTGCAGTGACCACTGCTTTATGGAACATCCTCTGCTCAGAGATCAGAATAGCCCCCACCCTGTTGGTCTTTTGTAAGGCCCTAAAAAACTGACTACGCTGTCATTCCTGGTGTGCTGATTGTGTTAAGGTCCAGTTTTCAGGCTGTGTTGCTAACTGCCCAAGTATCTCTGCTGCTGTATATATTGGATATTTTATTGTTTTTAAGTGTCTTAATTGTAACATAAGAACAAACTCATCAGGACAAGGTTCAGCAGCCCATCTGCATTTGAAAGACAAAGGTCACTCTTTTGAAGACAGCAAAGTCCACATTCTGGACAGCGAAGACTGCTGGTCAAAGAGGCTACCTACATTTAGACCAGGGGTTCTCAACCTTGGCAACTTTAAGACTTGTGGACTTCAACTCCCAGAATTCCTCAGCCAGCTTTGAATTCTGGGAGTTGAAGTCCTCAAGTCTTAAAGTTGCCAAGGTTGAGAACCCCTGATTTAGACTGAACAGCCTTCTCTCAACAGAATGGGAGGGATATGACACCACTTATCTCCTGTTTACAACACAATCCATTCAACAGTTCCAAGAAGATTCCACACCCGTGTGCACCATTCAGGGGACCCCCGAGGGCACAGATGAACCTCCACATGGCTTCAACGACTCTCAGAAAGAGTGCTAATGATCAGATGACTGCAAGGAATATAAATCCTGCCATTCTCCATCATTCAGCCAGAACTGATGAAGCTTCTTGGATGAGAAATGAAAGTCTTCAATGAAAAACAAGGACCAGTTGCCTTTTGGGAAAAAAAAGAAGCACATTTGGGACAAGCATGACCTATATGATTGAGAATCTCCATAAATAATTTTAATATAGTTTTTGCATTGTGAGCCTCCCAGAGTCATTGATTGAGATGGGCAGCTATAGAAAGTGAGTGCTTGAATGAATGAATGAATGAATGAATGAATGAATGAATGAATGAATGAATGAACGAATAAACAAACAAATCTAAATGGTAGTAAGTGCCAGACTGGTCATAAGTCACTTTTTTCCCCAGTGCCATTTGTAACTTCAAATGGTCACTAAACAAATGGTTGTAAATTGAGAACTACTTGTAGCTGATGGTATTGGGAGATGTGAAAGGAGCATTCCCAAAGATTGCATTACTTTTGGCAATTGGGAATCCCCTGGGCAAAGGTGTTGTCACTGGCAAATCCTTTCAGCCTAGAAGCTTTGTCAGTGCTTGTGACACAGATATAGACAGCTGATCCTGTGCATACCTCAGTTTCATCTTGAATATGACATTGCACACCTTTGTGAGCACCTTAAATTGGACTCAGCAGGCAGACGGCAACTGGTGAAGTGCTTACATCACGGGGATTGAACGGAATAATTGGGAAGCCTCATTCATTCCCCCTGTTACTGTTGCATTCTGTGTCAACTGAGATTTCCAGGCTATCTCCAAGTCTGCTCCCAAAGTAGGGCTTTATAAGAATCCTAACTTAAGAATTATTTGTGTGTGTCTCACTTAATTGAGGTTACTGGTGCTTGCGTCAATCAAATCTCTCTTCACTAGATAAGGACACATTTGGTTTATCAGCCAACAACGATAGAAGTCTCTCTAGTCTTACATAAACGTCCAGCATCAACACTAAATCAAGAAGGATTCAAGTCAGATCCTTAAAGGAGAAGGCAATCGGGACTAGATAGGAAGAATGCCTTCGAGGTGGGGATCTCTTTCCTTTTCAAGGTGGGGATCTCTTTTCCTTAACCCCACATAATTGCAAATTTTGGAAACTGAGTGAACCAGGATGCTTCTCTGCTTCTATTGTTAGAAATACCATCAAGTCAGAAAAGTTATCCTGGTCAAATGCCCAAGAATTCTGGCTGATGTGGTGTTTTCTTTCCTCTTCCTTTTGCAATATTTACAAGACTGCCTTCTGCCAGTAAATACCTCTCATCGACCAGTTCGCTCCCACAGAGAGGGCCTCCTCAGGGTGCCATCGGCTAAGCAGTGTCGGCTGGTGGTGCCCAGGGGGAGAGCCTTTTCTGTGGGGGCACCGACGATGTGGAACGAGCTCCCCCCAAGAACTCCAGACGTGTCATGATCTCCGCACCTTCAGAAGAGAATTGAAGACTCATCTCTTCAATCAAGCCGGCCTGGCCTAGACCTCCTCGGGTTTTTATGTAAATCTTTATGTAAATTTTTTAAACAAGGTTGTTCGGGTTTTAGAATTGGGATTTTAACAGGTTTTAGTAACAGCCATGTATTAATTTAATTTATTTTTAAATATTTATTATTATTATCTGTTTTAATTGGGCTGTAAACGGCCCTGAGTCCTACGGGAGAGGGGCGGTATAGAAATTTAAGAAATAAATAAATAAATAAATAAAATAAATATACAGTGAGGAAGAAAAAGGGGGCGATCCAGAGAGATGAACAATTTAGAGACAAAAAGAACCATTCTCCCTGACCATCTACAATTGGGTTCTTGCCATCTGTATTAATGGGATGGTGATTGAGCCTCCACACGGAGAGGGTTAATGAGGCCAGCTGATAGTTTAAGCAAACTGTATTTCCTGACACCATTGTGAAGGGGGCAGGAACCATCTTTTCCTAAGTGCTTGGCAAGGTAAGTCACCATATCAGTTCAAATGCATCAGCCATTCATGCAAATGCTATAATTATCCTTGTAAAGAGTCCTTCTTTTTTGGATCATCTCTGAGATCAACCACTGCCAAAAAAAATGGGTTCTGTAGCTTGTGAGAAAGAGTCGGGTGTGATTACACAAGCTGCGAGTAATATTTGGCACTTCAGCTGGAACTTGGAAACGCACACAAATCCCTTTATTTGGATTTGGTAGGGATGAGATAAAAATGCTAATTGAGGACTGGCTTTGATGAGAACCACTCAGAAGAAAAGCTTCCTGCCTGAGGAAAAGCTTAGAGGTGCATCTTGTCATGGTGCATACCTAGATTTCACTAATAATAATAATAATAATAATAATAATAATAATAACAACAACAACAACAACAACAACAGCAACAGCAATAACAACAATAAAGTTGGAAGGGACCTTGGAGGTCATCGAGTCCAACCCCCTGCTCAGGCAGGAAATCCTATACTATTTCGGACAAATGGCTGTCCAGTCTCTTCTTAAAAACTTCCAGTGTTGGAGCATTCACCGCTTCTGGAGGCAGGTTGTTCCATTGGTTAATTTACTAACTGTCAGGAAGTTTCTCCTTAGTTCTAGGTTGCTTTTCTCCTTGATTAGTTTCCACCCATTGCTTCTTGTCCTGCCTTCAGGCGCTTTGGAGAATAGCTTGACTCCCTCTTCTTTGTGGCAGACCCTGAGATACTGGAACACTGCTATCATGTCGCCCCTCGTCCTTCTCTTCATTAAACTAGACATACCCAATCCCAGCAACCGTTCCTCATACGTTTTAGCCTCCAGTCCCCTAATCATCTTTGTTGCTCTTCTCTGTACTCTTTCTAGAGTCTCAGCATCTTTTTTACATCATGGTGACCAAAACTGGATGCAATATTTCAAGTGTGGCCTTATAAGGCATTGTAAAGTGGTATTAATACTTCACGTGATCTTGATTCTATCCCTCTGTTAATGCAGCCCAGCACTGTGTTGGCTTTTTTGGCAGCTGCAGCACACGGCTGGCTCTTATTTAAGTGATTGTCCACTAAGACTCCGAGGTCCCTCTCACAGTTACTACTATTGAGCAAGGTACCCCCTATACTATACCTGTGCATTTGGTTTCTCTTGCCTAAATGTAGAACCTTACATTTTTCACCATTGAATTTCATTTTGTTAGATAGCGCCCAGTGTTCAAGTTTGTCCAGGTCCTCCTGTAACTTAAGCCTGTCTTCTGGAGTGTTGTCTATTCCTGCCAGCTTGGTGTCATCCGCAAATTTGATGAGTTCCCCATCTATCCCCTCGTCCAAATCATTGATGAAGATGCTGAAGAGCACTGGCCCTGGATTATCTTGGTTTCTTTTTTTCCCCCTTGAAAACATTTCACTTCTCATCCAAGTCTCTTCAGTTCTCTAGAACTGGAGTAAGCTTCTTGGATGAGAAGTGAAGTGTTTTCAAGAAAAAAAACAAAGTCCAGATGCTTTTTGGGAAAGCACCTTTGGGACAACCATGACCTGGATGATTGAGAATCTCCGTAGACACTTCTGACCAGGAAGCCAAGTCAGATCTCAGCTCCCATCCTCCCAATCCAGGAGTTAGGCTCAGTGTTCACAACTGTTTGCTTCTTGGAGCTGTGAGTAACTGGCCCAAGGTCAGCTACAGTAGCTGGCTTCATGTCTAAGGCCAGACTGGAACTCATGTCTCATGGTTTTTATCCTTTAATCACTACTACACCAAACTGGTTCTCACAGATTCTTATAAAATCTTTGCTAATACTAGTTATTGAGAGCCACCAACTGCTAGAATTTGCTAGAATTTGTATCAAGGATAGAATAGGAATGCAGCCAAGTCAAAATAGTAATAAAACTATTTGGGACTTCCTCCTATTGTTCTTCAAAAAAACAAAAAGCTCTGAGGAAAGTAAACTAAAATACAACCACTAGCCCACAGTTACCCAAAGTCCATTGGTTAGGGTTACAATTGGCAGCTTTGGGCCATTCTCTTTCTTCATTTCTAGTATGAAGGAGAATATTTGGAGCTTTGGATTGAAATGGTCCTTAGTGCTCTCTGGGCTTGGTTGCTTTCTTGCAGATGTTTTATTACCCAAACTAGATAACATCATCAGTGCTAGTAAGGAACCGAATAAGGGTGTTAGAAGGGACCTCCACAAGCCCCTGGACAAGCAGGATACACCATAACATTTCAGACAAGTGGCTGTCCGGTCTCTTCTTAAGAACCTCCAGTGATGGAGCACCCACAACTTCTATAGGAAAGCTGTTCCATTGGTTAATTATTCTCACTTCTCACTTCACTGTTAGGAAATTTCTCCTTAGTTCTAGGTTTTCATCCATTGTTTCTTGTCTTTGGAGAATAGGTTGACCCCCTCTTCTTTGTGGCAGCCCCTCAAATATTAGAAGACTATTATGTCATCCCAAGTCCTCCTCCTCCTCCTCCTCCTCCTCCTCCTCCTCCTCCTCCTCCTCCTCCTCCTCCTTCTCCTTCTCCTTCTCCTTCTCCTTCTCCTTCTCCTTCTCCTTCTCCTTCTCCTTCTCCTTCTCCTTCTCCTTCTCCTTCTCCTTCTCCTTCTCCTTCTCCTTCTCCTTCTCCTTCTCCTTCTCCTTCTCCTTCTCCTTCTCCTTCTCCTTCTCCTTCTCCTTCTCCTTCTCCTTCTCCTTCTCCTTCTCCTTCTCCTTCTTCTTCTTCTTCTTCTTCTTCTTCTTCTTCTTCTTCTTCTTCTTCTTCTTCTTCTTCTTCTTCTTCCATATCTGTTCACTAGACTAGACAAACCCAATTCCTCAACCATTCTTATGTTTTAGCCTCCAGCCCTCTAATCATCTTTGGTGCTTTTTTTGGTACTCTTTCCAGAGTCTCTACATCTTTTTCATAATATGGTGACCAAAATTGGATGGAGTGGGGTTTTGCTCTATTTTGCAAAGATTTGCAATTATGCAGAAGTAGGTGTGCTGAACAAAAGAGATCCCCTCCTCCAAAGGACTCATCCTGGGTAATCTGGATTGCACTCTCCTTTAAGGATCTGACTCGAACCCTTCTTGATTTAGTATTGATGTTGGACACTTACGTAACACTAGAAAGACTTTTATCATTGTTGGCTGATAAACTAAGTTTGGGTAGTGAAATGACTGTTGGAAAACAACCAAGCTCAGAGATCACTCACTTCTAGTTCTCCATGTTGCATGATCTAGAAGCTGAATTCCACGTTTCATTGGCCAAAGGGCAGCCATGGCAGATTTAAGACCTGCTGCCCAGCTCTTTTTAAATAAGAGCCTGGAATTTCATCTCAGCACTCCAAGCAACCTTTTATTGTGGTGTGGACACCTAGCCTGACGTCTTTTTTTCCATTTCCAAGATAATGGCTGCTTGTAAATTACAGTCTGCTCTGAGTTTTGTGATAATGACCTATTACTGCCTCTTGAAATGGTAAGATCAGTACCTTTCTAAGTAGCCAATTCCTGGATGCATTAATGGAACTGAAATGACTTTTTTTTTATCGGGATTGAACCTTGATGTCATAAAGTTCAGCTGCCTTCAGAGACCATTAAGAGAAATCCTAGCTGACTGTTCAACTTCTTCACCACCATCACAAAAATTACCTAGGCAGGCAAAGACTATGGATCGGTGAAATACAGCAGGAAACCTTGGGGAAAGAAAAAAAAAAAAGAAAGAAAGATGAAATTGCAGGTTTACCTGTATTTTAAGGAAAATTGAGGATTTAAGTATAGTCCATGTGTTCAAGTTGGCTGACCAGATTCATATGTCTCAGAGTGATAAGTAAAAGAATAAAAATAATTTCTTTTCATTGCGGAAAATTTGTGATCCAGTTTCCAGCTCAAACACGTTATCTCAGTATGTATTTCTTTTGGAGGGGGTGGGGAGTTAAACATCATGCAAGCTGGGCTTTGTTTCTTATTCTCCATCTATTAAAGGAACAGGATGAAGAGGACTGTTGGACAAAAATTAAAGAAGTGTCCAGTTGGAAATAGTTCCAAAGGTGCTTTTTCAAAAAGCAACTGGAGTTTGTTTTGTCCTTGAAGACATTTTGCATCTCATCCAAGCAGCTTCTTCAGTTCTGACTGAATGGCGGAGGATGGAAGGATTTATGTTCCTTGTGGTCATTATCACTCATTCTGAGAGTTATTGAGGCCATCTGGAGGATCCATGCCCATTTGCACTATTCAGGTGACCCTGAGGGCCCACATAAACCTACAGGTGGCCTCAACGACGGTCAGAATGAGTGATAATGACCTGATGCAAGGAATATAAGGAATATCCTTCCTTTGCTTCTCATTCAAGAAACTTCTTCAGTTCTGAAGCCTCCAGATTCCAAAACATAGCCTACATCTAGAACATACAATAATAGAATTGGAAGCGACCTTGGAGGTCTTCTAGTCCAATCCCTGCTCAAGCAGGAGATCCTATACAATTTTTTTAAAGCTTCCAGTGATGGAACATAACAACATAAGATCATAAGAAGAGCCATGCTGAATCAGGCCAAAGCCCATCGAATCCAGCATTCTGTGTCACACAGTGGCCCACCAATTCTACATGGGGATCTTGAGCAGAAAGAGAAGGCAAAACCCTCCCTTTCCCTTGACCCCCAACAAATGGTACTCAAGGGAATCCTGCCTGCCTCAACCAACATAGAGGCGGCACATGGACATCCGTTTTAGTAGCCACCGATACACTTGGCATCCATGAATCTGTCTGACCCTGCCTTGAAGCTATCAAGGCTGACAGCTATCACGACCTCTTCTGGAAGTGAATTCCATAAATAAGCGACCCTCTGGGTGAAGAAATATTTCCCTTTATTTGTCCTCACTTTCTTACCTACGAGCTTTAGGGAGTACCCCCTTGTCCTAGTATTGTGTGCTAGAGAAAAGAATTTTTCTCTATCCACCTTTTCTATCCCATGCATGATTTTACACACTTCGATCAAGTCACCCCTTAAACGTTGTCTTTCAAGGCTGAAGAGACCAAGGCGTTGCAATCTGGTTTCATAAGGGAGGTGCTCCATTTCCTTGATCATTCTTGTTGCCCTTTTTTGCATCTTTTCCAGTTCCATTATATCCTTCTTGAGGTGCGGTGACCAGAACTGTACACAGTACTCCAAGTGTGGTCTCACCATCGATTTGTACAGAACACCCACAACTTCTGGAGGCAAGAATTAGTTGATTGCGCTCACCATTAGGAAATTTCTCCTTGTAAGGAGAGTCCCACATTGGTATTATCCTAATCTCAGCATTTTGTGTTTCTATTATGTAAGAGAAAATAATAATAAAAAAAGATTTCAACAATGAACTTTTGGCTCTCAGTTTTAGTAAGAAAATATATCAGGAGTAAAAATAGACCTTAAAAATCTGCAATATTTGCAGTTTCCCCCCCCCAAAGGATTCCCAAAAGATAACTATATTAATGTTCTACAGAAACAACAACAAAATAAGAATAAAAAAGATTAAAAACCAGAATTCTGGAAATGCATCTTAGAAACTACACCATATTATTTTATGAAATAATTGTTCATAGATAATGTTGACTTCATTAGACCTCTGGAACACTTAGCCCTGAATGGTTTCTTATTAGGAGCTCCAATTCTGCACTTAAATATTGGATTAAATTTTTTGGTGTTCAGTTCATTATGATGAGAAGTAGACAGTAAAGTACTTTAACAGAGCTGATAGAAGAATATTTTATTATGTCATCTCTGGATGGCCCAGCTTGTTTTTGAGATAGAATTTCAACACATGAATTTGATATGTACACGATACAAAGTGGTTTCACCACTTTGGCAACTATAGCTAGTCCTGTTAATATTTCTGGATTTGGTCTACCATCTTAAAACTACTAATCATAATCCCCTGATGAAAGTAATCCCTCAGCAAAACAATTGTATACAGGCAATATGATCACAATTAAAGGTCAGTATTTTTGTTACTATGTAAGGGGTTTGTTAAATGAATGCAACCAATGGTGGGATTCAAATATGTGAACAACCAGTTCTCTGTGTGGATGCTGCTTCCGGAAGCTCATTCTGGGCCTGGGCAACAAAAAATTAGCTACTGGTTCTGCTGAACTGGTGCGAACCGGCTGAATCCCACCGCTGAATGCACCCAATTTTTACAATCTTTTTAAAACTTGGTAAGTGAATTACTGCAGTTCTTAAGTAAATCACATTGATTTTGAGCAAATCCAGCCAAGCATCTGAATTTTAAGCAGGTGATCATGGGATGCTGTGACAGTCCTAAGTGCAAGGACCGATCATAAATCACTTTTTTCAATTCTTTTATAACTTTGAATGCTCGCTAAAGGAATGGTTATAAGTTGAGGACTATCTGTATTAAGCTAAATGTGTATATGAGATGCATGTTTATTTATTTGACTTATATGCCGCCCTTCTCCCCAGACTCAGGGTGGCTCACAGCAAAAATACAAGTACAAAAATATAAATCAATTAAAATAGTAATATACAATATAAAAACTATATAACTATTACCACTCATACAACATACAGTCCCCATCAAAGGCCCAGGGGCAGAGCACAGCTCACACGCCCCAAGCCTGTCTGCATAAATGTGTTTTTAAGAGTTTTCGGAAAGCTAGGAGGGAGGGAGCAGTACGAACCTCTGAGGGAAGTTGGTTCCAGATGACTGGGGCAGCAACAGAGAAGGCCCTAACCCTAGGTCCCACCAGACGGCACTGTCTAACAGACGGGACCCGTAGGAGGCCAACCCTATGTGCCCTAACCGGTCGCTGGGATTCATGGGGCAGAAGACGGTCCCGCAAGTATCCTGGCCCATTGCCATATAGGGCTTTATAACCAACACTTTGAATTGTGTTCGGAGACCAATTGGCAGCCAGTGCAGCTCACGGAGGGCTGGAGTGATATGAGCATGTCTTGGGAGACCCAAGACGGCTCGTGCGGCCGCATTCTGGACTACTTGCAGTCTCTGGACATTCTTCAAAGGTTGCCCCATGTAGAGAGCATTACAGTCTTTGTTATCATCTCTTGCTCTTATTTCGTATGTATTTGCACATTCCAGCTAACAGTTACCCTGAGCTTGAGATTTATATCTCACTGGGAAATTGTGCTTCAGCTCTTGCAAGCTTCCCACTCCTATTGCGACAAGCATACTTAAAGTTCAAAGTTCGTCCTTTAAGAGTCTCAGTTTGAAGTGAAATAAGAGCCCATTTTCAAGCTATAGCAACAGCAAAAATTGCCTTAATTAAAGCTCTACTTTTCCATTGGTGTGGTTCCCTCTCCCATTGTGGTCTTTAATTCAACAACCCCACGGAATGTCAAGAGGTCAGTAAAGTTAGCCATGCTTTAACCAGAATAATTGACAGTGAATAACTGCCTGCTATGAGAAGGTGTATTTTTTTTCTTCCCTTAAAAATAAACAAAAGGAAATATATTGAGGGTTTTGGATGAACAAGTTAAAATTCACAGGATGCAGAGGCGTGTTTTCTACATCCACAGATTTCTGCAGGTGTAGATTGAGCTTGTTGAAATCCCCTTATAATCATCATTATTATAACAAGAATACAATCTTCACTATAATCATCATCACTTATTATTGGTATTAAAATATACAAGGCACTTTGCAAGGGAGCATCTAGGCCTCATCCAGACAGACAAGAAATAAAGGGATAATTTTTAACTCATGGCACAAACACAGGATATGCAAAGGCATGTGGGAGATGGAGCAAAACGTCTTGCCTAGAGAATAGTCCGATAAGAGACAGCACACAGGTAGTCCTCAACGTACAACCACAATTGAAAATTTCTGTCGCTAAGCAAGACATTTGTTAAGTGAGTTTTGTCCCATTTTATGACCTTTCTTGCCACAGTCATTGTTATGTCTGGCCTCTCGCAGCTCATTAAAATCCACGTAAATATGTATTTAAGAGGTTTATTTAATACATTTCAAAAGGATTCATTTCAAAGCAAGCTGCTGGCATTATGTTGGCCTGAACGGCCAAATCAGATCTATTTACATTTAGATAAACAGGCTCTCCTCCTCCTACATCCCAATTAACTTACTCTTTCTTCATCACATTGTCCAAGATCTCATTATTCTTCGATAGGTTTTCAAAACACCAGAAAACTGAGTTCCAAAACACTGCCAAAGTTTTCAGCCCACTCCTTGATTAACGTTGCTCGTGACAAAAGCGTAGTCTTTCTTTCCCCTTCTAATATAGTGTCCGATACGTCACTTCCCCAATTACTTCCTTTTTCCAGTTAACTGACACCTTCGCTTATCAAACCTTCGGAACCTCGGATTAATCCATTTATCTTCTTGTTCTAAATCTGACTCATCATTTTGAGAGTCTGATTCAGAATGCATACAAAGCTCTTCATTGTCTATCTCAGCTGCCGGGAGGGGAAACCACCCAGAGGGGCCTGGCTGCTGATCCTCGGCTGCCGGGAGGGGAAAACACCCAGAGGGGCCTGGCTGCTGATCCTCGGCTGCCGGGAGGGAAAAACACCCAGAGGGACCTGGCTGCTGATCCTCATCCTCTGATACTTCCCAAGCTGGTTCAGGGACACTCACAACAGTCATTAAGTGAATCACGGCAGTTGTTAAGTTAGTAACATGGTTGTTAAGTTGCTTCCCCACTGATTTTGCTTATCAGAAGATTGCAAAAGGTGATCACATGACCCTGGGACACTGCGACCTCCATAAATACATGGCACTTGACAAGTTTCTGAATTTTGATCACATGACACGGGCATGCTGCAATGGTCATAAGTGTGAAAAACGGTCATAAGTCACTGTTTTTCACTGCTATTGTAACTTTGAACGGTCACTAAATGAATGGTTGTAAGTTGAGGACTATCTGTACTGGGTGGGGCCAGAGACTCAGAGGGAATCCTCCCTAGTTTATTGGGCAGTAAAGGTGATGGGGGAGAGATGTACTTTCACACGTGCAAGTTCCTTTTTTTGTAATTTTTTTTATTAATTTTTCCATACAATTCAATAGTACTTATTCAACAACGTGTTGTCTGAGTTCATCATTCACTAATACAAATTTACTTCCTAATCTTTTGTTCTTTTCTCCAGCCATTGATAAAACAAGTCCCAAGTCTGATAGTATTCTGTTTCTTCTTTTTCTTTCAATCTCATATTTAGTCTGTCCATTTCCGCACATTCTAGTATTTTTTTAAATTATTTCTTTCTCTGGTGGTATTTCTTCCTTTTTCCAATATTGTGCAAATATGATTCTTGCCGCTGTTATCACATGTAAAATCAAACATATACTTTGTTTATCAATTTTTTCTGGCATAATACCCAATAAAAAAAGTTCCTTTTAATGTAGCCTTCCAAATAAAGTAAAATTAGTTCATTGGTCATGTTTCCTATTTAATAATAATGATGATAATAATGATAATAATAATAATAATAAAGTTGGAAGGGACCTTGGAGATCATCTAGTCCAACCTCCCAGTCAGGCAGGAAACCCTATACCATTTCTGACAAATGGCTGTCCAGTCTCTTCTTGAAAACTTCCAACGTTGGCTCATTCACCGCTTCTGGAGGCAGGTTGTTCCACTAGTTAATTTGGTCTACCAGGTAAACCTGTTTGGATAGGAGATACCCTCAATAGACTCTACCCATCTTACCTGATTCATCAAAAGGAGTATACTCCAGGTACCACGAGCTAAAAAAAGTCAGCTAGCAGGATCTTTCCACCATGGTGACACCCTTTGGAATATCAACCCCCTGAAATTAGATTGGTCTCATCCCTGTTGGTTTTTCATAAAGCCTTGAAAACTTGGTTTTGTGCCTGAGTCTCTGTGGTAGAGTATAGTCTAGGAGCCCTGGTGGCACAGTGCTTAGAATGTAGTAGTGTAGGCAAACTCTGCCTACAGCCAGGAATTTGATTCTGACTGGCTCAAGGTTGACTCAACCTCCCATCCTTCCGAAGTCAGTAAAATGAGGACCCAGATTGTTGAAGGCAATATGCTGAATCTGTAAACTGCTCAGGGAGGGCTGTAAAGCATTATGGAGCGGTATATAAGCTTAAATCAGAGGTTCTCAACCTTTTTCAGGCCGAGACCCCACCTGTGCCGCCCATGTGCGGCATGACCCCGACCCGCGCCGCGCATGCGCGTGCGACAATCCGAACTGCGCATGCGTGGCGTGACGGGCTGATCCACGCATACGCGGCGCGCGCACGATGGCCTGAACTGTGCATGCGCAGCACGATGGCCCGATCCGTGCATGCTCGGCGCGTGCACGACGGCCCGAACTGCGCATGCACTGCGCGACGGGCCGATCCAAGCATGCGCGGCGTGCACACGACGGCCTGAACCATGCATGCGTGACACAACACCCCGATCCACGCATGCGTGGCGCGACGGGCCGATCCACACATGCGTGGTGTGCACACGACGGCCCGAATCATGCATGTGCGGCGCGACGGGCCAACGGGGAAAAAAATGGCGGACTGCGGCGTCCAGCGACTCCCGCAAAAATTCCTGAGCCAAATGGGGTCGTGACCCACAGGTTGAGAACCGCTGGCTTAAATGCTATTGCTATTCCCAGGAGGGGGGCCTGCATTCCAGAGGACCAAGAGGCAACAAAGTTTAGATAGGTTGGTTGGGAGGAGGAGGGTCAAGACAGCTTCTTTCTAAGAGTTCCTAGACTCTAGTCTAGAGTATATCCTTAATAATGCAAGTAGTTTGTTTTAGTTTGACAATGTTTCTATCTATAGGTGAGGAACAATAAAGGAAGCTGCTTAAAAGTAACTCAAGTGTCTCTCTTCATCTTTGGAACCTGGCAGACAGAGGTTGTAAGCATGGGATGGAATTCTTTCTCCTAGTTGTGTGAAGGATTGGTTGGTTAATGATCAGTTGCTATGTGTTTTATTTTTATGTTGTGTATTTTATTTATTTTAAGCAGCCCAGAATAGTCAGAATGTTACTGTTGTTCCTTGAAAGTTTTATAGAGAATAACCACTTTCCGCCTTGTCTGTCCTCTGCACAGTATTTATTTATTTATTTATTTATAATCAAATTTCTATACCGCCCCTCTCCCAAAGCACTCGGGGCGGTGTACAGCCTAAAATTTAAAACATATAAATATACATAATTTAAAATAATTAAAAGTGAATTAAATAATTTGGCCGTAAAATCCCCATTTAAAACCCAACACTTACAAATCTTAAAAATTTACTCAATCCCCCTAAACATTCTAACCCTACTAGAACCAGAGCTTCTATGCCAGGCCGGCCTGTCGAAAAAGGAACGTTTTTAGTTCCCGACGGAAGGTGCGTAAATCTGTCATTGTACAGAGTTTGGGGGGGGGAGCTTGTTCCATAACGTGGGAGCTCCCACAGAGAAGGTTCTCCCCCTGGTGGCCGCCAGCCGACATTGTCTGGCCGACGGCTCCCTGTGGGAGCGTACCGGACGGTGGGAGGTATTTGCTGGCAGTAGGCGGTCCTGTAAGTATCCGGGTCCGATGCCATGGAGTAGCTAAAAACAGAATATTAACATTCATTAAAGAGGCTTAATTGCAATGAAACCGAGTTAGAAAAATGCAGGCTTTAAAAGAAAAAAGCTTCAAAACTGAGAATATGTTCAGAAGTCCACTTTACAATAACCATTCAAATGGGATTTTTCGTCTGGGTTTTCTTTCGTTAAAAAATGAAGACTGAGTAAGGAAACAGGAGACGTTGATGGTTTGAAATGTGTGAAAGTGAAGTAAATCAGAAGCGGTGTGAATCATTCCTCTTTCATTCCAAGGCAGGCCTCGTGCATAATTTTCTATTACTTGGACGTTTTCACACTTCAGTGTGCTCACATTTTTTTCTTTGGCGGTGAGGATGGGCTGGGGAACGGTTGAAAAGCACAGATTTTAATGTCGTACCTTCAGGCAATTTCTCTGCTTATATCTGTCTGCTGTGAAAATGTTTGCCTTATATTTTCCCTATTAAAAAAGATCATCAAAATGATTAGAGGAGTTGAACCACCATCCTAAAAGGAAATATCTATTAATAATATTGATTCATTTAATTTATATGGCTACCTAGGGTCAAGGTACACCCAGGGAACTGAAAATGGATTCTCTTCTAAATCAATCAATCCCTCAAATACATACATACATACATACATACATACATACATGCATGCATACATACATACATACATGCAGGGTTCAATTAAAAATAAAATAGAAAGTAAACCTGTCAAGTTAGGTGATAGAAATCTACAAAATCATGCCCATGGGAAATGAAGATAGAGAATAGCACTGTTTTTCACAAGGTTAGAATTTGTACCTTGCATTATGCAGAGAGCTTTGGGGCCAATAAACATGGATGAATAAATTTAACTCTCAGTTAAACCATGAATTTGGATGTGAGAAAAGTTACCAGTTTAAATTAGATTGTTTTAAAATGGGTACAGACAGGGAGTCCTTCAAGGGAGATAAAAACCTTAAAGATGGTAAGCATAGGGTCATGACCAAAATTGTGTCCCTCGTGTATACAATTGTGACACTATATAATGGCCTTCTTTACTCTATAAATCCATAAAGATGCATTTTTACCCATTAGAGCCAATTTGGTCTAGTGCAGAGGTAGGCAACCTTGGCTCTTTTATGACTCGTGGACTTCAACTCCCAGAATTCCTGAGCCAGCCATGCTGAAAGGAAAGAGAGAGGTTTCCAAGCTGAGCCAGGCTGGCTCAGGAATTCTGGGAATTGAAGTCCACGAGTCATAAAAGAGCCAAGGTTGCCTACCCCTGGTCTAGTGGTTAAGGCACCAGCTAGAAAGCTGGAGCCTGTGAATTCAAGTCATGCCTTAGCCATGAAAGCTGGCTCGGTGACTGTGGGCCAATCACCAGGAGACTGTGAATTCTAATCTTGCCTTAGGTATGAAAGCTGACTAGGTGACTAGGTCAATCAAGAAAAGACTGTGAGTTCTAGTCCCATCTTAGAAGTGAAAGGTGGCTGGGTAATTTTGGGACAATCCCCAGGAGACTGTGATTTCTAGTTTCCTAGTAAAGTTTGACTGGGCTTCCCCAGGCACGATGGGAAATTCTAAGTGGTGGCCTGTCCTGATGAAAGAGTCTAATAAGGGAACTGAGAGAGTATTAGTTGAGCATGGGACCCACGCCAAGCACCCTCTCAACTCTTTGTTATCAATCAATTTGTCTGATGAAGATTTCAGACTCCTGTCATTTTCAGCATCAGTTCTGAACTCTGGATAATTCTCTCCACTTTGATGGCATGAATACGGATGTACAGTGAGAGGGTAAATACCAAAATCAATAGCTCAGCAGTTTCATATTTGAGCTAACGCCGGCATACACGCCATCTGGTCCTGGAGAATTTATTTTTCCATTTAGTCTGTCAATTTACTCTAACTGCTCTTCTTCCATTTTTGTCAAAGAAAGACAGCATAATAGCACAGGGCAAGGAAAGCTGCCGATGCTTAAGCTATACTTCCTATAGCTGCGGAGGCACTGAATTACCAGAAAGAAAGAAAGAAAGAAAGAAAGAAAGAAAGAAAGAAAGAAAGAAAGAAAGAAAGAAAGAAAGAAAGAAAGAAAGAAAGAAAGAAAGAAAGAATGAAAGAAAGTATTTCAGGATAAAGTTGTCCACTTGAAAGGTGTAAATATCATAGATAAGCACAATTTAGATCAGTGGTTCTCAACCTTTTTCAGGTTGAGACCCCACTTGCGCCACCCATGCATGCTGCGACCCCGACCTGGGCGCGTGCGCGCACGCACGCGCGCGCCCCGAAAAAAAAATAAAAAAAATAAAAAAATGGCGGACCGCGACGGGCCGATCTGCGCGTGCACGTGCGACAGCCGATCTGCGCATGCGCGTGCGACGGGCCCGAACCATGCATGCGCGTGCGACGGACCCGAACCACGCATGCGCGCAACGCACTGAACTGCACATGCGCAGAACCGGCGGGCCGGCCGGCTCCAGACCAGGCCAGCCTCGCTTCCCACCGCTGCCTCAGAGACTCCAGCAGGCACACCGAGGAGTGGTCCGGAGCAGGCAGGCGCAAAGCTGCCTCCTTCCCGCTCCGCCACGTCCCAGGCCCGGCCTCCAACTCGCCCTCCGGCAGCCGGCCAAGCGGTCGGGGCAGCCGGACCTCGAGGCAGTCCCGCACTTCACCGAGACCAACTCGGCTGTGGCGAGAGGCGCCCGGCGGCCGCCTCCGGACTGGCGTCCAGGTCGCAGCGCTCTGCCTGTCAGGCTCGTCCGGGACTCCCGTGCCTTCTGCAGCGCCGGCAGTGGCCGCAGGTAGGTAGGCGGGCGGCAGGACTGGGGAGCCCGCCCGGGCCAGCTCACTCTCGGCGCCAGTCCCGCTCTGGTTGGGCCAGCCAGCTGGGCGGGGGGCGTCTGGCCAGGCTCCCCGGCTCCCTCCCCGGCTCAGCCTCCCCCCACGCCCGGCAGGGACTCACCAGTTCATCTTGCCGATCTGCTGGCTGGGCGCCTTACCGCCTGCTTCGGCCTCCGGCACCGAGCGAGGGAGGGAGCTGGCCCGGGCGGGCTCCCCAGTCCTGCCGCCCGCCTACCTACCTGCGGCCGCTGCCGGCCCTGTGGAAGGCGCGGGAGTCCCGGACGAGCCTGGTAGGCAGAGCGCTGCGACCTGGACGCCAGTCCGGAGTGCGGACTTGGGGGCCGGAGGCGGCCGCCGGGCGCCTCTCGCCACAGCCGAGCCGGTCTTGGTGAAGTGCGGGCCCGCCTCGAGGTTCAGCTGTCCCGACCGCTTGGCCGGCTGCCGAAGGGCGAGTTGGACACCGGGCCTGGGACGTGGCGGAGCGGAGCGGGAAGGAGGCAGCTTTGCGCCCGCCTGCTCCGGACCGCTCATCGGTGTGCCTGCCAGAGTCTCTGAGGCAGCGGTGGGAGGCGAGCGGCCCGGTTGCGCTGCGCATGGGCCAAACTGCGCATGCGCGGATCGGGTTATCGTGCGCGCCGAACTGCGCATGCGTTGGCCAAAAAAAATGAAAAAAAAAATGAAAAAAATGAAAAAAAATGGCGGACGGCGGCATTTGGCGACCCCCGTGAAATGGTCGTTCGACCCCAAATGGGGTCGCGACCCACAGGTTGAGAACCGCTGATTTAGATACTTCGGCATCCGAGATAATGTAATAGTCAGAACAGGGTTATTTTTCTCCCCCTTGGCTGGGATTCAAAATGTTGCAGAGTAAGCATCCCATGCTTAATACATTTCAGTGTGCTTGCAGCATAATTTTGGGAGATTACTTTTAGAGATCTTAGCTTTATTCTAATGTTGTCTTATGGCTGCCACAAAGAAAAGAGGGTCAACCTATTCTCCAAAGCATCTGAAGGCAAGATAAGAAGCAATGAATGGAATCAAGGAGGAGAACCAACCTAGAAGTAAGGAGAAATTTCCTGACAGTTAGAACAATTAATCAATGGAACAACTTGCCTTCAGAAATTGTAGGTGCTTCAACACTGGAGGTTTTTAAGGAGAGATTGGACAGCCTTTTCTCCAGAGTGATGTAGAATCTCCTGCTTGGGCAGGGGGTTGGACTAGAAGACCTCCAAAGTCCTTTCCGTTATTCTGTTATTCTGACTGAAAGATGTTTAAAGATTTTTGTTTTGTGTTATGAACTGCCCAGAATCACAAGACTGAAATGACCAGCTAGGTAAGCAAGTAAATGCAAGCAAGTAAATGAAAACATCTCTTTCTCCTGGACTCATATATAAGCTAGGCCTTAACTGGATTCCTTAAACACAGGAGAAAAGGACCAAATTGGATCTCCATGGCTCAGTTGTGTCTGTAAGTCAATGACTACCTGTACTAAGATCTTATGAGCCAGTGAAGATATTTTAAGAACTACAGAGTAAGGGGAAGGCAAATAATTAAGCAAAACGGTCTCAATAGCAGACCCGAAGAACCACAAAAAACATCTTGAGAACTTTTGAGACCTCTTGATGACACTGAGAGCCTCCAACTCAGAGAAGGACAAGTGTGTCCACAGCTGGGTGGGAAAGGATAGGGAAGGGGTTTTTCCAAAGCTAATGCTTTGGAAACTAAACCATCTAAAGCCTCCAGACAAGCCTGTGCAAAAAATGATTTTAAAAACAGACATGAAGAAACTGTTAGCTAATAGACACATCCATAAGAACAAATGAAAGAAATCAGAGAACAATTAGAAACACCATCTGGAGCAGTTTACCTGGTCGATATCTTTCGTCAACCCATCTGTTCTCTTCCTGTGAACCACATCGCATGGATAGGTGAATTGAGAATATTTATGGAAGATCAGTTAGATCAAGCAGTTGTCCCTCCAACTGTTTGATTCTAGGCAAGGGAAAGACAATTACACAAACCCATTACTAATATCTAGCCAAACTTTAGGATATTTTAGCTCTGTTTATGATGAACCTAAATGTTAGAAAGTCCTTCCTGGATCATTCCATTGGCAATATTTCAGGCCTGAACTAAGTTCAGCAGACAGAAAGTGTCAGAAATATATTTGCAGTCAGGGGAATTTGCTTAATAGGATGGAATTCCCATTTAAGGGGAAAATTATATACACTTCTTTCATTCTTGTTGGCTCCACACTATTCCATCTAATCAGTGGTGGGATGCAGCCAGTTCGCACCACTTCAGCAGAACCGGTAGCTAATTTTTTGTTGCCCAGGCCCAGAATGGACTTCTGGAAGCGGCATTCACACAGAGAGCCGGTTGTTCACATATTTGAATCCCACCACTGCATCTAAAGGACGAGGGGGGACATGATAGCAGTATTCCAATATCTCAGGGGCTGCCACAAAGAAGAGGGAATCAAGCTATTCTCCAAAGCGCCTGAAGGCAGGACAAGAAGCAACAGGTGGAAACTAATCAAGGAGAGAAGCAACCTAGAACTAAGGAGAAACTTCCTGACAGTTAGAACAATTAACCAGTGGAACAACCTGCCTCCAGAAGCGGTAAATGCTCCAACACTGGAAGTTTTTAAGAAGAGACTGGACAGCCATTTGTCTGAAATGGTGTAGGGTTTCCTGCCTGAGCAGGCGGTCGGACTAGATGACCTCCAAGGTCCCTTCAAACTTTACTAACTATTATTATTATTATTATTATTATTATTATTATTATTATTATTATTATTATTATTATTATTATTATTATTATTATTATGCTTTCTAGCTTATTTGCCTGAGATACAGACTAGTAGGATTTTTGGATATGAACATCCTTGTTATGAGTTACTTCCCAGCTCTCTTTCTGATATGCCTTCCTTACATTATCCATTAGTGCTTTTTTAAAAATAAAAATAAAAAAATAAACCCAGCCAAACCCTCTCATTTTGCCCTGTAAAATGCAAGCTAGTCATGGTAATAATTCAGTATGACATTGTCACAAATTCTATCAAGCAACTGTTTCCTGAAAAAGCCACACCAGAGAATATGGTGTGGTTTGAAAGCTGGAATGTCTTTTTCTCATAGCACTAGGCCATGGTGTGTTAGTAGAACAACTCACAATATTTGAATACCTATATCACACTAAAGCAGGGGTGTCAAACTGCCGGCTCACGGGCCGGATGCATCGTGCCGAAACCGTGCCCACCCCATTGCTGGCAATGGAGAAAAAATTGCGATACGTCACAACGCGTCATGTCACGTTGCGAGTTTGACACCCCTGCACTAAAGTATAAATCATGGTTTACAAAACACAGTGAGTGGAAGTTTGTACCATTCATATACCGGTAGTTAAACCAATGAATTCACATTATGATTTAGCACAAGGTTTTAATCCAATCAGTATGTTTATAGAGTATCCTGTTAGACCTGCAGTGTGATACCATAAAATATTGATAATAAAAACTTGTAGAACACTTTCTTCAACCTAGTGTCACTCTGCTGTATTGCTTGAGTGTTTGGAACATTTCTATCCTAACACAGATGGCAAATGCTAGGGTAAAATGAGGCAAACTAAGATTAAGAATATTACAGATACAGTGGTACCTCGGTACTTGGCGTTAATTGGTTCTAGGAGGTGAGATGAATACTAAAAAAAGACGAGTCCCAAACAAACCACGCGACTTACCATGTGACCCTTTGTTTCAACTGCGAAGAACTTTCTGTCTGCCCCTTTTCCTATGTCAGTGACCTTCCCAGCATGGCTGACTTCCTGTCCATTCTCTGCAGTCACCCCCCTCTTCCTATCGCAGCATGTCGAACACTAAACAAATGCTGAGTACTGGGACAATATTTTCATGTCCAAATGCATCGGTTACCAAATTTGTCAAGTTTTGAAGCAGTCAACTACTGAGGTAACACTGTACCCGTATTATTATTAAATAAAAGAGCAAAATACACATTCACTATAGCCACTAACAATTCAGCTTTCCATAATCTCCCTGTATGGACAAATCCTAAGACACATAAAAATGTCATTTTAAAAAAAGGATTTCCTAGTCTTTTGGGGAATCAGTAAAAAATTGACCAACATCAATAAAATGCTAGAACCTGAAATCTCTATCGGCTGATATACCGTAGCTTCCTTCTCTTCCCCTGACTATATTGGATTTCAGATTACTTTTTTTTCCAGGTTATGGAAAAATTCCACATATTTGGAATGTACCAAATGAGAAAAGCCCATGGGGGAGAGTGGGATCATACAAGTCAAGATGATGGTGATGACTATGAAATATTGAAGCTGTGGTCTTGCCTTTTTCCTCGCTTCTTCCCCCCACCCTTGACCTTAGGAACCAGACTGAAGGACCTTGAGCTAGTAAGTTCTATAAAAAGAGAAAAAAGATCAGAGGCAGGATAAGAGTTCATTATGAATTGAAAAATAGCAATACAAAGAGAGGACATAGCAGGATTTTGACATGTGGCTCAGATATTTATAGCTACCGACATACCAATATCTTTGTCCAATAATGCTTAACTGGTCCATTATCTGAAATCGGTTTCTATATTTCTCCTGTTGTTCCTGGTATGAAGCAGATCATATTATTTTAGACACTTTTCTATAGTGCCTATCTAGTCACTTTGAGTGTCGTCTAATGCCATCCAGCCAAGGAAATGTGAGGATTGTCCCCATTATTCTTATATTAGCGCAATGATGGGTTGGATGAATTAAGGATCTCTCCTCATTATTGAGTTGAAATGCTGTCGTCCAATATCTGAGTCAACAGAAAACTATGATGGCATGAAATTGGCAATCCTCATTGCCAGTCCCTATCCTTCCTCTCCTGCTTCAGTTCCTAATAGTTTCAGGGGTGATAAACCATGACATATCTTATATAGGGGAATGGATGTTGAGGATGTCATAAGCAAACTGCAGAGGTATACCTATGCTTTTTTAAGGTAGAATAATAGAATGCCTTTCCATATGGGTTTCCAAAGAGGACAAGAAACATATTTCTAAGTTCCTGTTAACTCAAACACATTTTTTTTATTGGTTCCAGGATTTTTAAAAAAAATTATTTTTTTTGTTTTGAAGACCAAATGAAAGTCAAGTGATTCACAAAACTTGCTTGTTTGTTTTGAAGATCCAATGAAAGTAAAAGGAACCATGGAACTTGCAAAACACATGGAACTTGCAAAACATTCTGAGTTTAAATAATGCAATTAATTAATTAAACTGTTGGTTGAACAGGGGCATCTGTTATTCCAATACAAAGGTTGTGGCTGCCATATTGACTTTTTGTCACTTCTTTTCAGATGCCCCTGTAGCTGAAATCAACCAGTAAAGACATTGAGTATTTGTCCTTCTCTTCCTTTCTTTATACTATTATAAACAGATTCACTTATATCCCTGATCAAATTTGGGACCCTACCCTGGGAACAGGGAAGCTAAAACCTTGTAATTTCTTCGATATATTCCATCCTCTTATACAAGGGATTTAAAGCCACTTTTTGCAGTGATTAAAGCAGCGTTTCTCACCTGTGGACTTCAACTCCCAGAATTCCTTAGCCAGCCATGAAACTAGGAGATTATGAATTCTGCAGGATCCAATATGAGTTGGTCATTGGGACCAAAGTTTTGTTCTTCTAAGCTTTTGGGCTCATGCCGGAGCCGAGCCTCAGGAAATTTCTCTGTCTCCAGAATGTGTGCACTCATTCTGGAGAGAGAGAAATTCCTTGAGGATGGCGTCCAGCACCAACCCAAAAGCTTGGAAGAATAAACTTTTGGCCCCAGTGACTGACTCAGATTGAATCCTGCAATATTATCCTGGGATATGTATATTTGCCTTCATTCATGATTATCAGTTCTAGCTCTAACATAGGCATGAAGCCAGTTGGAGGATCTTGGGCCAGTCTTTCTCTCTTAGAAAAAGGCAAGGGCACTTTTGAAAAATGTCATGAAAATTCTCTGAGCTTCTTGATGTAGATGTAAGTCAAGAGCGACTTAGAAGAAAAAAGATTTCAAACAAAACTTCACTAACCCTTTTGGGATTAAATAACATTTTTTTGAAGCATGCAGACTATGTGCCTCTGGTTTAACAGAACTGCTTTAAAATAAAAATAAAAATCCAGTAAACAACGGAGGATAGGGGAACGAATGAAGCAACACTGAATTAATTGGGTATTGAGTCAAATATTAAATTAATTTTTGCAGTATTTCCCATTAGTGTTTCATAAATGGCTCATGAATTATTGGGAAAAAACAATCTGAGTTGTGATTATTCTCTTAGTTACCTATTTTTATTAGTTGTGTAGTTGCTTTTTATACATTTTGTTTCAAGTTATTTCCATGGCTTGTTTTTTTTTTAATATCATAGCATAAATGTTAGAATGCAGTGGATGGACTTGAAAAACTGCTGAGAATCTTTGGATTGAGTCGGTAAAAAATAGAATAACACACTCACTCAATCACTCAATCCCTCACTCACTCCAACAGAATAATTTCCCAACTTAAAAATCAAAGCATCTCTAACTCATAAATATTTCATTTGACTACACCACATTTAGAGCAACATAGGAAATTAGTGGTAATTAATTTCAATTCCTGAGCAATTAGAAATGACTAACTTGAATAGAATTTACGCCTGAAGACAGAATGTTGCGTTCAAGGGTATCTGTTGGGGGAGGGGTCATGGGCACAATAAGGCAGTTGCAGAAACCAATCAGAGTTCTTCTCCTTTGTATGTGCAGTATAATTTACATACAAAGGGGTGGGACTTGATTCTCTACCACAACTTGTTGATTTCCCCTGCAGACTTTCTTGACTGCATTTATATCTATCTCACCATGATTAGAATAGTTATCTTAAAGGAGCTTAATTGGAAAATAGTGTTAGGAGTGATTACTGTGGTTATAAATGAGTTTTTTAAAAGGGTGTTTCCTGCCTTCATCCCCTTTTCACATCATTCTTCTTGCAATGAACAAATGCCCACAGTTGGATAGCTGCAGCTCAGAAACATCAACGGACATCTTGATGTTGCTATTTAGCCTGGTGGGCAAACACTGGTCTTCTACACAAACCCAACATTTGATTACTGTAATATGACCTCCCATTTTTATATTGCTAAATAAAATATACATATATTTTATATTTGATTAATATTCCCCAGCAGTTCAACATTTCATCTCCTCCAAACTGGTGCCTAGAAGACATGAAGCAACTGAATATCCTAGAACTCCTAATTAAGATGAAGCAGTCTGGGGACACTTTGGGAGCCCATTTGAGTCTAGTGGTTAAGGCTAGAAAGTGGGAGTCTGTGAGTTTTAGTTCTTCCTTAGTCATGAAAGCCAGTTGGGTGACCTTGGGCCAGTCATTCTCTCTCTCTCAACTCACTTTACCTCACAAGGTTGTTGTTGTGGAGAGAATAGAAGGAAAGTGTGTTGGATATGTTTTCTGAGTTATTTGTAAAAATAATAAAGGGCAAAAATAAAATAAGTAAGTAATAAATATATACATACAAATGGAATGGAATGGAATGGAATAGAATAGAATAGAATGGAATGGAATGGAACGGAACGGAACAGAACAGAATAGAATAACAGAACAACAGGAAAGAATGGAATGGAATGGAATAGAATAGAATAGAATAACATCAAGTCCATCTAATTGGTAAGACCCAAAATCAAAATTTCATTTTTTTTCCACCTCAAGAAAGAATCCACTTGACCAGTCCTTCTCTTTCTGTAAAGGTTGTTCTTTGTGTAAAATAAAAGAGGTTTTCTCCAATCCAAGGAAACTATTTTTTCTCCCTCAACCATTAGGAGAAAAACAATAGGATGGAAATGGAGCAATGATAATAAAAAATAAGAAATTCTCCCAGATAGGGGCTGAGCTAGGTGTCTAAACAGGGAAGGGTCAAAGAGATCACTATAGGACTAAAATCTTGCTCTTTTTCTCCCATGTGCCATTGTAAGAAAGGAGTGAGGTTTTGACTGAGGTTACTGATGCCATATTGACATTTTCTGACTGTTCTCTATGGAGGCTCCTTCAAATGAGCTGATTCGAAACTACTTAGCTTCATAAACTTTAGTAAAAAAATAATAATAAAACCACACCTGGAATACTACATCCACTATAATAATAATAATAATAATAATAATAATAATAATAGTAGTAGTAGTAGTAGTAATAGTAATAGTAATAGTAATAGGAATAGGAATAGGAATAGGAATAGGAATAGGAATAGGAATAGGAATAGGAATAGGAATAGGAATAGGAATAGGAATAGTAAAGTTGGAAGGGACCTTGGAAGTCATCTAGTCCAACCCCCTGCTCAGGCAGGAAACCCTATATCATTTCGGACAAATGGCTATCCAGTCTCTTCTTAAAAACTTCCAGTGTTGGAGCATTCACTGCTTCTGGAGGCAGGTTGTTCCACTGGTTAATTGTTCTAACTGTCAGGAAGTTTCTCCTTAGTTCTAGGTTGCTTCTCTCCTTGATTAGTTTCCATCTGTTGCTTCTTGTCCTGCCTTCAGTTGCTTTGGAGAATAGTTTGACTCCCTCTTCTTTGTGGCAGCCCCTGAGATACTGGAACACTGCTATCATGCCCCCCCTCATCCTTCTCTTCGTTAAACTAGACATAGCCAACTCCAGCAACCGTTCCTTATATGGTTTAGCCTCCAGTCCCCTGATCATCTTTGCTGCTCTTCTCTGTACTCTTTCTAGAGACTCAACGTCTTTTTTACACCGTGGTGACCAAAACTGGATGCAGTATTCCAAGTGTGGCCTTACCAAGGCCTTGTAGAGTGGTATTAACACTTCACCTTTGGTCACCACATTACAAAAAAAGAGGTTGAGTCTTTGGAAAAAGTGCAGAGAAAAGCAACGAAGACGATTAAAGTCCCTAGGGACTAAAATGTATGAAGAATGGTTACAGGATTTGGGTATGGCTAGTCTGGAGAAGAGAATGACTAGGGGTGACATTTTAGATTATGTATTGGGTTTTTAAATATCGGGCCAAATTATTTAATTTATTTTTAATAATTTTAATTTTTGTATGTTGTCGTTTTAATTGGGCTGTACACCGCCCCGAGTCCTTCGGGAGGGGGGCGGTATAAAAAATCATTAAATAAATAAATAAATAAAATAAATAATAGCTTTTCAGTATTTGAGGGGCTGCCACAAAGAAGAAGGGGTCAAGCTATTCTCCAAAGCACCTGAAGGCAGGACAAGAAGCAATGGATGGAAACTAATCAAGGAGAAAAGCAGCCTGGAATTAAGGAGAAACTTCCTGATAGTTAGAACAATTAACCAGTGAAACGGTTTGCCTTCAGAAGTTGTAGGTGCTTCATCACTGGAGATTTTTAAGAAGAGTCTGGACAGCCAATTGTCTGAAATGGTATAGGTTCTCCTACTTGAGCAGGGGGGTGGACTAGAAGGCCTCCAAGGTCCCTTCCAGTTCTATTCTGAATTTGAAATTTGAAAGGTCATCATTCTTTCTTCAAACTTCACCTTTGAGAAAAAGCCCAGCTGCCTTCTATCCTCTCCGTATGTTACCAACATGAGCAATTCTGTGCCAACAGCACTTTTTCCGGAGCCTCCAAGCAACTGACGGCCAACGTTCAGAGGTGTTGTTGTGATAGGCAGCTGGCACGGACCACTCTATCTTTTTGCAAACTGTAAAGGTTTGGCACGGTGCTTGTTTTTGTTTGTTTTTGCTAAGAATGATTTTACCCATCTGCCTAAGATAATTTTGATTCTCCTTTGTTAGGTAGAGAAATCCGTTAACATTCGGGGGACTAATGTCTTCACAGGAGGAATGGAGGTGAGAACAAAGCTTCTGAGGCTCCAGGCAGTATTTTTAACCATGCTTATTATTATCATTAGATTGATCTGCATAGCTCTTCTGTTTGCTTACACTGACTTGCTTGCATGGATTTTAAAGGCATCTGGAGTCTTTCAAATAAAAGCCTCGAGTGACTGGAAAGATTAGAACTAGTTCAAATATTCTGCACCCAGCCTGCTGAATTCTTAATGGCAGCATATTTTTTCTGACTTAAAATGGCTCACAGAAAACAACAACAACACATCTGTTTCAGACACATCGACTCACTGCTTGGGTGTTCCTCTCCAACTCCCACCATCAGGAGGAATGGGGATAGTTTCAGCCAGAAAGGTTGGAAGAAACTAAGCCTCCTTGTTTCACATTATTTATATTCTTTACAAAAAAGCAGAATGGTAACAGAATTGGACCATAGCACTAGCACTAGCATCTAAACTTCACAGTGCTTTGCAGCCCTCCCTAAGCAGTTTACAGAGTCAGCATCTTGCCCGCCAACAATCTGGGTCCTCATTTCACTGACCTCTGAAGGATGGAAGGCTGAGTCAACCTTGAGCCGATCAGAATCGAACTGCTGGCAATCGGCAGAATTAGCTTGCAATGCTGCATTCTAACCACTCCCATTCTAACCCTGGGAGAGAATTTTAATGGCATCTTGAAAACCCATCAAGCTAGAGTTAATGTGACTGAGCAGAAAATCATTTTCAATTATGGGCATCTCTGGGAAGGGGTAAACCTCTGTAAGATAATGGTGAGACATCACAGTCTTGCTCCTGATCTCTTACTCCCTTCTATTCCATGCTACTATTTCCGATTAAGACACTGGTAAGTCAGAATGCATAACGATACACAGGTAGTCCTCTACTTATGACCACAACTGAGCTCAAAATTTATGTTTCTAAGCAAGACAATTGTTCAGTGAGTTTTGCCCCATTTTATGACCTTCCCTGCCACTGTTATTAAATGAATCACCGCAGCTGTTAAATTAGACAGACAGTTGTTAAGTGAATCTGCCTCCCCCATTGCCTTTGCTTGTCAGAAGGTTGCAAACGTGACCCGGTGACCCTGTAACAATCATAAATAGGAGTCAGTTGCCAAGCATCTTAATTTTGAACATGTGACCACGGGGATGCTACAATGGTTATAAGTGTGAAAAACGGTCATAAGTTACTTTTTTCAATGCCATTGTAACTGTCAATGCTGCTAAATCAGATGTTTTTGCATTGACAACAAAGGGAAATGTAGCCATCTTTTACTTTTTGCTTTTAGAGTTAGATGATGCTGAGAGGGGGGATGTGAACAAGAGTCCAGCTAGACATAATAACACTAGATCTAGCATGAGAATCAAGGTTATTGTAACCAGAGCTGATAAGGAATTGGCAGGCTAGAGAACTGGAGAGGAGGCCCCACTTCAAGCTAATTGGGGAATGTGATTTATGACTGTTAATTGAAGGAGGGAATTGTGCTTTGATACTATGTGCTCAGGAGAGGGGAATTCAGTTTTTGGCTTCAGTTATGCAGAAATTATGCTACTCAGAATAAAGAGTTTTTAAGGTAAACATACCTCAAAGTTCTTTTGAAGAGTTTCATCTGTCGAAACCATGACAGTAACTTTGAATAGTCAGTAAAGAAACGATTGTAAATTGAGGACTACCTGTATAGGAGAATTGGCTTTACTCCTGAAGATATCTAGAACTGGTAAGAGTGAAGCTCTCAGTGCAATGATTAAAGAGTTGAATTAGGATTGTGATAATCTGAGTTCAAGTCCCAATTGGAGCCCATTGACTGATTTCACTATCTCTTTATTGAGGCAATGATAAAATGAGGGAAGACCCCCCTGAGCCCTAAGAAGAAATCTGGGGTTGAAATGTAATCATCATAATTAATAGCACCTATTATACCTTCTGTAGAGAGCTTCAGCTATTGGCTAGTTTAAACATTTTAATAGATAATAGGATCATTTCCCCGTGTCTAGCAATACACAGTGTAATCATTAGTCGGGCACTGTGCATCATGCTGTTTGTCTTCTTTCTGCAACAACTTTGCATATGCAGTTATTGGTAGATAGTTTTGGCTTACTCTTCCCTTCTTCCTTGAATGCTGGGTCACCAATAGCTCTTACATTAGTCCAGGGGTAGGCAACCTTGGCTCTTTTATGACTCGTGGACTTCAACTCCCAGAATTCCTGAGGCTCAGAAGTTCAGTTCCATTGAAACTTAGTGGAATATCAGGTGAACCAATTTCATTGCTGAGATCTCCTCTTTTGGGGGAGAATAGCTGTCCCTTCCTGGTAATTGTTTGGACTTGGTAAAATCAGTCATAACATCTAGAAATAAGGTCTCTATCTTTTCTAGTAAGGCCAGTAAGATAAATTTTTATTGTGCAAAGATTCTTTGACCCAAATACTAGAGAAGAGCTTCACATAAACTATTGGTGGAAGGCCTTCAGTTTCAAAACCATTCGTGAACAAATTTAAGGTCAACATTTAACATAAGGTATTGTTGAATGTACCATATTGTTTGGAACTTACATTTTAAGACACTTCGATTTTTTTCCTATGAAGTCAGACATAGCAGGGCTTAAAAATGAAGATCTCTGGAGAATCAACATGACTGTGTGCACCCAGACCTTGACATAAGTTCCTTTTTTATAGCTGAAGACCTGCCCCTTATGGAACATCTCTTGTACTCAAGTTCTTTGTGCCCACCCTCACATCCTGGCAGGGTTTAATCTGTTTGCTTATAGTCTAATTAACTGTCTTGTATTCATTGCTACCCAGAGCTGTTGCACAATCAATCGCTTCAGTTTAATTACTTTGCCATGAATGCTCTATCATGTGGACAATCCAGTTTTTATTCAATGGGACAAATGTAGAACCAATTATTCTGCTAAAGATAAAAATGGGTATCTGCCCTCAAAAGCATCTCTTGATCTTCTTAGCTATTTTTCCCTATTTTTTTATGACTCTTTAATCCCTTTATTCAGGGTGGAGTCAGGCGACTAAATGGAGCTGAGCATTTACCAGCCGGATGCCCTTCCTGGTGCCTACATGGAGTTCTCAGCAGATATTTTCTCTTTGTGCCCTGATGCAGAAATATCTGCCACTGCTTAGGATTGAACTCTCAACCTTCCAAGAGGGAGGTGAACATTTTCACCTCTAGGCCACCATGCCACTCAGCTATTTTCCTCAAACAAACAGTTCGTTTCATTCATTGGGTAGCATGTTTAAAGTGCCACTGAAGTTAGGGTATATGGAAATAGAGGGAGATCAAACCAACTTAGCAAAGTCCAATCTTATTGAAGATGTAGGAATGCTGTATCAGGGAAATTAAACCAGGTGCTGAAGTTCTCACGTTTGAGAGATTTCCTCCTATCAACCTCCTTTCTCAGGTTGATTTTCCAGGCCTCACGACAGGATGATTGTTAGTTATGATGGTTTAATAAAGTACTGTTTTCTTTTTTTGTTTGTAGACCACCCAGAATTGTTAAGGGCAACTCAGAATTGGATAAATAAATAAATAAGGCCAGAGAGCACTGAAAAGTTGAGTCTGGAATGAAAGACCGGATATTTACATGCACATGCAAACACATAGAGACACATGTACACATGGCTACCACATGACTAAACAAGCACAAGAAAACCATTTTAAGAAAGAATTTCTACAGCAAATTTGCTTCCAAATGGAAGGGGATCGAATCAGAGAAAAAAAAGCCACCCCGCTTTGTTTTAGTGCCCTGTGTCAGATGATCAAATGTTCTTTATCATTTGAGCAGAGAGAAACGATGGAAGGACACACGGCAGGAAGAGGATTCTGTCCAGGTGATCTGTACTGTATGTTCTCACTATCTTCCTGTCAGGATAACAGGAAGGGACTGTGAAGGACTTCTAGAGTCCAACCAACCCCCTGCTCAAGCAGGAGACCCTATCCACCCTATAACTGTATACTCAGTCTGGAAATGGGGTGGAATTAAAGCTTTTTACTCAAACAGGGAAGTGATCATTAACCAGACTGCATGCTTACCTGGTTGTTTAGAAGAAAAAGAAAGAAAGAAAGCGTGAGAAAGTTTAAAAAAGTTAAGTCCCCATCTGCCTGGATTCTTGACTGTTCAAGCACCAATGCATGAATAACTGGAAATTGCACAAATATAGGGCTTGGAAAACTAGAGCTGTGGTGGCACAGTGCTTAGAATGCACTATTACAGACTAACTCACTGCTCACTGTCAGGAGTTCAATCCTGAACGGCTCAAGGTTGACTCAGCCTTCATCTTTCCGAGGTCAGTAAAATGAGGACCCAAATTGTTGGGGGCAAATATGCTGGCAATATGCCCAGATGACCCAAGAAGTCTGAATTGTTCTAAAAAAAAAATTCCAGCTGCCTGGGATTAAGTCTATTCCCTTGGTTGCTTGCTTCTGCACTAGCTCATTGATTCACCCAACCTTCCATTATAAAATGGATAACAATTTCAAAATGAGAAAGATAGTTTCAACTGTTGGCAGCTCTTTGATCTCAAGGAGGAGAAAAAAAAGATTTAACTTGTTAAATAAGCTCAATTTTCAAATGCTTAGCTCTTCCATTGAATCTTCTAAATTGAAGCAAGACACTTAAGAATGATAAAACCAGTACTAAATATGGAACGTCCCATTAAAAAGCCCCCTCCTATTACTCTGTTCCTGAGTGCAGAGATAGAAAGGACTACTAAGTTTAAGGATGAATTATTTTCCTCCTCCTCCTCCTCCTCCTCCTCCTCCTCCTCCTCCTCCTCCTCCTCCTCCTCCTCCTCCTCCTCCTCCTCCTCCTCTCATGGCTTTTGCCCTAATCTGGAAAGCTATCTGGAGTCAATCAAATCAGAGCTCTGGAAAAACCTGGGCTATTCAGAAAATTTCTCTTGCACTTTTCTCCTATCACTTCTCATTCAATGTGATGAACAAGAATTTGTTTTTGCAATTTCTTTCAAAGAGAAAAGGATTTAGGTTAAATTCTCAGGAGTGCTTTTGTTCTTATTTAGTTATGAGAGAGCCAAGGTGTGAAAGTACATATGGGCTCCATGTTTTTCATGTTAGATGCATCCTTCTAGTTGTCTGCGGCTTTCCTCAATTCCCAAGGAGAGATTTTTGAAGTGGGGAGTTAATTTACATGTAGAAAGTTTGAGCAATAATGGAACCTTCAGGCTAAAACATATAAGGAAAGGCTGCTGGAATTGGGTATGTCTAGTTTAATGAAGAGAAGGATGAGGGGGGACATGATAGCAGTCTTCCAGTATCTCAGGGGCTGCCACAAAGAAGAGAGAGTCAAGCTATTCTCCAAAGCACCAGAAGGCAGGACAAGAAGCAATGGATGGAAACTAATCAAGGAGAGAAGCAACCTACAACTAAGGAGAAACTTCCTGACAGTGAGAACAATTAACCAGTGGAACAACCTGCTTCCAGAAGCCGTAAATGCTCCAATACTGGAAGTTTTTAAGAAGAGACTGGACAGCCAGTTGTCCGAAATGGTATAGGGTTTCCTGCCTGAGCAGGGGGTTGGACCAGATGACCTCCAAGGTCCCTTCCAACTATATTATTATTATTATTAAGAAGGAGGAGGAGGAGGAGGAGGACTTGGGATGACATGATAGTCTTTTAATATTTGAGGGACTGCCACAAAGAAGAGGGCTCCAAAGACAAGACACAATGGATGAAAACCAATCAAGGAACGAAACAACCTAGAACTAAGGAGAAATTTCCTAACAGTGAAGTGAGAATAATTAACCAATGGAACAGCTTTCCTATAGAAGTTGTGATCAATAATGGAACCTTCAGAATGGAAGAAGAAGAAGAAGAAGAAGAAGAAGAAGAAGAAGAAGAAGAAGAAGAAGGAGGAGGAGGAGGAGGAGGAGGAGGAGGAGGAGGAGGAGGAGGAGGAGGAGGAGGAGGAGGAGGAGGAGGAGGGGGAGGGGGAGGGGGAGGGGGAGGGGGAGGAGGAACATTTTACCTATTTTACCATTTTAACATGCAGCTTTCCTTAGTAACCCAACACACAAGCCTCTAAACTATGCCTGCTTTTCATGTTCAGTGAAATGCCCACAGTGTGCTGTTAGGGCAAGGTATGGCATTGGATCCAGCTGGCTGGATTGAATGAAATGGCCTTGTTCTTCATTCGACTTTGAATAAGGTAACAAGCCTGAATCATAGGTAGCAGCAAGGAGCCAGGTGACAAAGCCAATTGTCCTGAGGAAATAACATGTCAGATGTAAAGGATATACTGGGTAATAGGACTGGGAAGGGAGACCAGATTAGGATACCAACATTATGAATGCTTTGTTGTTGTTCTGTCACTAAGTCATATCTGACTCTTCGTGATCCCATGGACCATAGCACTCCAGCCTCCTCCCCGCCCCCCCGGTCCTTCTCTGTGTCCTGAAGTTTGCCCAAATTTCATCTTTATTGCATCAATGGCAGTATCTAACCATCTCATCCTCTGCCCTTCCCTGTAAGTAACCTGGTCCGATGCCATGTAGGGCCTTCCATCTTTCCCAACATCAGGGTCTTTTCCAATGAGTCTTGTCTTCTCATCTGGTGATCAAAGCATTTGAGCTTCAGTTTTGGTATCTCTCCTTCCAAAGAATGAATGCTAATATTACTTTACTATAAGGTTACAACAAGAGAACCTTGCAAGTATGGATGTTTCTTCCCTTCTCTTCCTTTATGACAGGCGTGTCAAACTCGCGACGTCATGTGACGTCGCACAACGTATCGGGCTGATTTTGCCATTGCTGGCAATGGGGTGGGCGTGGCTTCCATGTGACGTGTCTGGCCTGCGGGCCGGCAGTTTGACACCCCTGCTTTATGAGAACTAAAGTGACTCAGGCTTGAGATGCTTTCTCCAATTACATTTCTGCCTGGCACTCAAAATTACTTTTCTCTCTCCATTGTTCTGGTGATGGCTCTTCCTTCAATTCCTCAGGGTTACTCTTACAGCCCATTATAAAAAGCATATCACATGCCAGGTTACCAAAGCATCATCTATACAATGATACACCAAAATTCAGTAAGAGCTTGCTGAAATAGAAGAGGAAGAATTTTGAGGCTTTTGCAGAAATGAGGTGATCAGCTGCCTGGGAAAGCCAAGGGAAATCATCAAAACAATTAAAAAACGAAAGTTAGAATATTTCGGACATGTGATGCGACACCCAGAAAAATACGGCATACTCCATTTAATCCTCCAAGGAAAGATTGAAGGCAAACGGGGTCCAGGCAGAAGAAGAACATCGTGGCTTCAAAATCTAAGGGACTGGTTTGGACAAAACTCAGCAGCAGTTTTTCGTGCGGCTACTGATAAAAACAGGATCGCCAACAAGATCACCAACGTCTGATAACGGATATGGCAGAAGAAGAAGAAGAAGAAACCCTACCTCAGACATCAGGTTCTGCAGTATGAAGTAGCTTCAACAAAAGACAAATCCTGTATCACCAGAAACATTCCTTCTAAATAATGTATAGTTTCAAACCAAGAAAAATAAAAGCATTGATTCTCACTTTGAGACCTTATCTTGAGTATTGTGTTCCATTTTGGGTTTCCTACTTTAAAAAAGAAAATAGAAGAAGTTCAGAGAAGTGCAAGAAACTTGCTGATCAGAGAACTGGAAACAAAGCCTGCAAAGAGAAATGGAAAGAATTGGAAAAAGTTTAGTTCTGGAAGTTCAGAGACGTCCAAGAAGCCAGAGGAGGATATAACAGCATTCTTCAAACTCCTGAAAGGACTTCACACAGAAGTTGGTTAACATCTCTTCTCCGGTGTTCCACACTGCAAGACAGGAAATAATGGATTTAATTTCAAACAGGAAGACCAGCTGCACGTTGGAACCAACCATCCAGAGATGTGGTGGTTCACACCCTCTTTACTGGATGAGATCATTTGTTGGGGATGTTTTTTTTTTCAGATTCATGGTATAAGTAGTGATTTGGACCTGATGTCCGCGAGATCCCGGTAAACCCAGTGTTTTCTATGACTCCTTTCCTGTTGAGAAAGAGCCAATAGCCAGCTAAACTGGAATGCTTCCTTGGGAAATCACCAACTCTACTCCAGTGGTGAACCAAAGTTGTTGATCACCAAACCTAGACACAGGAGAGGTTGACCTCTCTAAACTCTCAAAACTATATGAGAGCTTTGTATTGGCATAATAGTTTTTTCTATTCTCTTCGCCTTGATCATAAACATTATTCCATTGTCCAACAATGATCAATTAGAGCAGAGGTCCCCAACCTTTTGGGTACCAGGGACCGGTTCCGTGGAGAGAGATTTTTCCACAGACTGGAGGGTGCGAGGTTTTGTGTGCTGCCTGCATCTTGTTCATGGGGCTTTGCTTGTTTGTGCGGACCGGTTGCTGGCATGTCGTGGCCCGGTACTGGTCCACGGACTGGGGGTTGGGGACCCCTGGATTAGAGAGTTCTAAGTATAATTTCTGCTAAGCTTTTATACATGGAGAGTAACAAGCAGTATTGGTAACGTATTCCTACGTGCCTAGACACAAAAATTCTTATCACATTTTGTCTTAGCAATAAATGCCCTGAGGTCAAGATCAGCTCTGCAGACAAGGGGGCACTCCCTAAAGCTCATAGCTAAGAAAGTGAGGAGAAATAAAGGGAAATATTTCTTCACCCAGAGGGTCGTTGATTTATGGAATTCACTTCCAGAAGAGGTCGTGACAGCTGTCAGCCTTGACAGCTTCAAGGCAGAGCTAGACAGATTCATGGATGCCAAGTGTATCGGTGGTTATTAAAACGGATGTCCATGTGCCGCCTCTATGTTGGTTGAGGCAGGCAGGATTCCCTTGAGTACCATTTGTTGGGGGTCAAGGGAAAGGGAGGGTTTTGCCTTCTCCTTCTGCTCAAGATCCCCAAGTACAATTGGTGGGCCACTGTGTGACACAGAATGCTGGACTCGATGGGCTTTGGCCTGATTCAGCATGGCTCTTCTTATGTTCTTTATGTTCTTATCTAATGTTCTGTTGTTGGTAATACTTCAACAAAACCATGACTGCATTTTAAATTGACTGGACAGTGATAGTATACACCCTAATATCCTGCTACACTTGTTTTAGTAAGAGTAATTGGGGTTGCTTAATGGATACAATTGCGTATCCTGTCAGCTAGCATTTATGACTTTTTGGGGGGGAAGTTTGAAAAGTTAATATAGCAGAGAAATGCAAGGTGGGCTTGACTACAAGGCATTCAGGGGGATAGATGATCATTAGATCATGTGAGCTATTTGAAAGTTGATGAATTTTTGAAATTTCAAGCTTTGTCTTTTGGCTGGGCTATAATGTAATACTGATACCAAGTAATGGTTTTGAGAAAATATGTCTATTTATTTTTCCTACCTATTGAGTTAGTATTTTGTTTTTTAAAAAAAACAATGCATAGATTTTTATTTCCATTAACAATCTGTGCCCAGTAGCTTCTTCCTCCTTCCTCATATAAGATAAGATAATCTTTATTGTCACTTTTTTTACTGTGGGCACAACGGCACACATCAAAAATGAAATTTAGTTGCCCTCTCTCAAAGTGAAACACATACGTGACACACACTTAAGCATACTATATACAACATATGTATAGACCCACATCCCTACATATATATAGCAAATAAATATTAAACACTATCCATCTTGAATATATAACAGAAGGAGGAAGCTTGAGAGTTCACAGGTTAATGCTGTATGGAACTAAACTATGGCTGAATCTGGATGTTCTGCTACGGATACCACGAAGCCCCCTCCTCCCAGAAGGTAACAAGGAAAACAGGTTGTGAAGAGGATGTGTAGTGTCCCAGATAATCTTATGGACCGCTTCTGTGCTATGTCCCGGATGGGAGGGAGGGAGCTGCCAATGATCTTTTCGGCCGTCCTCACCACTCTCTGCACCGCCTTCCTGTCTGAAGCAGTGTTTAGTATGTACCGTGTTTTCCCGAAAATAAGACCTAACCATAAAATAAGCCCTATCCTGATTTTTCAGGACGCTTGTAATATAAGCCTCACCCCCCAAAATAAGCTCCAGTTAAGATCGTTAGTACCATATTTCCCTGAATATAAGCCCTAACCAGAAAATAAGCTTTAATGCGTCTTTTGGAGCAAAAATTAATATAAGAGCTGGTCTTATTTTTGGGGAAACATGGTACATCTATACGTACAGATAGTCCTTCACTTATAACCACAACCAAGCCCAAAATTTCTATTGTTAAATGATACATTTGTTAAGTGAATTTTGCCTTGCTTTTCAACCTTTCTTGCCACAGTTGTTAAGTGAATCACTGCAGTCGTTAAATTTGTAGCAGAGTTGTTAAGTGAACCTTCCCCAATGACTTGTTTGCAAAAAGGGATCACATGACTCAGGGACACTACAATCATCATAAATATGCACCAGTTGCCTAGCGGGCAAATTTTGATCACATGACCATTGGGATGCTGCAACGATTGTAAGTGTGAAAAACAGTTATCAGTCTCTTTTTACAGCGCTGTTGTAACTTCAAATGGCCACTAAGCGAATGGTTGAAAGTCGAGGATTACCTGTATGGATTCTTTTATGGGAATGTGATGGTGAAAGAGGAATGCACGCCGTAAGAATAGTCTCCCTCCACTAAGTGCATTTTCTCCTGATGCCTACAGAACTTCACGAGCAAGAAAGATCTCCCTAGCTCTCATAATAAAATGTGGGAAGTCATTAACTTTATCTCAAAGCAATTTTCAATTATGAAAAATAGAATTTAAGGGAAGGAGGGGAAGAAGCAAGGAGGCAAGGTGTCTTTGATGATGACAGAAATCACAAATGACTGACATCTTCTCACTTGTCACTTGGAATCACTTTCACACATTAGCAGAAAATATATATAACTTGAGTGAGGCACGGATCATCTGCTGTCAGCAGATGACAGGAAAGAGAAGGGAAGCGAGGAAAGGGAAGCAACTGGGATTTTCAGGGAAATATGCAAGAATAAACCCACTGCTCTTCTATAAGGCTCAACTAACTTCTTAAAATATAAGCAGCGAGAACTAGGGTTTTAGGTTGTGGACATACACAACCTTGTGGGCTCTGCCTCCCAAGGACAATTCCAACTGTCCGTCCATTACCCTGGGGGGAGAGGTTTTGTCCCCCTCGGAGAGGGTTCGCAACTTGGGTGTCCTCCTCGATCCACAGCTAAGCCTAGAACATCATTTTTTGGCTGTGGCGAGGGGGGCATTCACCCAGGTTCGCCTGGTGCGCCAGTTGTGGCCCTATCTGGACCGGGAGTCACTCCTCACAGTCACCCATGCCCTTGTCACCTCGAGATTCGACTACTGTAATGCTCTCTACATGGGGCAACCTTTGAAGAATGTCCAGAGACTGCAAGTAGTCCAGAATGCGGCCGCTCATATGACATGCTCATATCACTCCAGCTCTCCGTGAGCTGCACTGGCTACCAATTGGTCTCCGAACACAATTCAAAGTGTTGGTTATGACCTATAAAGCCCTTCATGGCAATGGGCCAGGATACTTGCGGGACCGTCTTTTGCCTCATGAATCCCAGCGACCGGTTAGGGCGCATAGGGTTGGCCTCCTACGGGTCCCGTCTATTAGACAATGCCATCTGGCGGGGCCTAGGGCAAGGGCCTTCTCCGTTGCTGCCCCAGCCCTCTGGAACCAGCTTCCCTCAGAGGTTCGTACTGCTCCCTCCCTCCTAGCTTTCCGGAAACTGTTGAAGACACATTTATGCCAACAGGCTTGGGGCGTATGAGCTGTGCTCTGCCTCTGGGCCCTAGGAATGTCCCTCCATCAGCGATTGTGAGTTGATTGTGTTTGCATGCTGTATGAATGTGACTAATTTTTAAATTTTAGTTGTGTTGTTGTTGTAAGCCGCCCTGAGTCTTAGGAGAAGGGCGGCATACAAGTCTGAACAAACAAATAAATAAATAAATAAATAAATAAATAAATAAATAAATAAATAAATAAATAAATAAATAAATAAATAAATAAATAAATAAATACACAGCTATACACAGTTCAGAGTTTGAAGGAAGTATGAGAAAGAAATTCAAAATAACCACATATTAATTTTAGTTTGCATAAGATGGGAGAAAGAAAAACCTGGACTGGATTTCAGGATTCCCTCATCACTCCCTACAACAGTGTTTCCTCAATCTTGGGAACTTTAAGAAAAGCTTAGAAATTATAACACACCAAATGTTAAGTTGAATATTGAGGGGAAAATTAACGCCTGGGGAAAAAGGACACTGATGTATAAAAAATTGAATGTAAACACAATTAAGATATGTACAAGTTCAAAACTATTGATAAATGTAACAAAGGTGGTTTTACTTAGTTGATAACAACAAGAATTCTATTAATTCAATATGAGATAGTAGATATTAAGGGATAACGAGAGGAAATATCTGATGTTGTAACTTGAGTTTTTTTGCTAAAGATTTATGTATGTTATAGAACCATTGATTACCCAGTCACCACATTGCTTTTAAAATGTTTAATTGAAAAATTAGAAAAATCAATAAATATTATATAAAAAAGAAATAAGGATTTTAACTCCCAGAATTCTCCAGCCAGCCCTAAAATAGCCCTGGAATTCCTTTGGTGCTTCTTTCTTGATCTGGTCTACCTCAAAGAGGTGATCATCCCATGCTTTTAGATCCAAGATTAATCTGTGTCTCAGGAATGGCAGCTGATGCCTCCACATATAGGGAATGACCTTCATACAGGACTTGGAAAGATCCATTTCTGTCCCCCTCTTTCCCAGAGAGAACCAAAAAGTCAACACCTAACATTTCACAACCTTCGCCATATTGGGCAAAACTAGTGGAAACTAGTTCAGCATGAAATTGCAGCCATACACCATTTTGTTAAAGAATATCTTTGGGACCAATATGGAACGTAGAGGTATTATTGAGAGGGAAGACAATTTGGAGGCGACTGTATTGATTGGCAGTATGTCAACTTCCCATTTAATATTTTTAATTGCAATAGTATTTAAAGACATTAAAATCCAGTAGGTCGGGGAACATGGTGGCTGCCAAGGGGAGGGATTGTAGGCAATTCTTTGCCTGCTTTTCTAGTAAAATATCCATAAAATATAGATATAAATTATTCCATATATCCTGGGACCAGGATACTTACGGGACCGCCTTCTGCCACATACTTCTCTACGACCAGTGAGAGCGCACAGGGTCGGCCTCCTCCGGGTCCTGTCAGCGAAACAATGTCGTCTGGCGGGTCCTAGGGGGAGGGCCTTCTCTGTTGTGGCGCCTGCCCTCTGGAACCAACTGCCTCCTGAGTACGCGTTTCTCCAACTCTCCCGGCCTTCTCGGAAAAACCTAAAAACTCATCTTTGCCGGCAAGCCTGGGGATGATGTGTGTTTTTTTATTGGTTTTTAGATATCTTGTTTGGGTTTTTATATTGTATTTTCTGTTATATATATGTTGTTAGCCGCTCCGAGTCCCCGGAGAGGAGCGGCATACAAACCCAAATAAATAATAAATAATAATATTGCATCCACTTTTCATTGCCACAATATAAAAAAAGATGTTGAGACTCTAGAAAAAGTTCATAGAAGAGCAAGCAGGATGATTAGGGGACTGGAGGATAAAACACATGAAGAATAGTTGCAGGAATTGGGTATGTCTAGTCTAGTGAAAAGAAGGACTAGGATAGGATAGGATAGGATAGGATAGGATAGAATAGAATAGAATAGGATAGAACAGAACAGAACAGAACAGAACAGAACAGAACAGAACAGAACAGAACAGAACAGAACAGAACAGAACAGAACAGAACAGAATAGAATAGAATAGAATAGAATAGAATTCTTTATTGGCCAAGTGTGGTTGGACACACAAGGAATTTGTTTCCTTGTGTGTGACTAGGGGTGACATGATAGCAGTGTTCCAATATCTAAGAGGCAATCACAAAGAAGAGGGGAGGATCAAGCTATTCTCCAAAGCACCTGAAGGCAGAACAAGAAATAATGGATGGAAACTAATCAAGGAGAGAAGCAACCTAGAAATAAGAAGAAATTTCCTGACAGTGAGAACAATTAACCAGTGGAACAATCTGACTCCAGAAGTTGTGTATGCTCCAACACTGGAGGTTTTTAAGAAGAGATTGAACAATCATTTGTCTGAAATGGTATAGGGCTTCCTGCCTGAGCAGGGGGTTGGACTAGAGGACCTCCAAGGCCCCTTTTCCAATTCTATTATTCTGTTATGTGCCCAGCATTAAGTGACTTCACCTTTCTAGGAAGATTCCATTTAGTATGCTTTAGAAAGTGTCATCATATTGTTAATCACTGACATATATTATTTATTTTTCAGGGATGTCTTCATGTGCGAAAATGAGTTATTTCCCACCAGCCGTGAGAGAACTATTTTTTTTAAAAAAAATATTGCATTTGTTATCAGCAATTTTTGTACATCAAACACATCCTCCCGGGCACTTCCTTTGCTTGCTTGATTAAATGCATCTTTAGCTAATTTGCTTTTTAAAATCTCACTCATGAGTTCGTGAAATACCGTGCTCCTGACAGAATAATCCACGTGATCCATTTACAAAGTTGTCACGGCCGAGCCTGGTTGCATCTCCTCCGTTTCAGTGAGTGGAAAGAAGTTTTAAGGACAGAACTGCAACTTCATTTCCCAAAGAAGAGAAAGCCCAGAAGATTCTTGGCATATATGCAAGATTAATTTTATTTAGCAAAGCAGAAGTGGGAAATATACCTGCAGAGGTACGGATAGACTGACTACCACTGCATTTCCATTGCTAAGTGAGGGAGTTTTTAAGCGAGTCATGCCCCTTGTTTTCACTAATAATAATAATAATAATAATAATAATAATAATAATAATAATAATAATAATAATAATAATAATAATAATAATAATAAAGTTGGAAGGGACCTTGGAGGTCATCTAGTCCAACCTCCTGCTCAGGTAGGAAACCCAAATGGCTGTCCAATCTCTTCTTAAAAACTTCCAGTGTTGGAGTGTTCACAGCTTCTGGAGGCAGGCTGTTCCACTGGTTAATCATTCTTACAGTCAGGAAGTTTTTCCTTAGTTCCTCAAGTCAAATCCTGATGACCTTATGGAGATATCTATGCAGTTTTTCTGCCAATGCTACTTAACAGAAACTTAATTAGAACAACAGAGTTGGAAGGGATCTTGGAGGTCTTATAGTCCATCCCGCTGCTCAAGCAGGAGACCCCATACCATCGCGGACAAGTGGCTGTCCAGTCTCTTCTTAAAAACTTCCAGTGTTGGAGCATTCACAACTTCTGGAGGCAGGTTGTTCCACTGATTAATTGTTCTCACTGTCAGGAAATTTCTCCTTAGTTCTAGGTTGCTTCTCTCCTTGATTAGTTTCCATCCATTGCTTCTTGTCCTGCCTTCAGGCACTTTGGAGAATAGCTTGACTCCCTCTTCTTTGTGGCAGCCCCTGAGATATTGGAACACTGCTATCATGTCCCCCCTCGTCCTTCTCTTCATCAAGCTAGACATACCCAATTCCATTAACCTTTCCTTATATGTTTTAGCCTCCAGTCCCCTGATCATCTTTGTTATTCTCTGTACTCTTTCTAGAGTCTCAACATATTTTTTACATAGTGGTGACCAAAACTGGATGCAGGATTCCAAGTAAAGGCATTGTAAAGTGGTATTAATACTTCACGTGATCTTGAGTCTATCTCTTTTTACCATACTTCTTAAGCAAATCACCCCAGTTGTTAAATGAATGTGGATAATTAAAGAACCTGACTTCCCCCATTCACCTTGTTTGTCAGAGGTCGCAAATGGAGCTCACACGACTCTGAGATACTGCAACTATCACAAATATATGCCAAGCGCCTAAATTTTGATTATGTGGTTGACCTACAATGGTTGTAAGGACTGGTCATAAATCCCTTTTTTTTATTCCATTGTAACTTCAAACACTCATTAAATTAATGTTTGCAAATCGAGGATTACTTGTACTCCTACTGTAGGTATATAAATGTAGGAGAATTGGCTCCAGAAACACTAACTCTTTGCATCCTTTATCCCATTGATCACGGGTTATTTTTAACTGATTGCATTTATTTATTAATCGACTGCATTTGCTAAATTATGTGCTGCCAAATCTAAATTACTCTGCTATTTATAAAATTATGAATTTATGAATGGAGCCAACATTTCTCAGGAGAACCCCAAAAAAATAAAATAAAAACAGAATGGCACTATTTTAAGAATCTTGACCCTTAAATTGGTGGGACCTTTCTTTTCAGGCTGATGGGAAAGTGTGAAAAAGGTCGGGCTCCTTTATTTGCAAAAATAAATACATGTAGGATCCAAAACATGTCTCCTGAACCATTTTCAAAGCAAGCACTGTAGTAGGTACACCTTTGCTGTATCAGATCAAAGACAAGAATCCTTCCATGTTCAAATTCATAATAATGATAGCAATAGAGTAGAAACATCAGAAGCTTTGTGCAAAGATTGATGGCACAATGAAAGACATGGTTGCTGGCCAATGGAGATAGATTAGGAGAGGTTAATATCTGGAGAGGAACTTTTCAAGAAGACTTGTTCTTGCCCCTACAGTTTGTATCGCTCTGATTCCTCTGTCAACAATACTGAATAACTAGTCAAACATGGCCCCTGATCACGGAAAGAACACATCCCTGCAATTTTCTAGGCAATGTTGTCAGAAATGCTTTGCCAATGTCAACTTATCCTCCAAAGCACCTGAAAGGAGGACAAGAAGCAAGGAAACTAATTTAGAACTAAGGAGAAATTTCCTGACAGTTGGAACAATTAATCCATGGAACAACTTGCCTCCAGAAGTTGTGAACACTCCAACACTGGAGGTTTTTAAGCAGAGATTGGACAACCATTTGTCTGAAATGGTATAGGGTTTCCTGCCTGATGAGGGGATTGGACTAGAACAGGGATGTCAAACTGCCAGCCCACGGGCCGGATGTGTCACCGGGAAACCGCGCCCACCCCATTGCCAGCAATGGGGAAAAAGCTCTGATACGTTGTGCGATGTCATGTGATATCATGAGTTTGACATGTCTGGACTAGAAGAACTCTGAGGTATTTTCCAGCTCTTCTGTTATTCTGTTATCTTTCTAGAGCAGAAAGAGAGAGAACAAATTCACTCATTCATTCATTCGTTCGTTCGTTCGTTCATCCATCCGTCCGTCTGTCCATCTGTCTGTCTGTCTGTCTGTCTGTCTCTCTGTCCATCCATCCATCCATCCATCCATCCATCCATCCATCCATCCATCCATCCATCCATCCATCCATCCATCCATCCATCTATCTATCTATCTATCTATCTATCTATCTATCTATCTATCTATCTATCTATCTATCTATCTAATTAATTAATTTTATTTATCCTGTTACATTTATTATTACTCACTGATGAATAAATAAATAGTTATTTATTACATTTCACTCTCATTACCCTCAAAACCACCCATTGGTTTCCATCATACCTAAAGAAGGACTTGACCTTGATCCCCTGGCTTCTAATCCAGCACTTTGAACCAAACTAGCTCTGTGCTAATATCTAAAGTCCCTCAAATTTCTCATATGGCTCTTTCCTCTTCGGATGTGAAAGAAAAAAAGCACTTTCAGCGGCGACCCGTTAATTAATTCCGTCCATTGCCTTTATTTTACAATCCTTAAAGAGAAGAAGGAGCTTGTAGAGGAAAGAAGAAGAAGCAGTAATGCAAATCTGCAACTGAAAACTCCAAACTGCAATTTTGATGAAGTGAAGAATTGATCGTCCAGCGATTCACTTCTTAGCACAGGACACCCTTGTATCCACTTTGAATGATCAGTCTGCAGGAAATCATTGCCCTTCGAGGGGAAAATAGATCAATTAGCTACTGGATAAGCTGAAGCGGTGAAGGCAGAGCTCAGAACATCTATTTCCTTCCACCGAGGACTTGAATCATAAAATCCATTTCATCTTCACGTACTGTCAGTGCTGAGAAAAATGCAACCTGTGGCATTAATGAGGGCTCAGTTTAGAAATGATTTTTTCCTCTGAATATTCCCCAGGTTTCTTAGCATCCAACTCCAGATTTTTCCCAGTTGTGCTGCCCTTTTTTCTCCATGATGGGTAATTCTTGACGTACAACCGTTCTGTTAGCAACTGTTCAAAGTTACAACGGCACTGAAAAAAGTGACTTACAACCACTCCTCACACTTATAACCATTTCAGCATTCCTCTGGTTATGTGAGCCAAATTCAGGTGCTTGGCAACTGGCATGTATCAATGTCAGTTGTAGCGTACCAAGGTCCTGTGATTATCACTTGCGATCGTCCCAGCCAGTTTCCATCAAGCAGAGTCAATGGTGCTTAACAATGGTGTGGTTCACCTAATAAATGCAGCAGTTCACTTAACAACCAGGGCAAAAGAGGGTATGAAATTGGTACAACTTACTTAGCAAGCACCTTGCTTAGCCGTGGAAATTCTGCTCCCAGTTGTGCTTGTAAGTCAAGGACTACCTATAATGAAAAACCGCATTATCCCACTACTTTGCTCGAATAGGAGCTATTAACTAGTTTGCGAAGCAAAATTTCAGGCTGCTGTCATGGAACAATACAAATGTCAAGAAAATTCCTCAGCATTTCGGGAGACTAGACGTAAGAGAGATAAGATGTTTCTGTCCTGGCTCCATCGGAGTCCAGTTCAGAGGAGTTGGAATTGGGACCATCTGACAGGGATGGCACGTCTCCCTTGGCATATTTGGAGAGGCCAAGGTCTGAGAACAAGGCTGTCCCAGACCCCCTCAGGCATTGGGGGAGGTGGTCAACTGGACAGAGAGCTGCCTGCCTTCACAGACACAGAGGAGGATCGGCTGCTGACAAGGCAGTGGTGCTGATAGGCAGCAGATCCCCACTTATGAGGAACAGCTGCCTCCCCCACTTGATCTAAGGGCATGGAGAGTGGAGCATAGGCAAGCCCAGAGAAGGGCTGCAAGGCTATTCAGGAGAAGGCCGCCCCACCCCTCCTCACCAGGAACACCTGGAAGGGAGGGGCTTAAGGAGAAGCCGTGGGGAGTTAGTCTTTGCCAGGAACAATTGCTTGCTTTGGCTTACACTCTCCTGGCTTTGACTCGTGTCTATTGCGTTGCTTTGAGGACTGCTGTTTGTCTTGCCTTTGCCTTGTGGACTGCTTTTGCCCTTTGCTTTGCTTTACCTTCACAACTGCCTTTGCCTTGCACCTTGTCATTGCCCTAAGGACTGCCATTCGTCTTATGCCTGGACTTTTCCTTGTGGACTTTCCTGGTAATATATGGGCTGTTGTTTGGGGGACTGAGGGTGGCTGCCTTCAGAGTAGCATGGAGCCTTAGTGGTCACTGTAGGGCTGTTGTTGAACACTTCTTAAGGGCAATAAAGGACTCTTTAAAGGCCTGCCTTGTCTTGACCACCTGAGTCATAAAAGTTTCATTCAATAGCTAAAACACATTTTGTGGCAATTTAAAGTCTAACAAGCATATTATAGCTTAAGTATTTGTGGATTATGCCGTAGAATTGTTATTATTTATTTATTAAATTTATTGGCTGCCCATCTCATAACGAAATGACTTTGGGCAACTTACAGCGTTAAAACACTAAAATCCTAAAGAAATAAATATCCCTAAAACAATAGAAAGTGGAAATCCGTTGTAGAATTATAATGGAATTGTAGTATTACTAATGTGTGCCTATGCAGTAAAGGCAGCCAATTTAGTGTAGTGGTTAAGGCATCAGGTTACAAACTGGGAGACCATGAGTTCTAGTCCTGCTTTGGGCACAAAGCCAACAGGGTGACTTTGGGCCAGTCCCTCTCTCTCAGCCCTAAGAAAGAGGCAATGGCAAGCCACTTACAAGAAACCTTTACCAAGAAAACTGAAGGGAGTTGTCCAGACACTCTAAAAATTGAACATGATAGAATGAAAAAGGAAAAAAAATGTACTAATTAAATGGCTATTGATGAATGTTTTTTTAAAAAAAATAAATTGGTATTTTTCCATGCTATGCAGACCAGATTGCTTTGCTTACTTTCTTTCCTTGACTTCCCCATCTAGGATGTCATTCTGGCTCTTTCTGATAAGCAATCATTCCAGTAAGTGACTGCTGCCACCTAACAGAGCTATAAAGGAAACGGAGGGGTGGTGATGAACAAATTTGAAAATCATCCACATCGTTATAACCCATATATTTTTTGCAATCCAGAAACAACCAATAAAAATAAGGTAAAGGTTTCCGCTGTCCAGTCGTATCTGACTCTAAGAGTTAGTGCTCATCTCTGCTTCTTAGCTGAGGCAGCCATCATTGTCTGAAGACAGTTTTGTGGTCATGTGGCCAGCATGACTATATGCTGGGGTGCATTTAACTCTGTTATCTTCCCACTGAAGTGGTGCCTATTTATCTATTCACATTTGCATGCTTTCAAACTACCAGGGAGGCAGGAACTGGGGCAAGTAACGGGAGCTCATCCTGTCATGCAGCACTCAGATCTCCAACCCAGACGGTCAACTTTTCAACTGTCAAGCTCAGCATCTTTAACTACTAGGAATCGCTCCTCTAAACAACAAATAGACCAAGGTAAATGCTATCATCCATCGATAAATAAAGAATATGGAGGGATGATTCTTCTTCTTCTTCTTCTTCTTCTTCTTCTTCTTCTTCTTCTTCTTCTTCTTCTTCTTCTTCTTCTTCTTCTTCTTCTTCTTCTTCTTCTTCTTCTTCTTCTTCTTCTTCTTCTTCTTCTTCTTCTTCTTCTTCTTCTTCTTCTTCTTCTTCTTCTTCTTCTTCTTCTTCTTCTTCTTCTTCTTCTTCTTCTTCTTCTTCTTCTTCTTCTTCTCTATAGTGGCACACTGTATGTATTGCAGGCTGACTCTGCTCACTGCCAGGAGTTCGATTCTAACCGACTCAAGGTTGATTCTACCTTCCATCCTTCCGAGTGGTTTACAAAGTCAACCAGTAAATTTTGTAAACCACTTGGAGAGTGCCGTAAAGCGGTATATAAGACTAAGTGCTATTGCTATTGTTATTTTAAGAGGTTAGAGCTGCACAATCCCTAAAATTAGGGATGGGAAGAAGAAGAGATTGTTGTTGTTACATTAATTTTACAATTCATCTCATCCTTTGATTTCTCTGCTGGCCTTCCTTCCTCCTGATGACCAGAAGATGCAACGGAGATTTTTTTTTTTTTAGAAGAACAGATTTCCTACTTATCTAATTGTATATTAACAGGGGTTGTGAATCTTAATCTGAACTTTAAAAAAAAACAGAGAAAGTGAAAGCGCAGTTTCCCCTTTATGTGAAGCAACAGATCAAATATGGCATTTTTCTTAGCAGAATAAAAACAAATCTCAGCAGGAAAAAGTGGTTTCTGCTTTTGAACTTAAGAGGACCCCCGCTGGATCAGTCATAGGCAGGTCTAATTTAGCAGAGTGTCACATCGTACAAAATACCTCCACAACTGGAGGCATTTCAGAAGCTTACAAGAAGAGACAGCAGGGTGATGACTCCCCTTTCAGGGTTCCCCCCCCAGCAGCTGCTTAAGATACATTGCCTAAGGTTCAGAGGGTAGCAAAACAGCCATCAAAAATAACAAGAGCTCCGAGGAGTTGTAAATATCTATTCCCCTCTTGCAGCGTTAATAATAAATACGAACCTTCCTGAAGAAAATGGACTGCAGGAAGAAAAGAATCTGGTTCCCGGTTGACCTATTTATTTATTTATTATTTTTAGAGGAAATGCTGAAATTTCCCATGGTTTCACAAAGAAATGGGGGGGGGGACGCTGGCATATATATATATAATTTTTTTATTTTTCCAAACTCTCCCCGATACATATACCGTAATATTTATCAGATGTTCACATACATTCTTTTTACATTCATATATAAGATACTTTTAACAAAATGAAGTAAATACACACACATGACTTTCGGTGTTGCTCGCCCATTTCCCCTTTCACTGTATCCACACTCCTTCTTCTCTACCTTCTTTCTCCCTTTCTTCTCTTCCCTACTTCCCTCTTCCCCTCTTCACCACTCTCCTCCCCTTTCTCCCCACTTCTCCTCCAACCTTCCTACTTCCTTCTCCCCTCCTTTACTCTTTTCTCTCTCCTCTCCTTTCTTCCCTCTCATCCTTCTTCAGACACAATTCACAAAGAAATGCGGGGGGGGGACGCTGGCTTTTTCTGAACAAAATGGAAGCACTGGTCCTGCCACCTTCCCCCCCCCTTTCAATGATTTTATAGCATGAATTCGAGGTTTATCCACTTCCCTCTCAAAGACATCCAGCCTGTTCTTTGAAACCGGCGGAATCTCCATCCCTAACTTTTTTAGGTTTCTCTGAAGGTTAAAAATGGACAGGGAAGGAATTATAACCACTGTTTAATTACGTGGCAAGGTCATTTCCTCGAATATTGGAATTGATTTGATGGATCATTAGAAAGTTTCCCTGCTCTTGAGTCGATCCATTCTCTGGTCTTCCAGTTTGAGGTTGTAGACTTAAAAGTGATGCAAAAGCCACAAGCTGATTTAGATCACATTGAAGACAATGTTCAAAAGCATCCTGGATTATTCAGGTGGTTCTCGATTTAACAATAATTCATTTAGTGACCATTCAAAGTTACAATTGCACTGAAAAAACTGACTTATGGTTATTTTTCACATTGACGACCGTTGCAGCATCCCCAGGTTCATGTGATCAAAATTCAGAGACTTGGCAACTGACTCATATTTATGACGGTTGCAGTGTCCCTGGGTCACTGTCAAGCAATGTCAATGGAGAAGCCAGATTCACTTAACAACAGTGTGGCTAATGTAACAACTGCAATAATTCACTTAAGAACTGTGGCAAGAAAGGTCATAAAATGGGGCAAAGCTCACTTAACAAGTATCTCACTTAGCAACAGAAATTTTGGGGTCAGTTGTGACTATAAGTCGAGGACTATCTGCCTATGATTTAGCAGAACAGCTTCTAGCAGATATGAAGAAAATTTTCACTTCTGGCTGATACCTAGAATCTGGACAGAGTGATTAGAATACTCTAATACTTTTTTCTTTTTATGCTTCTTTAATCCATTTTTTCAAGGTGGAGTCAGGACAACTGAATGGAGCTGAGCCTTTACTGGCCGGATGCCCTTCCCGATGCCTACGCAGAGTTCACAGCAGATATTTTCTCTTTGTGCCCCAATAGAGGTCTGGAGGCTAAAACATAAGGAACGGTTGCTGGAATTGGGTATGTCTAGTTTAATGAAGAGAAGGACGAGGGGGGACATGATAGCAGTCTTCCAATATCTCAGAGGCTGCCACAAAGAAGAAGGGGTCAACTTATTCTCCAAAGCACCTGAAGGCAAGACAAGAAGCAACGGATGGAAACTAATCAAGGAGAGAAGCAACCTAGAACGAAGGATAATTTTTCTGACAGTTGGAACAATTAATCAGTGGAACAACCTGCCTCCACAAGTGGTAAATGCTTCAACACTGGAAGTTTTTAAGAAGAGACTGGGCAGCCATTTGTCCAAAATGGTATACGGTTTCCTGCCTGAGCAGGGGGTTGGACTAGATGACCTCTTATATCCCTTCCAATGTTGTTATTGTTATTGTTATCTGCCGCTGCCTAGGATTGAACTCTCAACCTTCTGAGGGGGAGGTGAGCATCTTCACCTCTTGGGCACCACGCCACCCATACTCTAATACTTCTTATATTTTCCATTATGTCTTGGTAAATCTATATGGATTTCTACAATTAGATTGGTAGCAGAAGAGGGAACAGACGGAAAGCGATAAGAATGAGAAAATCACATCCAGAAACAGAACTTAAATAACATTCTAACTGAGACTATAATAAGAGAAAATGGAAAGATATTGAATTAAGTTATTCTCCCATGGAACATCAGATTTTGATGACGGTTTAAAAAAACAAAACAAAACAAAACAAAACAAAACAAAAAGGCTTGGAGATCTTGTTTTTTGAGGCAAAGGGCCAGATTATATCTAACATTTCACATGCTTCTCTACCTAAGTCTTCATCAGGTTCTATGAAGCACTTCTAATTAGGCTACATCAGTTTTATAACAAAATGTAAACTAAAGTGGGAAAGATGAAAAGGACCAGAACTCCAAGGATATACTGTGCATGCATGAGGCCCCAAATTAAGTCCATGGTATTTGCACATGGGGCTGAGAAGAATATTAGATTTTCCACCTTAGCATCTTATACAATTGTTGGCTCAATTTTCCCATGGATCAGGAATTATGAGAACTGTAATTCCAGTCTGTTTGGAGGGCATCAGCTCAGTAAAGGCAAATATGGACTATGTTGAACTAGAGAGGAACAAATGGCCTCCCTTGGCATAAGAAATTCCCTATATTTCACCTGCAAAGGAATCAGATTATATAGTCACAGACGCTTCTGGTATTACTTTCCGAAGAATAACGAGAACAATGTTTTTTTTAAGTCTTACGGGTTTTTTTTAGGTTTCTTGAATCAAGTGATGACACTCCCCCCCACGTTTTCTGTCTGTCTCCCTTTCTCTCTCTCTCTTTGCTCTCTGTACCTCTTTCTCTCTGACTCTGTCTTCTGTCTGTCTGTCACTCTTTCATTCTCTCTCTCTCTCTCTCTCTCTCTCTCTCTCTCTCTCTCTCTCTCTCTCTCTCTCTCTCTCTCTCTCTCTCTCTCTCTCTCTCTCTCTCTCTCTCTGTGTGTGTGTGTGTGTGTGTCTGTCTTTGCCTCTTTCTCTGTCTCTTTCTTTCTCTGTCTGTCTGTCTTTGTCTCTTTCTTTTTCTCTGTCTGTCTTTCTCTCATCTTTCTCTGTCTGTCTGACTTTGCCCCTTGCAATATCTTCTCACGAGCAATTTCAGAAGAACAAAAGGGTTCAATTGTGCCAATAACAGTATTGTGGCTATGCAAATCATTTGACAAGCGCATTGTTGGAGAACAAAGTGCTCTTCTGCATGTGTTCCTTGAACCTTTGAAACAACCCCAGCCAGTCAAATGTTTGGTTTGAGGCTTTTATGGAAAAGATGATAAAGCACGGCAGCCCTCTTGAAGCTTCAAACCAAAATGGCTGCATTATAGCCTCATGAAGTTGCATTAGAGGAGCATCTCTCTTATGAATGACGTTCCTTCTAAGTATACCCACACTCCCAGCCTTTTAATAATAGTTTACTTCAATAATACAAAAGTGAAGTTGAGATGTCAAGCCAATGTAAAGCTCTCATCTTCTCAAAGATTTTTATTTTGGTAGCCAGAAAAAAAGCTGATGAAGTATGTATAATTTCAGGCCTTGAGGGAAGAAATTAGTGAGCAGCACAAATAGCTTAGCCAGACTGATTTTTGTCAGAGATGTTCTTAAAATGATACTAATTCATATAGACCTTTTTTGCCTTGTTTATCAGACTCCTCAGAGTGCACTAAAAAAACTGGTTACCAACTTCATTGTGTCTGTTCAATTAATATTCCATTCTGGATTGATATTCACTAATATGTTACAAACTTCCTCATTATTAAAAAAAGGTTGAAAACATTCTTGAACTACTTACCCCAAAATTGACAAAATTACCACATTTTGAAGAATTATGGGTTTATCCTGCACTGGCTGTAAGAAAGAAGACTTAACATTTGAAAGAAACTCTGATTCCAGAGTTACAAACTTGGATTACAGGAGTGTCTCCCTTTCCATTTATGAAGTGGCACTCTATCGGTGAAATAGAAAGACTGTGAAGTGTTATTTCATGTCAAATATTAAGGGCGTATTTAAAATTAGTGAAATATGTAATATAGCTGTATGTAAGAAATTCTTTCTTTTCTTCCTCCCTTCTTCCCTTGACTGGGTAAAAATTGAGAAGGAAGGAAGGAGGGAGGGAAGAAAGGAAGGAAGGAAAAGAGGGAGAGAGGGAGGAGGAGGAAGAAGGAAGGGAGGGAGAAGGAGGAAGAAGGGAGGGAGGGAGGAAGGAAGGAAATAATTTTCACCTGGTGTTCTGAGGAAAAACAAACAAACAAAGGAACTGTACAGTCTCCTAAATCGAGAATCTGGAGCCATGCAGTTCTGGTTAGATGTGTGTAAATAGGACGGGGCAGCTTGGAAAATGCATTATATTGAAACAGGATTTGATGGTAATTCAACGTGTCAGACTGTGCAAAATAAGTGGTTCACAAATGTAATCCCTGTCCTAGTAAACATTTCTATCGATTCCTGGGATTACAATTAGACTTTTATATATTAAAATTGCATACATCAAATCAGGGTTAGGCTTGGGAAGTTTTAAATTAAAGTATGTATTCTGAACACTATATAAAGTTGATGGAAGAGAAAACGGATGTAAAAAACAAAAATGAAGCCAG